>CM026389.1:36763300-36793238 GCA_014843695.1 Archivesica marissinica | reverse complement strand
TTTAAGCAAGATATAAGCCTAAAACGGAACAATATGTACGCACCTCACACAGTCCAATAGTGTACATATTGGATCGTTTAAGGCTTATATCCTATACATATTGTATAATAGGGATGAAGACATTGCTTCTATAAGTACCTCTTATTATATCTTCATATATGTACGTTTGATCTGTTGCAGCTATCACTGGGTACAATCATAAATATCTGTACATTAAACCCGTTTGATCTGTTGCAGCTATCACTGGGTACAATCATATATATCTGTACATTAAACCCGTTTGATCTGTTGCAGCTATCACTGGGTACAATCATATATATCTGTACATTTAACCCGTTTGACCTGTAGCAGATATCACTGGGTACAATCATATATATCTGTACATTAAACCCGTGTGTCTGTAGCAGATATCACTGGGTACAATCATATATATCTGTACATTAAACCCGGTTGATCTGTTGCAGCTATCACTGGGTACAATCATATATATCTGTACATTAAACCCGTTTGATCTGTTGCAGCTATCACTGGGTATAATCATATATATCTGTACATTAAACCCGTTTGATCTGTTGCAGCTATCACTGAGTACAATCATATATATCTGTACATTAAGCCCGTTTGATCTGTTGCAGCTATCACTGGGTACAATCATATATATATGTACATTAAACCCGTTTGATCTGTTGCAGCTATCACCGCGTACAATCGTATATATACACCGATGCTCAAAAGAAAGTTCCCACTCAAAAAATAGGTCATACAATTTTATTATATTACTTAAATTCATTATCTGGTATATAAACAAGTACAATTTAACAACAAACGATAAACAAAATCTGTTCATTTCATCCCATTAAAAACGTGACCCTCCAAATCAAAATTCACAAAAAAGCCAGTATGTCAGTATTTCATATGTCCTCCGAGAGCTGCTACACACGCAACACATCTTCTTCTCATAGAGGTAACTATGTTGCTAATCCTAGCCTGTGGAATGTTCCTCCACTCTTGATTTAATGCAACACGAAGGTCCTGGACGTGTGCTGGTGGTTGTACCCGTGTGTACACCCTATCCTTAAGATATGCCATACATGTTCTATTGGTGCAAGATCGGGCGATAGCGCTGGTCCAAATAGTATCCGGAAGTCGAGGCATATTGTGTTGTTAATTATACAAAATGAAACTAAATTAGTTCATGTGAGGTAGCTATCCAGCTGGCGTGTGGAAGGTCGGTGTGAGGTAGCTATCCAGCTGGCCTGTGGAAGGACGGTGTGAGGTAGCTGGATGGCTTCTGGCAGGTCGGTGTGAGGTAGCTATCCAGCTGGCGTGTGGTAGGTCGGTGTGACCTAGCTATCCAGCTGGCGTGTGGAAGGTCGGTGTGAGGTAGCTATCCAGCTGGCTTGTGGAAGGTCGGGTGTGGGTTATACAGCTGGCTTGTGGAAGGTCGGTGTGAGGTAGCTGGATGGCTTGTGGAAGGTCCGTGTGAGGTAGCTGGATGGCTTGTGGAAGGTCCGTGTGAGGTAGCTGGATGGATTCTGGCAGGTCGGTGTGAGGTAGCTATCTAGCTGGCTTGTGGAAGGTCGGTGTGCGGTAGCTGGATGGCATGTGGAAGGTCCATATAAGGTAGCTGGATGGCTTGTGGAAGGTCTGTGTGATGTAGCTGGATGGCTTGTGGAAGGTCTGTGTGAGGTAGTTGGATGGCGTGTGGAAGGTCTGTGTGAGGTAGTTGGATGGCTTGTGGAAGGTCGGTGTGAGGTAGCTATCCAGCTGGCCTGTGGAAGGTCGGTGTGAGGTAGCTGGATGGCTTGTGGAAGGTCGGTGTGAGGTAGCTGGATGGCTTGTGGAAGGTCGGTGAGAGGTAGCTATCCAGCTGGCTTGTGGAAGGTCGGTGTGATGTAGCTATCCAGCTGGCCTTTGGCAGGTCGGTGTGAGGTAGCTATCGAGCTTGCCTGTGGAAGGTCGGTATGAGGTAGCTATCCAACTGGCCTGTGGAAGGTCGGTGTGAGGTAGCTGGGTGGCTTGTGGAAGGTCAGTGTGAGGTAGCTGGATGGCTTGTGGAAGGTCTGTGTAAGGTAGCTGGATGGCTTGTGGAAGGTTGGTGTGAGGTAGCTGGATGGCTTGTGGAAGGTCTGTGTGAGGTAGTTGGATGGCCTGTGGAAGGTCGGTGTGAGGTAGCTATCCAGCTGGCTTGTGGAAGGTCAGTGTGAGGTAGCTGGATGGCTTGTGGAAGGTCGATGTGAGGTAGCTATACAGCTGGCATGTGGAAGGTCGGTGTGAGGTAGCTGGATGGCTTGTGGAAGGTCGGTGTGAGGTAGCTATCCAGTTGGCTTGTGGACGGTCGGTGTGAGGTAGCTGGATGGCTTGTGGAAGGTCGGTGTGAAGTAGATGGATGGCTTGTGGAAGGTCTGTGTGAGGTAGCTGGATGGCTTGTGGAAGGTCGGTGTGTGGTAGCTGGATGGCTTGTGGAAGGTCTCTGTGATGTAGTTGGATGGCTTGTGGAAGTTCTGTGTGAGGTAGTTGGATGGCTTGTGGAAGGTCGGTGTGATGTAGTTGGATGGCTTGTGGAAGGTCGGTGTGAGGTAGCTGGATGGCCTGTGGAAGGTCGGTGTGATGTAGCTATCCAGCTGGCTTGTGGAATGTCGGTGTGAGGTAGTTGGATAGCCTTTGGAAGGTCGGTGTGAGGTGGCTGGATGGCTTGTGGAAGGTCGGTGTGAGGTAGCTGGATGGCTTTTCGAAGGTCGGTGTGAGGTAGCTGGATGGCTTGTGGAAGGACGGTTTGAGGTAGCTGGATGGCTTGTGGAAGGTCCGTGTGAGGTAGCTGGATGGCTTGTGGAATGTCGGTGTGAGGTAGCTGGATGGCTTGTGGAAGGTCGGTGTGAGGTAGATGGATGGCTTGTGGAAGGTCGGTGTGAGGTAGCTGTATAGATTGTGGAAGGTCGGTGTGAGGTAGCTGGATGGCTTGTGGAAGGTCGGTGTGAGGTAGCTGGATGGCTTGTGGAAGGTCGGTGTGAGGTAGATGGATGGCTTGTGGAAGGTCGGTGTGAGGTAGCTGTATAGATTGTGGAAGGTCGGTGTGAGGTAGCTATCCAGCTGGCCTTTGGAAGGTCGGTGTTAGGTAGCTGGATGGCTTGTGGAAGGTCGGTGTGAGGAAGCTATCCAGCTGGCCTGTGGAAGGTCGGTGTTAGGTAGCTGGATGACTTGTGGCAGGTCGGAGTGAGGTAGCTATCCAGCTGGCGTGTGGTAGGTCGCTGTGAGGTAGCTATCCAGCTGGCCTGTGGAAGGTCGGTGTGAGGTAGCTGGATGGCATGTGGAAGGTCGGTGTGAGGTAGCTATCCAGCTGGCGTGTGGTACGTCGGTGTGAGGTAGCTATCCAGCTGGCATGTGGCAGGTCGGTGTGAGGTAGCTATCCAGCTGGTCTGTGGCAGGTCGGTGTGATGTAGCTGGATGGCTTGTGGAAGGTCGGTGTGAGGTAGCTGGATGGCTTGTGGAAGGTCGGTGTGAGGTAGCTGTATAGGTTGTGGAAGGTCGGTGTGAGGTAGCTATCCAGCTGGCCTTTGGAAGGTCGGTGTTAGGTAGCTGGATGGCTTGTGGAAGGTCGGTGTGAGGAAACTATCCAGCTGGCCTGTGGAAGGTCGGTGTTAGGTAGCTGGATGACTTGTGGCAGGTCGGTGTGAGGTAGCTATCCAGCTGACGTGTGGTAGGTCGCTGTGAGGTAGCGATCCAGCTGGCATGTGGAAGGTCGGTGTGAGGTAGCTGGATGGCATGTGGAAGGTCGGTGTGAGGTAGCTATCCAGCTGGCGTGTGGTACGTCGGTGTGAGGTAGCTATCCAGCTGGCCTGTGGCAGGTCGGTGTGAGGTAGCTATCCAGCTGGTCTGTGGCAGGTCGGTGTGAGGTAGCTATACAGCTGGCCTGTGGCAGGTCGGTTTGAGGTAGCTATCCAGCTGGCTTGTGGAAGGTCGGTGTGAGGTAGCTATCCAGCTGGCTTGTGGAAGGTCGTGTGAGGTAGCTATACAGCTGGCTTGTGGAAGGTCGGTGTGAGGTAGCTGGATGGCTTGTGGAAGGTCCGTGTGAGGTGGCTGGATGGCTTGGGGAAGGTCCGTGTGAGGTAGCTGGATGGATTCTGGCAGGTCGGTGTGAGGTAGCTATCTAGCTGGCTTGTGGAAGGTCGGTGTGAGGTAGCTAGATGGCATGTGGAAGGTCCGTGTGAGGTAGCTGGATGGCTTGTGGAAGGTCTGTGTGAGGTAGCTGGATGGCTTGTGGAAGGTCAGTGTGAGGTAGCTGGATGGCTTGTGGAAGGTCTGTGTAAGGTAGCTGGATGGCTTGTGGAAGGTTGGTGTGAGGTAGCTGGATGGCTTGTGGAAGTTCTGTGTGAGGTAGTTGGATGGCCTGTGGAAGGTCGGTGTGAGGTAGCTATCCAGCTGGCTTGTGGAAGGTCAGCGTGAGGTAGCTGGATGGCTTGTGGAAGGTCGATGTGAGGTAGCTATACAGCTGGCATGTGGAAGGTCGGTGTGAGGTAGCTGGATGGCTTGTGGAAGGTCGGTGTGAGGTAGCTATCCAGTTGGCTTGTGGACGGTCGGTGTGAGGTAGCTGGATGGCTTGTGGAAGGTCGGTGTGAAGTAGATGGATGGCTTGTGGAAGGTCTGTGTGAGGTAGCTGGATGGCTTGTGGAAGGTCGGTGTGTGGTAGCTGGATGGCTTGTGGAAGGTCTCTGTGAGTAGTTGGATGTTGTGGAAGGTTGTGTGAGGTAGTTGGATGGCTTGTGGAAGGTCGGTGTGATGTAGTTGGATGGCTTGTGGAAGGTCGGTGTGAGGTAGCTGGATGGCCTGTGGAAGGTCGGTGTGATGTAGCTATCCAGCTGGCTTGTGGAATGTCGGTGTGAGGTAGTTGGATGGCCTTTGGAAGGTCGGTGTGAGGTGGCTGGATGGCTTGTGGAAGGTCGGTGTGAGGTAGCTGGATGGCTTTTCGAAGGTCGGTGTGAGGTAGCTGGATGGCTTGTGGAAGGACGGTTTGAGGTAGCTGGATGGCTTGTGGAAGGTCCGTGTGAGGTAGCTGGATGGCTTGTGGAATGTCGGTGTGAGGTAGCTGGATGGCTTGTGGAAGGTCGGTGTGAGGTAGCTGGATGGCTTGTGGAAGGTCGGTGTGAGGTAGCTGTATAGCTTGTGGAAGGTCGGTGTGAGGTAGCTATCCAGCTGGCCTTTGGAAGGTCGGTGTTAGGTAGCTGGATGGCTTGTGGAAGGTCGGTGTGAGGAAGCTATCCAGCTGGCCTGTGGAAGGTCGGTGTTAGGTAGCTGGATGACTTGTGGCAGGTCGGTGTGAGGTAGCTATCCAGCTGGCGTGTGGTAGGTCGCTGTGAGGTAGCTATCCAGCTGGCCTGTGGAAGGTCGGTGTGAGGTAGCTGGATGGCATGTGGAAGGTCGGTGTGATGTAGCTATCCAGCTGGCGTGTGGTACGTCGGTGTGAGGTAGCTATCCAGCTGGCCTGTGGCAGGTCGGTGTGAGGTAGCTATCCAGCTGGTCTGTGGCAGGTCGGTGTGATGTAGCTGGATGGCTTGTGGAAGGTCGGTGTGAGGTAGCTGGATGGCTTGTGGAAGGTCGGTGTGAGGTAGCTGTATAGGTTGTGGAAGGTCGGTGTGAGGTAGATTTCCAGCTGGCCTTTGGAAGGTCGGTGTTAGGTAGCTGGATGGCTTGTGGAAGGTCGGTGTGAGTAAGCTATCCAGCTGGCCTGTGGAAGGTCGGTGTTAGGGAGCTGGATGACTTGTGGCAGGTCGGTGTGAGTTAGCTATCCAGCTGACGTGTGGTAGGTCGCTGTGAGGTAGCGATCCAGCTGGCCTGTGGAAGGTCGGTGTGAGGTAGCTGGATGGCATGTGGAAGGTCGGTGTGAGGTAGGTATCCAGCTGGCGTGTGGTACGTCGGTGTGAGGTAGTTATCCAGCTGGCCTGTGGCAGGTCGGTGTGAGGTAGCTATACAGCTGGTCTGTGGTACGTCGGTGTGAGGTAGCTATACAGCTGGCCTGTGGTAGGTCGGTTTGAGGTAGATATCCAGCTGGCTTGAGGAAGGTCGGTGTGAGGTAGCTATCCAGCTGGCTTGTGGAAGGTCGCTGTGAGGTAGCTATACAGCTGGCTTGTGGAAGGTCGGTGTGAGGTAGCTGGATGGCTTGTGGAAGGTCCGTGTGAGGTAGTTGGATGGCTTGTGGAAGGTCCGTGTGAGGTAGCTGGATGGATTCTGGCAGGTCGGTGTGAGGTAGCTATCTAGCTGGCTTGTGGAAGGTCGGTGTGAGGTAGCTAGATGGCATGTGGAAGGTCCGTGTGAGGTAGCTGGATGGCTTGTGGAAGGTCTGTGTGAGGTAGCTGGATGGCTTGTGGAAGGTCGGTGTGAGGTAGCTGGATGGCTTGTGGAAGGTCGGTGTGAGGTAGCTGGATGGCTTGTGGAAGATCGGTGTGAGGTAGCTATCCAGCTGGCTTGTGGAAGGTCGTTGTGATGTAGCTATCCAGCTGGCCTTTGGCAGGTCGGTGTGAGGTAGCTATCCAGCTTGTCTGTGGAAGGTCGGTATGAGGTAGCTATCCAACTGGCCTGTGGAAGGTCGGTGTGAGCTAGCTGGATGGCTTGTGGAAGGTCAGTGTGAGGTAGCTGGATGGCTTGTGGAAGGTCTGTGTAAGGTAGCTGGATGGCTTCTGGAAGGTCTGTGTGAGGTAGCTGGAATTGCTTGTGGAAGGTCTGTGTGAGGTAGTTGGATAGCCTGTGGAAGGTCGGTATGAGGTAGCTGGATGGCTTGTGGAAGGTCGGTGTGATGTAGCTATCCAGCTAGCCTTTGGCAGGTCGGTGTGAGGTAGCTATCCAGCTTGTGTGGAAGGTCGGTATGAGGTAGCTATCCAACTGGCCTGTGGAAGGTCGGTGTGAGGTAGCTGGATGGCTTGTGGAAGGTCAGTGTGAGGTAGCTGGATGGCTTGTGGAAGGTCGGTGTCAAGTAGAGGGATGGCTTGTGGAAGGTCTGTGTGAGGTAGCTGGATGGCTTGTGGAAGGTCGGTGTGAGGTAGCTGGATGGCTTGTGGAAGGTCTGTGTGAGGTAGTTGGATGGCTTGTGGAAGGTCTGTGTGAGGTAGTTGGATGGCTTGTGGAAGGTCGGTGTGATGTAGTTGGATGGCTTGTGGAAGGTCGGTGTGAGGTAGCTGGATGGCCTGTGGAAGGTCGGTGTGAGGTAGCTGGATGGCTTGTGGAATGTCGGTGTGAGGTAGCTGGATGGCCTTTGGAAGGTCGGTGTGAGGTGGCTGGATGGCTTGTGGAATGTCGGTGTGAGGTAGCTGGATGGCCTTTGGAAGGGCGGTGTGAGGTGGTTGGATGGCTTGTGGAAGGTCGGTGTGAGGTAGCTGGATGGCTTGTGGAAGGTCGGTGTGAGGTAGCTGGATGGCTTTTGGAAGGTCGGTGTGAGGTAGCTGGATGGCTTGTGGAAGGACGGTTTGAGGTAGCTGGATGGCTTGTGGAAGGTCCGTGTGAGGTAGCTGGATGGCTTGTGGAATGTCGGTGTGAGGTAGCTGGATGGCTTGTGGAAGGTCGGTGTGAGGTAGCTGGATGGCTTTGGAGGTCGGTGTGAGGTAGCTGTATAGGTTGTGGAAGGTCGGTGTGAGGTAGCTATCCAGCTGGCCTGTGGAAGGTCGGTGTGAGGTAGCTGGATGGCTTGTGGAAGGTCGGTGTGAGGTAGCTATCCAGCTGGCCTGTGGAAGGTCGGTGTTAGGTAGCTGGATGACTTGTGGCAGGTCGGTGTGAGGTAGCTATCCAGCTGGCGTGTGGTAGGTCGCTGTGAGGTAGCTATCCAGCTGGCCTGTGGAAGGTCGGTGTGAGGTAGCTGGATGGCATGTGGAAGGTCGGTGTGAGGTAGCTATCCAGCTGGCGTGTGGTACGTCGGTGTGAGGTAGCTATCCAGCTGGCCTGTGGCAGGTCGGTGTGAGGTAGCTATCCAGCTGGTCTGTGGCAGGTCGGTGTGAGGTAGCTATACAGCTGGCCTGTGGCAGGTCGGTTTGAGGTAGCTATCCAGCTGGCTTGTGGAAGGTCGGTGTGAGGTAGCTATCCAGCTGGCTTGTGGAATGTCGGTGTGAGGTAGCTATACAGCTGGCGTGTGGAAGGTCGGTGTGAGGTAGCTATACACCTGGCGTGTGGAAAGTCGGTGTGAGGTAGCTATACAGATGGCTTGTGGAAGGTCGGTGTGAGATAGCTATCCAGCTGGCTTGTGGAAGGTCGGTGTGAGGTAGCTATCCAGCTGGCTTGTGGACGGTCGGTGTGAGGTAGCTGGATGGCTTGTGGAAGGTCGGTATGAGGTAGCTATCCAACTGGCCTGTGGAAGGTCGGTGTAGTAGCTGGATGGCTTGTGGAAGGTCGGTGTGAGCTAGCTGGATGGCTTGTGGAAGGTCAGTGTGAGGTAGCTGGATGGCTTGTGGAAGGTCTGTGTAAGGTAGCTGGATGGCTTCTGGAAGGTCTGTGTGAGGTAGCTGTAATTGCTTGTGGAAGGTCTGTGTGAGGTAGTTGGATAGCCTGTGGAAGGTCGGTATGAGGTAGCTGGATGGCTTGTGGAAGGTCGGTGTGATGTAGCTATCTAGCTAGCCTTTGGCAGGTCGGTGTGAGGTAGCTATCCAGCTTGCCTGTGGAAGGTCGGTATGAGGTAGCTATCCAACTGGCCTGTGGAAGGTCGGTGTGAGGTAGCTGGATGGCTTGTGGAAGGTCAGTGTGAGGTAGCTGGATGGCTTGTGGAAGGTCTGTGTAAGGTAGCTGGATGGCTTCTGGAAGGTCTGTGTGAGGTAGCTGGATGGCTTGTGGAAGGTCTGTGTGAGGAAGTTGGATGGCCTGTGGAAGGTCGGTATGAGGTAGTAGGATGGCCTGTGGAAGGTTGATGTGAGGTAGCTGGATGGCTTGTGGAAGGTCTGTGTGAGGTAGTTGGATGGCTTGTGGAAGGTCTGTGTGAGGTATTTGGATGGCCTGTGGAAGGTCGGTATGAGGTAGCTATCCAACTGGCCTGTGGAAGGTCTGTGTGAGGTAGTTGGATGGCCTATGGAAGGTCGGTGTGAGGTAGCTATCCTGCTGGCTTGTGGAAGGTCGGTGTGAGTAGCTGGATTGCTTGTGGAAGGTCGATGTGAGGTAGCAATACAGCTGGCATGTGGAAGGTCGGTGTGAGGTAGCTGGATGGCTTGTGGAAGGTCGGTGTGAGGTATCTATCCAGTTGGCTTGTGGACGTCGGTGTGAGGTAGCTGGATGGCTTGTGGAAGGTCGGTGTCAAGTAGAGGGATGGCTTGTGGAAGGTCTGTGTGAGGTAGCTGGATGGCTTGTGGAAGGTCGGTGTGAGGTAGCTGGATGGCTTGTGGAAGGTCTGTGTGATGTAGTTGGATGGCTTGTGGAAGGTCTGTGTGAGGTAGTTGGATGGCTTGTGGAAGGTCGGTGTGATGTAGTTGGATGGCTTGTGGAAGGTCGGTGTGAGGTAGCTGGATGGCCTGTGGAAGGTCGGTGTGAGGTGGCTGGATGGCTTGTGGAAGGTCGGTGTGAGGTAGCTGGATGGCTTGTGGAAGGTCGGTGTGAGGTAGCTGGATGGCTTGTGGAAGGTCGGTGTGAGGTAGCTGGATGGCTTGTGGAAGGTCGGTGTGAGGTAGCTGGATGGCTTGTGGAAGGTCCGTGTGAGGTAGCTGGATGGCTTGTGGAAGGTCGGTGTGAGGTAGCTGGATGGCTTGTGGAAGGTCGGTGTGAGGTAGCTGGATGGCTTGTGGAAGGTCGGTGTGAGGTAGCTGTATAGGTTGTGGAAGGTCGGTGTGAGGTAGCTATCCAGCTGGCCTGTGGAAGGTCGGTGTGAGGTAGCTGGATGGCTTGTGGAAGGTCGGTGTGAGGTAGCTATCCAGCTGGCCTGTGGAAGGTCGGTGTTAGGTAGCTGGATGACTTGTGGCAGGTCGGTGTGAGGTAGCTATCCAGCTGGCGTGTGGTAGGTCGGTGTGAGGTAGCTATCCAGCTGGCCTGTGGAAGGTCGGTGTGAGGTAGCTGGATGGCATGTGGAAGGTCGGTGTGAGGTAGCTATCCAGCTGGCGTGTGGTACGTCGGTGTGAGGTAGCTATCCAGCTGGCCTGTGGCAGGTCGGTTTGAGGTAGCTATCCAGCTGGCTTGTGGAAGGTCGGTGTGAGGTAGCTATCCAGCTGGCTTGTGGAAGGTCGGTGTGAGGTAGCTATACAGCTGGCTTGTGGAAGGTCGGTGTGAGGTAGCTGGATGGCTTGTGGAAGGTCCGTGTGAGGTAGCTGGATGGATTCTGGCAGGTCGGTGTGAGGTAGCTATCTAGCTGGCTTGTGGAAGGTCGGTGTGAGGTAGCTAGATGGCATGTGGAAGGTCCGTGTGAGGTAGCTGGATGGCTTGTGGAAGGTCTGTGTGAGGTAGCTGGATGGCTTGTGGAAGGTCGGTGTGAGGTAGCTGGATGGCTTGTGGAAGGTCGGTGTGAGGTAGCTGGATGGCTTGTGGAAGATCGGTGTGAGGTAGCTATCCAGCTGGCTTGTGGAAGGTCGTTGTGATGTAGCTATCCAGCTGGCCTTTGGCAGGTCGGTGTGAGGTAGCTATCCAGCTGGCCTGTGGAAGGTCGGTGTGAGGTAGCTATCCAACTGGCCTGTGGAAGGTCGGTGTGAGGTAGCTGGATGGCTTGTGGAAGGTCAGTGTGAGGTAGCTGGATGGCTTCTGGAAGGTCTGTGTGAGGTAGCTGGAATTGCTTGTGGAAGGTCTGTGTGAGGTAGTTGGATAGCTGTGGAAGGTCGGTATGAGGTAGCTGGATGGCTTGTGGAAGGTCGGTGTGATGTAGCTATCCAGCTAGCCTTTGGCAGGTCGGTGTGAGGTAGCTATCCAGCTTGCCTGTGGAAGGTCGGTATGAGGTAGCTATCCAACTGGCCTGTGGAAGGTCGGTGTGAGGTAGCTGGATGGCTTGTGGAAGGTCAGTGTGAGGTAGCTGGATGGCTTGTGGAAGGTCTGTGTAAGGTAGCTGGATGGCTTCTGGAAGGTCTGTGTGAGGTAGCTGGATGGCTTGTGGAAGGTCTGTGTGAGGAAGTTGGATGGCCTGTGGAAGGTCGGTATGAGGTAGTTGGATGGCCTGTGGAAGGTTGGTGTGAGGTATCTGGATGGCTTGTGGAAGGTCTGTGTGAGGTAGTTGGATGGCTTGTGGAAGGTCTGTGTGAGGTATTTGGATGGCCTGTGGAAGGTCGGTATGAGGTAGCTATCCAACTGGCCTGTGGAAGGTCTGTGTGAGGTAGTTGGATGGCCTATGGAAGGTCGGTGTGAGGTAGCTATCCAGCTGGCTTGTGGAAGGTCGGTGTGAGTAGCTGGATTGCTTGTGGAAGGTCGATGTGAGGTAGCAATACAGCTGGCATGTGGAAGGTCGGTGTGAGGTAGCTGGATGGCTTGTGGAAGGTCGGTGTGAGGTATCTATCCAGTTGGCTTGTGGACGTCGGTGTGAGGTAGCTGGATGGCTTGTGGAAGGTCGGTGTCAAGTAGAGGGATGGCTTGTGGAAGGTCTGTGTGAGGTAGCTGGATGGCTTGTGGAAGGTCGGTGTGAGGTAGCTGGATGGCTTGTGGAAGGTCTGTGTGAGGTAGTTGGATGGCTTGTGGAAGGTCTGTGTGAGGTAGCTGGATGGCTTGTGGAAGGTCGGTGTGAGGTAGTTGGATGGCTTGTGGAAGGTCGGTGTGAGGTAGCTGGATGGCCTGTGGAAGGTCGGTGTGAGGTAGCTGGATGGCTTGTGGAAGGTCGGTGTGAGGTAGCTGGATGGCTTGTGGAAGGTCGGTGTGAGGTAGCTGGATGGCTGGAAGCTTGAGGTGTGGATGGCTTGTGGAAGGTCGGTGTGAGGTAGCTGGATGGCTTGTGGAAGGTCGGTGTGAGGTAGCTGGATGGCTTGTGGAAGGTCGGTGTGAGGTAGCTGGATGGCTTGTGGAAGGTCGGTGTGAGGTAGCTGGATGGCTTGTGGAAGGTCGGTGTGAGGTAGCTGGATGGCTTGTGGAAGGTCGGTGTGAGGTAGCTGGATGGCTTGTGGAAGGTCGGTGTGAGGTAGCGTGGCTTGGAAGTGTAGCTGGATGGCTTGTGGAACGGTGTGAGGTAGCTATCCAGCTGGCCTGTGGAAGGTCGGTGTGAGGTAGCTGGATGGCTGTGGAAGGTCGGTGTGAGGTAGCTATCCAGCTGCTGTGAAGGTCGGTGTGAGGTAGCTACAGCTGGCTGTGAGGTCGGTGTGAGGTAGCTAGCTGGCTGTGGAAGGTCGGTGTGAGGTAGCTAGCTGGCTGTGGAAGGTCGGTGTGAGGTAGCTATCCAGCTGGCTTGTGGAAGGTCGGTGTGAGGTAGCTATCCAGCTGGCTTGTGGAAGGTCGGTGTGAGGTAGCTGGATGGCTTGTGGAAGGTCGGTGTGAGGTAGCTGGATGGCTTGTGGAAGGTCGGTGTGAGGTAGCTAGCTGGCTTGTGGAAGGTCGGTGTGAGGTAGACCAGCTGGCCTGTGGAAGGTCGGTGTGAGGTAGCTAGATGGCTTGTGGAAGGTCGGTGTGAGGTAGCTGGATGGCCTGTGGAAGGTCGGTGTGAGGTAGCTGGATGGCTTGTGGAAGGTCGGTGTGAGGTAGCTGGATGGCTTGTGGAAGGTCGGTGTGAGGTAGCTGGATGGCTTGTGGAAGGTCGGTGTGAGGTAGCTATCCAGCTGGCTTGTGGAAGGTCGGTGTGAGGTAGCTATCCAGCTGGCCTGTGGAAGGTCGGTGTGAGGTAGCTATCCAGCTGCCTGTGGAAGGTCGGTGTGAGGTAGCTATCCAGCTGGCCTGTGGAAGGTCGGTGTGAGGTAGCTGGATGGCTTGTGGAAGGTCGGTGTGAGGTAGCTGGATGGCTTGTGGAGGCAACAAAATCGGTAGTAGCTTTGTGGAAGGTCTGTGAGGTAGTTCTGTAAGGTCGGTGTGAGGTAGCTGGATGGCTTGTGGAAGTCGGTGTGAGGTAGCTGGATGGTTGTGGAAGGTCGGTGTGGAAGGTCGGTGTGAGGTAGCTGGATGGCTTGTGGAAGGTCGGTGTGAGGTAGCTGGATGGCTTGTGGAAGGTCTGTGTGAGGTAGCTGGATGGCTTGTGGAAGGTCGGTGTGAGGTAGTTGGATGGCTTGTGGAAGGTCGGTGTGAGGTAGCTGGATGGCTTGTGGAAGGTCGGTGTGAGGTAGCTGGATGGCCTGTGGAAGGTCGGTGTGAGGTAGCTGGATGGCTTGTGGAAGGTCGGTGTGAGGTAGCTGGATGGCCTGTGGAAGGTCGGTGTGAGGTAGCTGGATGGCCTGTGGAAGGTCGGTGTGAGGTAGCGATGGCCTTGGAACGTGAGGTGTGATGGCCTGTGGAAGGTCGGTGTGAGGTAGCTGGATGGCTTGTGGAAGGTCGGTGTGAGGTAGCTGGATGGCTTTGGAAGGTCGTGTGAGGTAGCTGGATGGCTTGTGGAAGGCGGTTTGAGGTAGCTGGATGGCTTGTGGAAGGTCCGTGTGAGGTAGCTGGATGGCTTGTGGAAGGTCGGTGTGAGGTAGCTGGATGGCTTGTGGAAGGTCGGTGTGAGGTAGCTGGATGGCTTGTGGAAGGTCGGTGTGAGGTAGCTATATAGCTTGTGGAAGGTCGGTGTGAGGTAGCTATCCAGCTGGCCTGTGGAAGGTCGGTGTGAGGTAGCTGGATGGCTTGTGGAAGGTCGGTGTGAGGTAGCTATCCAGCTGGCCTGTGGAAGGTCGGTGTTAGGTAGCTGGATGACTTGTGGCAGGTCGGTGTGAGGTAGCTATCCAGCTGGCGTGTGGTAGGTCGGTGTGAGGTAGCTATCCAGCTGGCCTGTGGAAGGTCGGTGTGAGGTAGCTGGATGGCATGTGGAAGGTCGGTGTGAGGTAGCTATCCAGCTGGCGTGTGGAAGGTCGGTGTGAGGTAGCTATCCAGCTGGCCTGTGGCAGGTCGGTGTGAGGTAGCTATCCAGCTGGCTTGTGGAAGGTCGGTGTGAGGTAGCTATCCAGCTGGCTTGTGGAAGGTCGGTGTGAGGTAGCTATACAGCTGGCTGTGGAAGGTCGGTGTGAGGTAGCTATACAGCTGGCGTGTGGAAGGTCGGTGTGAGGTAGCTATACAGCTGGCCTGTGGAAGGTCGGTGTGAGGTAGCTATCCAGCTGGCTTGTGGAAGGTCGGTGTGAGGTAGCTATCCAGCTGGCTTGTGGAAGGTCGGTGTGAGGTAGCTATACAGTGGCTTGTGGAAGGTCGGTGTGAGGTAGCTAGATGGCTTGTGGAAGGTCGGTGAGGTAGCTATCCATGGCTGTGGATCGGTGAGGTAGCTGGATGGCTTGTGGAAGGTCGGTGTGAGGTAGCTGGATGGCTTGTGGAAGGTCGGTGTGAGGTAGCTGGATGGCTTGTGGAAGGTCTGTGTAAGGTAGCTGGATGGCTTCTGGAAGGTCGTGTGAGGTAGCTGGATGGCTTGTGGAAGGTCTGTGTGAGGTAGTTGATAGCTTGTGGAAGGTCGGTGTGAGGTAGCTGGATGGCTTGTGGAAGGTCGGTGTGAGGTAGCTATCTAGCTGGCTGTGGAAGGTCGGTGTGAGGTAGCTATCCAGCTTGCTTGTGGAAGGTCGGTGTGAGGTAGCTATCCAACTGGCCTGTGGAAGGTCGGTGTGAGGTAGCTGGATGGCTTGTGGAAGGTCAGTGTGAGGTAGCTGGATGGCTTGTGGAAGGTCTGTGTAAGGTAGCTGGATGGCTTGTGGAAGGTCGGTGTGAGGTAGCTGATGGCTTGTGGAAGGTCGTGTGAGAGGTAGGTGGCTGTGGAAGGTTGTGTGAGGTAGCTGGATGGCTTGTGGAAGGTCTGTGTGAGGTAGTTGGATGGCTTGTGGAAGGTCTGTGTGAGGTAGCTGGATGGCCTGTGGAAGGTCGGTTGAGGTAGCTAATGGCTTGTGGAAGGTCTGTGTGAGGTAGTTGGATGGCCTGTGGAAGGTCGGTGTGAGGTAGCTATCCAGCTGGCTTGTGGAAGGTCGGTGTGAGGTAGCTGGATGGCTTGTGGAAGGTCGATGTGAGGTAGCTATACAGCTGGCATGTGGAAGGTCGGTGTGAGGTAGCTGGATGGCTTGTGGAAGGTCGGTGTGAGGTAGCTATCCAGTTGGCTTGTGGAAGGTCGGTGTGAGGTAGCTGGATGGCTTGTGGAAGGTCGGTGTGAGGTAGCTGGATGGCTTGTGGAAGGTCTGTGTGAGGTAGCTGGATGGCTTGTGGAAGGTCGGTGTGAGGTAGCTGGATGGCTTGTGGAAGGTCTGTGTGAGGTAGTTGGATGGCTTGTGGAAGTCGTGTGAGGTAGTGGATGGCTTGTGGAAGGTCGGTGTGAGGTAGTGGATGGTTTGGAAGGTCGGTGTGAGGTAGCTGGATGGCTTGTGGAAGGTCGGTGTGAGGTAGCTGGATGGCTTTGGAAGGTCGGTGTGAGGTAGCTGATGGCTTTGAAGTCGGTGTGATGTAGTGGATGGCTTGTGGAAGGTCGGTGTGAGGTAGTTGGATGTCCTTTGGAAGGTCGGTATGAGGTGGCTGGATGGCTTGTGGAAGGTCGGTGTGAGGTAGCTCGATGGCTTTTGGAAGGTCGGTGTGAGGTAACTGGATGGCTTGTGGAAGGACGGTTTGAGGTAGCTGGATGGCTTGTGGAAGGTCCGTGTGAGGTAGCTGGATGGCTTGTGGAATGTCGGTGTGAGGTAGCTGGATGGCTTGTGGAAGGTCGGTGTGAGGTAGCTGGATGGCTTGTGGAAGGTCGGTGTGAGGTAGCTGTATAGGTTGTGGAAGGTCGGTGTGAGGTAGCTATCCAGCTGGCCTGTGGAAGGTCGGTGTGAGGTAGCTGGATGGCTTGTGGAAGGTCGGTGTGAGGTAGCTATCCAGCTGGCCTGTGGAAGGTCGGTGTTAGGTAGCTGGATGACTTGTGGCAGGTCGGTGTGAGGTAGCTATCCAGCTGGCGTGTGGTAGGTCGGTGTGAGGTAGCTATCCAGCTGGCCTGTGGAAGGTCGGTGTGAGGTAGCTGGATGGCATGTGGAAGGTCGGTGTGAGGTAGCTATCCAGCTGGCGTGTGGTACGTCGGTGTGAGGTAGCTATCCAGCTGGCCTGTGGCAGGTCGGTGTGAGGTAGCTATCCAGCTGGTCTGTGGCAGGTCGCTGTGAGGTAGCTATACAGCTGGCCTGTGGCAGGTCGGTTTGAGGTAGCTATCCAGCTGGCTTGTGGAAGGTCGGTGTGAGGTAGCTATCCAGCTGGCTTGTGGAAGGTCGGTGTGAGGTAGCTATACAGCTGGCGTGTGGAAGGTCGGTGTGAGGTAGCTATACAGCTGGCGTGTGGAAGGTCGGTGTGAGGTAGCTATACAGATGGCTTGTGGAAGGTCGGTGTGAGGTAGCTATCCAGCTGGCTTGTGGAAGGTCGGTGTGAGGTAGCTATCCAGCTGGCTTGTGGAAGGTCGGTGTGAGGTAGCTGGATGGCTTGTGGAAGGTCGGTGTGAGGTAGCTATCCAACTGGCTTGTGGAAGGTCGGTGTGAGGTAGCTGGATGGCTTGTGGAAGGTCGGTGTGAGGTAGCTGGATGGCTTGGAAGGTCGTGTGAGTAGCTGATGGCTTTGGAAGGTGTGTGAGGTAGCAGGTCGGTGTGAGGTAGCTATCCAGCTTGCCTGTGGAAGGTCGGTGTGAGGTAGCTATCCAGCTGGCCTGTGGAAGGTCGGTGTGAGGTAGCTGGATGGCTTGTGGAAGGTCAGTGTGAGGTAGCTGGATGGCTTGTGGAAGGTCTGTGTAAGGTAGCTGGATGGCTTCTGGAAGGTCTGTGTGAGGTAGCTGGATGGCTTGTGGAAGGTCTGTGTGAGGTAGTTGGATGGCTTGTGGAAGGTCGGTGTGAGGTAGCTGGATGGCCTGTGGAAGGTCGGTGTGAGGTAGCTGGATGGCTTGTGGAAGGTCTGTGTGAGGTAGTTGGATGGCTTGTGGAAGGTCGTGTGAGGTATGGATGGCCTGTGGAAGGTCGGTATGAGGTAGCTATCCAACTGGCCTGTGGAAGGTCTGTGTGAGGTAGCTGGATGGCCTGTGGAAGGTCGGTGTGAGGTAGCTATCCAGCTGGCTTGTGAAGGTCGGAACGCTTGTGGAAGGTCATGTGAGGTAGCATACAGCTGGCTTGTGGAAGGTCGGTGTGAGGTAGCTGGATGGCTTGTGGAAGGTCGGTGTGAGGTAGCTAGTGGCAACACAACAACTGTGGAAGGTCGGTGTGAGGTAGCTGGATGGCTTGTGGAAGGTCGGTGTGAGGTAGCTGGATGGCTTGTGGAAGGTCGGTGTGATGTAGCTGGATGGCTTGTGGAAGGTCTGTGTGAGGTAGTTGGATGGCTTGTGGAAGGTCGGTGTGATGTAGTTGGATGGCTTGTGGAAGGTCGGTGTGAGGTAGCTGGATGGCCTGTGGAAGGTCGGTGTGAGGTAGCTAGCTGGCTTGTGGAAGGTCGGTGTGAGGTAGCTGGATGGCTTTTGGAAGGTCGGTGTGAGGTAGCTGGATGGCTTGTGGAAGGTCGGTGTGAGGTAGCTGGATGGCTTGGAAGGTCGTGTGAGGGCTGGATGGCTTGTGGAAGGTCGGGTGAGGTAGCTGGATGGCTTGTGGAAGGTCGGGTGAGGTAGCTGGATGGCTTGTGGAAGGTCGGTGTGAGGTAGCTGGATGGCTTGTGGAAGGTCGTGTGAGGCTATCCAGCTGGCCTGTGGAAGGTCGGTGTGAGGTAGCTGGATGGCTTGTGGAAGGTCGGTGTGAGGTAGCTATCCATGGCTTTGGAAGTCGGTGTGAGGTAGCTGTATACTTGTGGAAGGTCGGTGTGAGGTAGCTATCCACTGGCTGTGGAAGGTCGTGTAGGAGATGGCTTGTGGAAGGTCGGTGTGAGGTAGCTATCCAGCTGGCCTGTGGAAGGTCGGTGTGAGGTAGCTATCCAGCTGGCCTGTGGAAGGTCGGTTTGAGGTAGCTATCCAGCTGGCTTGTGGAAGGTCGGTGTGAGGTAGCTATCCAGCTGGCTTGTGGAAGGTCGGTGTGAGGTAGCTATACAGCTGGCCTGTGGAAGGTCGGTGTGAGGTAGCTGGATGGCTTGTGGAAGGTCCGTGTGAGGTAGCTGGATGGCTTGTGGAAGGTCCGTGTGAGGTAGCTGGATGGCTTGTGGAAGGTCGGTGTGAGGTAGCTACTAGCTGGCTTGTGGAAGGTCGGTGTGAGGTAGCTAGATGGCTTGTGGAAGGTCGGTGTGAGGTAGCTGGATGGCTTGTGGAAGGTCGGTGTGAGGTAGCTGGATGGCTTGTGGAAGGTCGGTGTGAGGTAGCTGGATGGCTTGTGGAAGGTCGGTGTGAGGTAGCTGGATGGCTTGTGGAAGGTCGGTGTGAGGTAGCTATCCAGCTGGCTTGTGGAAGGTCGGTGTGATGTAGCTATCCAGCTGGCCTGTGGCAGGTCGGTGTTAGGTAGCTATCCAGCTTGCCTGTGGAAGGTCGGTATGAGGTAGCTATCCAACTGGCCTGTGGAAGGTCGGTGTGAGCTAGCTGGATGGCTTGTGGAAGGTCAGTGTGAGGTAGCTGGATGGCTTGTGGAAGGTCTGTGTAAGGTAGCTGGATGGCTTCTGGAAGGTCGGTGTGAGATAGCTGGATGGCTTGTGGAAGGTCTGTGTGAGGTAGTTGGATGGCTTGTGGAAGGTCGGTGTGAGGTAGCTGGATGGCTTGTGGAAGGTCGGTGTGATGTAGCTATCCAGCTGGCCTGTGGCAGGTCGGTGTGAGGTAGCTATCCAGCTGGCCTGTGGAAGGTCGGTGTGAGGTAGCTATCCAGCTGGCCTGTGGAAGGTCGGTGTGAGGTAGCTGGATGGCTTGTGGAAGGTCGGTGTGAGGTAGCTGGATGGCTTGTGGAAGGTCGTGTAGGAGCTGTGGCTTTGGAAGGTCGGTGTGAGTAGCTGGATGGCTTGTGGAAGGTCGGTGTGAGGTAGCTGATGGCTGTGGAAGGTCGGTGTGAGGTAGCTGGATGGCTGTGGAAGGTCGGTGTGAGGTAGCTGGATGGCTTGTGGAAGGTCGGTGTGAGGTAGCTGGATGGCTTGTGGAAGGTCGGTGTGAGGTAGCTATACAGCTGGCGTGTGGAAGGTCGGTGTGAGGTAGCTAGATGGCGTGTGGAAGGTCGGTGTGAGGTAGCTGGATGGTTTGTGGAAGGTCGGTGTGAGGTAGCTATCCAGCTGGCTTGTGGAAGGTCGGTGTGAGGTAGATATCCACCTGGCCTGTGGACGGTCGGTGTGAGGTAGCTGGATGGCTTGTGGAAGTTCGGTGTGAGGTAGCTGTATGGCTTGTGGAAGGTCGGTATGAGGTAGCTATCCAGCTGGCTTGTTGAATGTCGGTGTGAGGTATCTATACAGCTGGCTTGTGGAAGGTCGGTGTGAGGTAGCTGGATGGCTTGTGGAAGGTCCGTTTGAGGTAGCTGGATAGCTTGTGGAAGGTCGGTGTGAGGTAGCTATCCAGCTGGCTTGTGGACGGTCGTTGTGAGGTAGCTATCGAGCTGGCTTGTAGAAGGTCGGTGTGAGGTAGCTGGATAGCATGTGGAAGGTCGGTGTGAGGTAGCTATCCAGCTGGCCTGTGGAAGGTCGGTGTGAGGTAGCTAGATGGCTTGTGGAAGGTCGGTGTGAGGTAGCTGGATGGCTTGTGGAAGGTCGGTGTGAGGTAGCTGGATGGCTTGTGGAAGGTCGGTGTGAGGTAGCTGGATGGCCTGTGGAAGGTCGGTGTGAGGTAGCTACTAGCTGGCTTGTGGAAGGTCGGTGTGAGGTAGCTAGATGGCATGTGGAAGGTCGGTGTGAGGTAGCTGGATGGCTTGTGGAAGGTCTGTGTGAGGTAGCTGGATGTTGTGGAAGGTCGGTGTGAGGTAGCTGGATGGCTTGTGGAAGGTCGGTGTGAGGTAGCTGGATGGCTTGTGGAAGGTCGGTGTGAGGTAGCTATCCAGCTGGCTTGTGGAAGGTCGTGTGATGTAGCTATCCAGCTGGCTTTGGTAGGTGGTGAGGTAGCTATCCAGCTTGCTGTGGAAGGTCGGTATGAGGTAGCTATCCAACTGGCCTGTGGAAGGTCGGTGTGAGCTAGCTGGATGGCTTGTGGAAGGTCAGTGTGAGGTAGCTGGATGGCTTGTGGAAGGTCTGTGTAAGGTAGCTGGATGGCTTCTGGAAGGTCTGTGTGAGGTAGCTGGAATTGCTTGTGGAAGGTCTGTGTGAGGTAGTTGGATGGCCTGTGGAAGGTCGGTATGAGGTAGCTGGATGGCTTGTGGAAGGTCGGTGTGATGTAGCTATCCAGCTAGCCTTTGGCAGGTCGGTGTGAGGTAGCTATCCAGCTTGCCTGTGGAAGGTCGGTATGAGGTAGCTATCCAACTGGCCTGTGGAAGGTCGGTGTGAGGTAGCTGGATGGCTTGTGGAAGGTCAGTGTGAGGTAGCTGGATGGCTTGTGGAAGGTCTGTGTAAGGTAGCTGGATGGCTTCTGGAAGGTCTGTGTGAGGTAGCTGGATGGCTTGTGGAAGGTCTGTGTGAGGAAGTTGGATGGCCTGTGGAAGGTCGGTATGAGGTAGTTGGATGGCCTGTGGAAGGTTGGTGTGAGGTAGCTGGATGGCTTGTGGAAGGTCTGTGTGAGGTAGTTGGATGGCTTGTGGAAGGTCTGTGTGAGGTATTTGGATGGCCTGTGGAAGGTCGGTATGAGGTAGCTATCCAACTGGCCTGTGGAAGGTCTGTGTGAGGTAGTTGGATGGCCTATGGAAGGTCGGTGTGAGGTAGCTATCCAGCTGGCTTGTGGAAGGTCGGTGTGAGTAGCTGGATTGCTTGTGGAAGGTCGATGTGAGGTAGCAATACAGCTGGCATGTGGAAGGTCGGTGTGAGGTAGCTGGATGGCTTGTGGAAGGTCGGTGTGAGGTAGCTATCCAGTTGGCTTGTGGACGTCGGTGTGAGGTAGCTGGATGGCTTGTGGAAGGTCGGTGTCAAGTAGAGGGATGGCTTGTGGAAGGTCTGTGTGAGGTAGCTGGATGGCTTGTGGAAGGTCGGTGTGAGGTAGCTGGATGGCTTGTGGAAGGTCTGTGTGATGTAGTTGGATGGCTTGTGGAAGGTCTGTGTGAGGTAGTTGGATGGCTTGTGGAAGGTCGGTGTGATGTAGTTGGATGGCTTGTGGAAGGTCGGTGTGAGGTAGCTGGATGGCCTGTGGAAGGTCGGTGTGAGGTAGCTGGATGGCTTGTGGAATGTCGGTGTGAGGTAGCTGGATGGCCTTTGGAAGGTCGGTGTGAGGTGGCTGGATGGCTTGTGGAATGTCGGTGTGAGGTAGCTGGATGGCCTTTGGAAGGGCGGTGTGAGGTGGTTGGATGGCTTGTGGAAGGTCGGTGTGAGGTAGCTGGATGGCTTGTGGAAGGTCGGTGTGAGGTAGCTGGATGGCTTTTGGAAGGTCGGTGTGAGGTAGCTGGATGGCTTGTGGAAGGTCGGTTTGAGGTAGCTGGATGGCTTGTGGAAGGTCCGTGTGAGGTAGCTGGATGGCTTGTGGAATGTCGGTGTGAGGTAGCTGGATGGCTTGTGGAAGGTCGGTGTGAGGTAGCTGGATGGCTTGTGGAAGGTCGGTGTGAGGTAGCTGTATAGGTTGTGGAAGGTCGGTGTGAGGTAGCTATCCAGCTGGCCTGTGGAAGGTCGGTGTTAGGTAGCTGGATGGCTTGTGGAAGGTCGGTGTGAGGTAGCTATCCAGCTGGCCTGTGGAAGGTCGGTGTTAGGTAGCTGGATGACTTGTGGCAGGTCGGTGTGAGGTAGCTATCCAGCTGGCGTGTGGTAGGTCGGTGTGAGGTAGCTATCCAGCTGGCCTGTGGAAGGTCGGTGTGAGGTAGCTGGATGGCATGTGGAAGGTCGGTGTGAGGTAGCTATCCAGCTGGCGTGTGGTACGTCGGTGTGAGGTAGCTATCCAGCTGGCCTGTGGCAGGTCGGTGTGAGGTAGCTATACAGCTGGCCTGTGGCAGGTCGGTTTGAGGTAGCTATCCAGCTGGCTTGTGGAAGGTCGGTGTGAGGTAGCTATCCAGCTGGCTTGTGGAAGGTCGGTGTGAGGTAGCTATACAGCTGGCGTGTGGAAGGTCGGTGTGAGGTAGCTATACAGCTGGCGTGTGGAAGGTCGGTGTGAGGTAGCTATACAGATGGCTTGTGGAAGGTCGGTGTGAGGTAGCTATCCAGCTGGCTTGTGGAAGGTCGGTGTGAGGTAGCTATCCAGCTGGCTTGTGGACGGTCGGTGTGAGGTAGCTGGATGGCTTGTGGAAGGTCGGTATGAGGTAGCTATCCAACTGGCCTGTGGAAGGTCGGTGTGAGCTAGCTGGATGGCTTGTGGAAGGTCAGTGTGAGGTAGCTGGATGGCTTGTGGAAGGTCTGTGTAAGGTAGCTGGATGGCTTCTGGAAGGTCTGTGTGAGGTAGCTGGATTGCTTGTGGAAGGTCTGTGTGAGGTAGTTGGATAGCCTGTGGAAGGTCGGTATGAGGTAGCTGGATGGCTTGTGGAAGGTCGGTGTGATGTAGCTATCCAGCTAGCCTTTGGCAGGTCGGTGTGAGGTAGCTATCCAGCTTGCTTGTGGAAGGTCGGTATGAGGTAGCTATCCAACTGGCCTGTGGAAGGTCGGTGTGAGGTAGCTGGATGGCTTGTGGAAGGTCAGTGTGAGGTAGCTGGATGGCTTGTGGAAGGTCTGTGTAAGGTAGCTGGATGGCTTCTGGAAGGTCTGTGTGAGGTAGCTGGATGGCTTGTGGAAGGTCTGTGTGAGGTAGTTGGATGGCCTGTGGAAGGTCGGTTGAGTAGTTGGATGGCCTGTGGAAGGTGGTGTGAGGTAGCTGGATGGCTTGTGGAAGGTCTGTGTGAGGTAGTTTCTTTGGATGGCCTGTGGAAGGTCGGTTGAGGTAGCTATGGCTGTGGAAGGTCGTGTGAGGTAGTTGGATGGCCTTGGAAGGTCGGTGTGAGGTAGCTATCCAGCTGGCTTGTGGAAGGTCGGTGTGAGTAGCTGGATGCTTGGAAGGTCGTGTGAGGTAGCTAGCTGGCATGTGGAAGGTCGGTGTGAGGTAGCTGGATGGCTTGTGGAAGGTCGGTGTGAGGTAGCTATCCAGTTGGCTTGTGGACGTCGGTGTGAGGTAGCTGGATGGCTTGTGGAAGGTCGGTGTGAAGTAGTGGATGGCTTGTGGAAGGTCTGTGTGAGGTAGCTGGATGGCTTGTGGAAGGTCGGTGTGAGGTAGCTGGATGGCTTGTGGAAGGTCTGTGTGAGTAGTTGGTGGCTTGTGGAAGGTCGTGTGAGGTAGTGGATGGCTTGTGGAAGGTCGGTGTGAGGTAGCTGGATGGCTTGTGGAAGGTCGGTGTGAGGTAGCTGGATGGCCTGTGGAAGGTCGGTGTGAGGTAGCTGGATGGCTGTGGAATGTCGGTGTGAGGTAGCTGGATGGCCTTTGGAAGGTCGGTGTGAGGTAGCTGGATGGCTTGTGGAAGGTCGGTGTGAGGTAGCTGGATGGCTTTTGGAAGGTCGGTGTGAGGTAGCTGGATGGCTTGTGGAAGGTCGGTGTGAGGTAGCTGGATGGCTTGTGGAAGGTCGGTGTGAGGTAGCTGGATGGCTTGTGGAAGGTCGGTGTGAGGTAGCTGGATGGCTTGTGGAAGGTCGGTGTGAGGTAGCTGGATGGCTTGTGGAAGGTCGGTGTGAGGTAGCTGGATGGCTTGTGGAAGGTCGGTGTGAGGTAGCTGTATAGGTTGTGGAAGGTCGGTGTGAGATAGCTATCCAGCTGGCCTGTGGAAGGTCGGTGTTAGGTAGCTGGATGGCTTGTGGAAGGTCGGTGTGAGGTAGCTATCCAGCTGGCCTGTGGAAGGTCGGTGTTAGGTAGCTGGATGACTTGTGGCAGGTCGGTGTGAGGTAGCTATCCAGCTGGCGTGTGGTAGGTCGCTGTGAGGTAGCTATCCAGCTGGCCTGTGGAAGGTCGGTGTGAGGTAGCTGGATGGCATGTGGAAGGTCGGTGTGAGGTAGCTATCCAGCTGGCGTGTGGTACGTCGGTGTGAGGTAGCTATCCAGCTGGCCTGTGGCAGGTCGTTGTGAGGTAGCTATCCAGCTGGTCTGTGGCAGGTCGGTGTGAGGTAGCTATACAGCTGGCCTGTGGCAGGTCGGTTTGAGGTAGCTATCCAGCTGGCTTGTGGAAGGTCGGTGTGAGGTAGCTATCCAGCTGGCTTGTGGAATGTCGGTGTGAGGTAGCTATACAGCTGGCGTGTGGAAGGTCGGTGTGAGGTAGCTATACACCTGGCGTGTGGAAAGTCGGTGTGAGGTAGCTATACAGATGGCTTGTGGAAGGTCGGTGTGAGATAGCTATCCAGCTGGCTTGTGGAAGGTCGGTGTGAGGTAGCTATCCAGCTGGCTTGTGGACGGTCGGTGTGAGGTAGCTGGATGGCTTGTGGAAGGTCGGTATGAGGTAGCTATCCAACTGGCCTGTGGAAGGTCGGTGTGAGCTATCTGGATGGCTTGTGGAAGGTCAGTGTGAGGTAGCTGGATGGCTTGTGGAAGGTCTGTGTAAGGTAGCTGGATGGCTTCTGGAAGGTCTGTGTGAGGTAGCTGGAATTGCTTGTGGAAGGTCTGTGTGAGGTAGTTGGATAGCCTGTGGAAGGTCGGTATGAGGTAGCTGGATGGCTTGTGGAAGGTCGGTGTGATGTAGCTATCCAGCTAGCCTTTGGCAGGTCGGTGTGAGGTAGCTATCCAGCTTGCTTGTGGAAGGTCGGTATGAGGTAGCTATCCAACTGGCCTGTGGAAGGTCGGTGTGAGGTAGCTGGATGGCTTGTGGAAGGTCAGTGTGAGGTAGCTGGATGGCTTGTGGAAGGTCTGTGTAAGGTAGCTGGATGGCTTCTGGAAGGTCTGTGTGAGGTAGCTGGATGGCTTGTGGAAGGTCTGTGTGAGGAAGTTGGATGGCCTGTGGAAGGTCGGTATGAGTAGTTGGATGGCCTGTGGGAGGTTGATGTGAGGTAGCTGGATGGCTTGTGGAAGGTCTGTGTGAGGTAGTTGGATGGCCTGTGGAAGGTCGGTATGAGGTAGCTATCCAACTGGCCTGTGGAAGGTCTGTGTGAGGTAGTTGGATGGCCTATGGAAGGTCGGTGTGAGGTAGCTATCCAGCTGGCTTGTGGAAGGTCGGTGTGAGTAGCTGGATTGCTTGTGGAAGGTCGATGTGAGGTAGCAATACAGCTGGCATGTGGAAGGTCGGTGTGAGGTAGCTGGATGGCTTGTGGAAGGTCGGTGTGAGGTATCTATCCAGTTGGCTTGTGGACGTCGGTGTGAGGTAGCTGGATGGCTTGTGGAAGGTCGGTGTCAAGTAGAGGGATGGCTTGTGGAAGGTCTGTGTGAGGTAGCTGGATGGCTTGTGGAAGGTCGGTGTGAGGTAGCTGGATGGCTTGTGGAAGGTCTGTGTGATGTAGTTGGATGGCTTGTGGAAGGTCTGTGTGAGGTAGTTGGATGGCTTGTGGAAGGTCGGTGTGATGTAGTTGGATGGCTTGTGGAAGGTCGGTGTGAGGTAGCTGGATGGCCTGTGGAAGGTCGGTGTGAGGTGGCTGGATGGCTTGTGGAAGGTCGGTGTGAGGTAGCTGGATGGCCTTTGGAAGGTCGGTGTGAGGTAGCTGGATGGCTTGTGGAAGGTCGGTGTGAGGTAGCTGGATGGCCTTTGGAAGGGCGGTGTGAGGTAGTTGGATGGCTTGTGGAAGGTCGGTGTGAGGTAGCTGGATGGCTTGTGGAAGGTCGGTGTGAGGTAGCTGGATGGCTTGTGGAAGGTCGGTTTGATGTAGCTGGATGGCTTGTGGAAGGTCCGTGTGAGGTAGCTGGATGGCTTGTGGAATGTCGGTGTGAGGTAGCTGGATGGCTTGTGGAAGGTCGGTGTGAGGTAGCTGGATGGCTTGTGGAAGGTCGGTGTGAGGTAGCTGTATAGGTTGTGGAAGGTCGGTGTGAGGTAGCTATCCAGCTGGCCTGTGGAAGGTCGGTGTTAGGTAGCTGGATGACTTGTGGCAGGTCGGTGTGAGGTAGCTATCCAGCTGGCGTGTGGTAGGTCGGTGTGAGGTAGCTATCCAGCTGGCCTGTGGAAGGTCGGTGTGAGGTAGCTGGATGGCATGTGGAAGGTCGGTGTGAGGTAGCTATCCAGCTGGCGTGTGGTACGTCGGTGTGAGGTAGCTATCCAGCTGGCCTGTGGCAGGTCGGTGTGAGGTAGCTATCCAGCTGGTCTGTGGCAGGTCGGTGTGAGGTAGCTAGCTGGCCTGTGGAAGGTCGGTGTGAGGTAGCTAGCTGGCTTGTGGAAGGTCGGTGTGAGGTAGCTATATGGCTTGTGGAAGTCGGTGTGAGGTAGCTATACAGGGCGTGTGGAAGGTCGGTGTGAGGTAGCTATACCTGGCGTGTGGAAGGTCGGTGTGAGGTAGCTATACAGATGGCTGTGGAAGGTCGGTGTGAGGTAGCTATCCAGCTGGCTTGTGGAAGGTCGGTGTGAGGTAGCTATCCAGCTGGCTTGTGGACGGTCGGTGTGAGGTAGCTGGATGGCTTGTGGAAGGTCGGTGTGAGGTAGCTATCAGATGGCTTGTGGAAGGTCGGTGTGAGGTAGCTATCCAGCTGGCTTGTTGAAGGTCGGTGTGAGGTAGCTATCGAGTTGGCTTGTAGAAGGTCGGTGTGAGGTAGCTGGATGGCCTGTGGAAGGTCGGTGTGAGGTAGCTGGATGGCTTGTGGAAGGTCGGTGTGAGGTATCTGGATGGCTTGTGGAAGGTCGGTGTGAGGTAGCTGGATGGCTTGTGGAAGGTCCGTGAGAGGTAGCCTTATAGCTTGTGGAAGGTCGGTGTGAGGTAGATATCCATCTGGCTTGTGGACGGTCGGTGTGAGGTAGGTATCGAGCTGGCTTGTAGAAGGTCGGTGTGAGGTAGCTGGATGGCATGTGGAAGGTCGGTGTGAGGTAGCTATCCAGCTGGCCTGTGGAAGGTCGGTGTGAGGTAGTTGGATGGCTTGTGGAAGGTCCGTGTGAGGTAGCTGGATGGCTTGTGGAAGGTTTGTGTCAGGTAGCTGGATGGCTTTTGGAAGGTCGGTGTGAGGTAGCCGGATGGCTTGTGGAAGGTCTGTGTGAGTTAGTTTGATGGCTTGTGGAAGATCGGAGTGAGGTATCTATCCAGTTGGCCTGTGGAAGGTCGGTGTCAGGTAGCTGGATGGCTTGTGGAAGGTCGGTGTGAGGTAGCTGGATAGCTTGTGGAAGGTCGGTGTGAGGTAGATGGATGGCTTGTGTAAGGTCGGTGTGAGGTAGCTGGATGGCTTGTGGAAGGTCGGTGTGAGGTAGCTGGATGGCTTGTGGAATGTCGGTGTGAGGTAGCTGGATGGCTTGTGGAAGGTCGGTGTGAGGTAGCTGGATGGCTTGTGGAAGGTCGGTGTGAGGTAGCTGGATGGCTTGTGGAAGGTCCGTGTGAGGTAGCTATGGCTTGTGGAAGGTCGGTGTGAGGTAGCTATCCATGGCTTGTGGACGGTCGGTGTGAGGTAGCTATCGAGCTGGCTTGTGGAAGGTCGGTGTGAGGTAGCTGGATGGCTTGTGGAAGGTCGGTGTGAGGTAGCTATCCAGCTGGCCTGTGGAAGGTCGGTGTGAGGTAGGGATGGCTTGTGGAAGGTCGGTGTGAGGTAGCTGGATGGCTTGTGGAAGGTCGGTGTGAGGTAGCTGGATGGCTTGTGGAAGGTCGGTGTGAGGTAGCGGATGGTGTGGAAGGTCTGTGGGTAGTTTGGGCCTGTGGAAGGTCGGTGTGAGGTAGCTGGATGGCTTGTGGAAGGTCGGTGTGAGGTAGCTGGATGGCTTGGAAGGTCGGTGTGAGGTAGCTGGATGGCTTGTGGAAGGTCGGTGTGAGGTAGCTATCCAGCTGGCTTGTGGAAGGTCGGTGTGATGTAGCTATCCAGCTGGCCTGTGGCAGGTCGGTGTGAGGTAGCTATCCAGCTTGCCTGTGGAAGGTCGGTATGAGGTAGCTATCCAACTGGCCTGTGGAAGGTCGGTGTGAGGTAGCTGGATGGCTTGTGGAAGGTCAGTGTGAGGTAGCTGGATGGCTTGTGGAAAGTCTGTGTAAGGTAGCTGGATGGCTTCTGGAAGGTTGGTGTGAGATAGCTGGATGGCTTGTGGAAGGTCTGTGTGAGGTAGTTGGATGGCTTGTGGAAGGTCTGTGTGAGGTAGTTGGATGGCCTTTGGAAGGTCGGTGTAAGGTAGCTATCCAGCTGGCTTGTGGAAGGTCGGTGTGAGGTAGCTGGATGGCTTGTGGAAGGTCGATGTGAGGTAGCTATACAGCTGGCATGTGGAAGGTCGGTGTGAGGTAGCTGGATGGTTTGTGGAAGGTCGGTGTGAGGTAGCTATCCAGTTGGCTTGTGGACGGTCGGTGTGAGGTAGCTGGATGGCTTGTGGAAGGTCTGTGTGATGTAGTTGGATGGCTTGTGGAAGGTCTGTGTGAGGTAGTTGGATGGCTTGTGGAAGGACGGTGTGATGTAGTTGGATGGCTTGTGGAAGGTCGGTGTGAGCTGGCTGGATGGCCTGAGGAAGGTCGGTGTGAGGTAGCTATCCAGCGGCTTGTGGAATGTCGGTGTGAGGTAGTTGGATGTCCTTTGGAAGGTCGGTATGAGGTGGCTGGATGGCTTGTGGAAGGTCGGTGTGAGGTAGCTTGATGGCTTTTGGAAGGTCGGTGTGAGGTAACTGGATGGCTTGTGGAAGGACGGTTTGAGGTAGCTGGATGGCTTGTGGAAGGTCCGTGTGAGGTAGCTGGATGGCTTGTGGAATGTCGGTGTGAGGTAGCTGGATGGCTTGTGGAAGGTCGGTGTGAGGTAGCTGGATGGCTTGTGGAAGGTCGGTGTGAGGTAGCTGTATAGGTTGTGGAAGGTGGTGTGAGGTAGCTATCAGCTGGCCTGTGGAAGGTCGGTGTGAGGTAGCTGGATGGCTTGTGGAAGGTCGGTGTGAGGTCGCTATGTGGCCTGTGGAAGGTCGGTGTTATGTAGCTGGATGACTTGTGGAAGGACGGTGTGAGGTAGCTATCCAGCTGGCCTGTGGAAGGTCGGTGTGAGGTAGCTGGATGGCATATGAAAGGTCGGTGTGAGGTAGCTATCCAACTGGTGTGTGGTACGTCGGTGTGAGGTAGCTATCCAGCTGGACTGTGGCAGGTCGGTGTGAGGTAGTATCCAGCTGGTTGTGGCAGGTCGTGTTAGGTAGTATACAGCTGCCTGTGGCAGGTCGGTTTGAGGTAGCTATCCAGCTGGCTTGTGGAAGGTCGGTGGGAGGTAGCTATCCAACTGGCCTGTGGCAGGTCGGTGTGAGGTAGCTATCCAGCTGGTATGTGGCAGGTCGCTGTTAGGTAGCTATACAGCTGGCCTGTGGCAGGTCGGTTTGAGGTAGCTATCCAGCTGGCTTGTGGAAGGTCGGTGTGAGGTAGCTATACAGCTGGCGTGTGGAAGGTCGGTGTGAGGTAGCTATACAGCTGGCATGTGGAAGGTCGGTGTGAGGTAGCTGGATGGTTTGTGGAAGGTCGGTGTGAGGTAGATATCCAGTTGGCTTGTGGACGGTCGGTGTGAGGTAGCTGGATAGCTCTTGGAAGGTCGGTGTGAGGTAGCTGGATGGCCTGTGGAAGGTCAGTGTGAGGTAGCTGGATGGCTTGTGGAAAGTCTGTGTAAGGTAGCTGGATGGCTTCTGGAAGGTTGGTGTGAGATAGCTGGATGGCTTGTGGAAGGTCTGTGTGAGGTAGTTGGATGGCTTGTGGAAGGTGTGTGTGAGGTAGTTGTATGGCCTTTGGAAGGTCGGTGTAAGGTAGCTATCCAGCTGGCTTGTGGAAGGTCGGTGTGAGGTAGCTGGATGGCTTGTGGAAGGTCGATGTGAGGTAGCTATACAGCTGGCATGTGGAAGGTCGGTGTGAGGTAGCTGGATGGCTTGTGGAAGGTCGGTGTGAGGTAGCTATCCAGTTGGCTTGTGGACGGTCGGTGTGAGGTAGCTGGATGGCTT
>CM026389.1:36736472-36762300 GCA_014843695.1 Archivesica marissinica | reverse complement strand
GCTACCTCACACCGACCTTCCACAGGCCATCTAGCTACCTCACACCGACCTTCCACAAGCCATCCAGCTACCTCACACCGACCTTCCACAAGCCATCTAGCTACCTCACACCGACCTTCCACAAGCCATCCAGCTACCTCACACCGACCTTCCACAAGCCATCCAGCTACCTCACACCGACCTTCCACAGGCCAGCTAGCTACCTCACACCGACCTTCCACAAGCCATCCAGCTACCTCACACCGACCTGCCACAGGCCATAAGCTACCACACCGACCTTCCGCCAGCATAGCTACCTCACACCGACCTTCCACAGGCCATCCAACTACCTCACACCGACCTTCCACAAGCCAGCTGGATAGCTACCTCAAACCGACCTTCCACAAGCCATCCAGCTACCTCACACCGACCTTCCACAAGCCATGAAACTACCTCACACCGACCTTCCACAAGCCATCCAACTACCTCACACAGACCTTCCACAAGCCATCCAGCTACCTCACACCGACCTTCCACAAGCCATCCAGCTACCTCACACCGACCTTCCACAAGCCATCCTAGCTACCTCACACCGACCTTCCACAAGCCATCCAGCTACCTCACACCGACCTTCCACAAGCCAGCTGTTAGCTACCTCACATCGACCTTCCAAAGCCATCAGCTACCTCACACCGACTCCACAAGCCATGATAGCTACCTCACACCGACCTCCAAGCCATACAGCTACCTCACACCACCTTCCACAAGCCATTTTGTGTTGTTTGTTGTGACCTTCCACAGGCCATCCAGCTACCTCACACCGACCTTCCAAGAGCTATCCAGCTACCTCACACCGACCGTCCACAAGCCAACTGGATATCTACCTCACACCGACCTTCCACAAACCATCCAGCTACCTCACACCGACCTTCCACATGCCAGCTGTATAGCTACCTCACACCGACCTTCCACACGCCAGCTGTATAGCTACCTCACACCGACCTTCCACAAGCCAGCTGGATAGCTAGCTCAAACCGACCTGCCACAGGCCAGCTGTATACCTACCTAACAGCGACCTGCCACATACCAGCTGGATAGCTACCTCACACCGACCTGCCACAGGCCAGTTGGATAGCTACCTCCCACCGACCTTCCACAAGCCAGCTGGATAGCTACCTCAAACCGACCTGCCACAGGCCAGCTGTATAGCTACCTAACAGCGACCTGCCACAGACCAGCTGGATAGCTACCTCACACCGACCTGCCACAGTCCAGCTGGATAGCTACCTCACACCGACGTACCACACACCGTTGGATAGCTACCTCACACCGACCTTTCATATGCCATCCAGCTACCTCACACCGACCTTCCACAGGCCAGCTGGATAGCTACCTCACACCGTCCTGCCACAAGTCATCCAGCTACATAACACCGACCTTCCACAGGCCAGCTGGATAGCGACCTCACACCGACCTTCCACAAGCCATCCAGCTACCTCACACCGACCTTCCACAGGCCAGCTGGATAGCTACCTCACACCAACCTTCCACAACCTATACAGCTACCTCACACCGACCTTCCACAAGCCATCCAGCTACCTCACACCGACCTTCCACAAGCCATCCAGCTACCTCACACCGACATTCCACAAGCCATCCAGCTACCTCACACGGACCTTCCACAAGCCATCCAGCTACCTCAAACCGTCCTTCCACAAGCCATCCAGTTACCTCACACCGACCTTCCAAAAGCCATCAAGCTACCTCACACCGACCTTCCACAAGCCATCCAGCCACCTCATACCGACCTTCCAAAGGACATCCAACTACCTCACACCGACATTCCACAAGCCAGCTGGATAGCTACCTCACACCGACCTTCCTCAGGCCATCCAGCCACCTCACACCGACCTTCCACAAGCCATGAACTACATCACACCGTCCTTCCACAAGCCATCCAACTACCTCACACAGACCTTCCACAAGCCATCCAACTACATCACACAGACCTTCCACAAGCCATCCAGCTACCTCACACCGACCGTCCACAAGCCAACTGGATAGCTACCTCACACCGACCTTCCACAAACCATCCAGCTACCTCACACCGACCTTCCACATGCCAGCTGTATAGCTACCTCACATCGACCTTCCACAAGCCATCCAGCTACCTCACACCGACCTTCCACAGGCCATCCAACTACCTCACACAGATCTTCCACAAGCCATCCAACTACCTCATAAAGACCTTCCACAAGCCATCCAGCTATCTCACACCAACCTTCCACAAGCCATCCAGCTACCTTACACAGACTTTCCACAAGCCATCCAGCTACCTCACACTGACCTTCCACAAGCCATCCAGCTACCTCACACCGACCTTCCACAGGCCAGTTGGATAGCTACCTCATACCGACCTTCCACAGGCAAGCTGGATAGCTACATCACACCGACCTTCCACAGGCCAGCTGGATAGCTACCTCACACCGACCTTCCACAAGCCATCCAGCTACCTCACACCGACCTTCCACAAGCTATCCAGCTACCTCACACCGACCTTCCACAGATAGCTACCTCACACGACTTCCAAACCATCCAGCTACTCACACCGACCTTCCACAGGCCAACTGGATAGCTACCTCACACCGACCTTCCACAAGCCATCAAACTACCTCACACAGACCTTCCACAAGCCATCCGGTACCTCACACAGACCTTCCACAAGCCATCCAGCTACCTGACACAAACCTTCCACAAGCCATCCAGCTACCTCACACGGACCTTCCACAAGCCATCCAGCTACCTCACACCGACCTTCCACAGGCCAGCTGGATAGCTACCTCACACCGACCTTCCACATGCCATCCAGCTACCTCACACCGACCTTCTACAAGCCAGCTCGATACCTACCTCACACCGACCGTCCACAAGCCAGTTGGATAGCTACCTCACACCGACCTTCCACAAGCTATAAGGCTACCTCACACGGACCTTCCACAAGCCATCCAGCTACCTCACACCGACCTTCCACAAGCCATCCAGATACCTCACACCGACCTTCCACAAGCCATCCAGCTACCTCACACCGACATTCCACAAGCCATCCAGCTACCTCACACGGACCTTCCACAAGCCATCAAGCTACCTCACACCGACCTTCCACAAGCCATCCATCTACCTCACACCGACCTTCCACAAGCTATCCAGCTACCTCACACCGACCTTCCACAAGCCATCCAGCTACCTGACACCGACCTTCCACAGGCCAACTAAGTACTCACCCGATTCCAAGATCTACTCACACGACCTTCCACAAGCCATCCGGCTACCTCACACCGACCTTCCAAAAGCCATCCAGCTACCTCACACGACCTTCCACAAGCCATCCAGCTACCTCACACGGACCTTCCACAAGCCATCCAACTACCTCACACCGACCTTCCACAGGCCAGCTGGATAGCTACCTCACACCGACCTTCCACATGCCATCCAGCTACCTCACACCGACCTTCTACAAGCCAGCTCGATACCTACCTCACACCGACCGTCCACAAGCCAGCTGGATATCTACCTCACACCGACCTTCCACAAGCTATAGCTACCTCCACGCCTTCCACAAGCATCAGCTACTCACACGACCTTCCACAAGATCCAGTACCTCACACCGACTCCACAAGCCTCCACTACCTCACACCGACCTTCCACAAGCCATCCAGCTACCTCACACCGACCTTCCACAAGCCAGCTCTATAGCTACCTCACACCGACCTTCCACAAGCCAGCTGGATAGCTACCTCACACCGACCTTCCACAAGCCATCTATAGCTACCTCACACCGACCTTCCACAAGCCATCCAGCTACCTCACACCGACCTTCCACAAGCCAGCTGGATAGCTACCTCACACCGACCTTCCACAAGCCAGCTGGATAGCTACCTCACACCGACCTTCCACAAGCCATCTGTATAGCTACCTCACACCGACCTTCCACACGCCAGCTGTATAGCTACCTCACACCGACCTTCCACACGCCAGCTGTATAGCTACCTCACACCGACGTTCCACAAGCCAGCTGGATAGCTACCTCACACCGACCTTCCACAAGCCAGCTGGATAGCTACCTCACACCGACCTGCCACAGGCCAGCTGTATAGCTACCTCACACCGACCTGCCACAGGCCAGCTGGATAGCTACCTCACACCGACCTGCCACAGGCCAGCTGGATAGCTACCTCACACCGACGTACCACACGCCAGCTGGATAGCTACCTCACACCGACCTTCCACAAGCCATCCAGCTACCTCACACCGACCTTCCACAGGCCAGCTGGATGCTACCTCACACGGACCTACCACACGCCAGCGATAGCTACCTCACACCGACCTTCCACAAGTCATCCAGCTACCTACACGAACTTCCACGGCCAGCTGGATAGCTACCTCACACCGACATTCCACAACCATACAGCTACTCACACCGACCTTCCACAAGCCATCCAGCTACTCACACCGACCTTCACAAGCCATCCGCTACCTCACACGGAATCCACAAGCCATCCAGCTACCTCACACCGACCTTCCACAAGCCATCCAGCTACCTCACACCGACCTTCCACAAGCCATCCAGCTACCTCACACCGACCTTCCAAAGGCCATCCAGCTACCTCACACCGACATTCCACAAGCCATCCAGCCACCTCACACCGACCTTCCAAAGGCCATCCAGCTACCTCACACCGACATTCCACAAGCCATCCAGCTACCTCACACCGACCTTCCACAGGCCATCCAGCTACCTCACACCGACCTTCCACAAGCCATCCAACTACATCACACCGACCTTCCACAAGCCATCCAACTACCTCACACAGACCTTCCACAAGCCATCCAACTACCTCACACAGACCTTCCACAAGCCATCCAGCTACCTCACACCGACCTTCCACAAGCCATCCAGCTACCTCACACAGACCTTCCACAAGCCATCCCTCTACTTGACACCGACCTTCCACAAGCCATCCAGCTACCTCACACCGACCGTCCACAAGCCAACTGGATAGATACCTCACACCGACCTTCCACAAGCCATCCAGCTACCTCACACCGACCTTCCACATGCCAGCTGTATTGCTACCTCACATCGACCTTCCACAAGCAATCCAGCTACTCACACCGACCTTCCACAAGCCAGCTGGATAGCTACCTCACACCGACCTTCCATAGGCCATCCAACTACCTCACACAGACCTTCCACAGGCCAGTTGGATAGCTACCTCATACCGACCTTCCACAGGCCATCCAACTACCTCACACAGACCTTCCACAAGCCATCCAGCTACCTCACATCAACCTCCCACAGGCCATCCAACTACTCATACCGACCTTCCACAGGCCATCCAACTTCCTCACACAGACCTTCCACAAGCCATCCAGCTACCTCACACAGACCTTCCAGAAGCCATCCAGCTACCTTACACAGACCTTCCACAAGCCATCCAGCTACCTCACACTGACCTTCCACAAGCCATCCAGCTACCTCACACCGACCTTCCACAGGCCAGTTGGATAGCTACCTCATACCGACCTTCCACAAGCAAGCTGGATAGCTACCTCACACCGACCTGCCAAAGGCTAGCTGGATAGCTACATCACACCGACCTTCCACAAGCCATCCAGCTACCTCATACCGACCTTCCACAGGCTATCCAACTACCTCACACAGACCTTCCACAAGCAATTCCAGCTACCTCACACAGACCTTCCAGAAGCCATCCAGCTACCTTACACAGACCTTCCACAAGCCATCCAGCTACCTCACACTGACCTTCCACAAGCCATCCAGATAGCTCACACCGACCTTCCACAGGCCAGTTGGATAGCTACCTCATACCGACCTTCCACAAGCCATCCAGCTACCTCACACCGACCGTCCACAAGCCAGCTGGATAGCTACCTCACACCGACCTTCCACAAGCCAGCTGGATAGCTACCTCACACCGACCTTCCACAAGCCATCTGTATAGCTACCTCACACCGACTTTCCACACGCCAGTGTATAGCTACCTCACACCGACCTTCCACACGCCAGCTGTATAGCTACCTCACACCGACCTTCCACAAGCCAGCTGGATAGCTACCTCACACCGACCTTCCACAAGCCAGCTGGATAGCTACCTCAAACCGACCTGCCACAGGCCAGCTGTATAGCTACCTCACACCGACCTGCCACAGACCAGCTGGATAGCTACCTCACACCGACCTGCCACAGGCCAGCTGGATAGCTACCTCACACCGACGTACCACACGCCAGCTGGATAGCTACCTCACACCGACCTTCCACATGCCATCCAGCTACCTCACACCGACCTTCCACAGGCCAGCTGGATAGCTACCTCACAGCGACCTACCACACGCCAGCTGGATAGCTACCTCACACCGACCTGCCACAAGTCATCCAGCTACCTAACACCGACCTTCCACAGGCCAGCTGGATAGCTACCTCACACCGACCTTCCACAAGCCATCCAGCTACCTCACACCGACCTTCCACAGGCCAGCTGGATAGCTACCTCACACCGACCTTCCACAAGCTATACAGCTACCTCACACCGACCTTCCACAAGCCATCCAGCTACCTCACACCGACCTTCCACAAGCCATCCAGCTACCTCACACCGACCTTCCACAAGCCATCCAGCTACCTCACACCGACCTTCCACAAGCCATCCAGCTACCTCAAACCGACCTTCCACAAGCCATCCAGCTACCTCACACCGACCTTCCACAAGCCATCCAGCTACCTCACACCGACCTTCCACAAGCCATCCAGCTACCTCACACCGACCTTCCACAAGCCATCCAGCTACCTCACACCGCCTTCCACAAGCCATCCAGCTACCTCACACCGACCTTCCACAAGCCATCCAGCTACCTCACACCGACCTTCCACAAGCCATCTAGCTACCTCACACCGACCTTCCACAGGCCATCCAGCTACCTCACACCGACTTCCACAAGCATAGCTACCTCACACCGACCTTCCACAAGCCATCCAGCTACCTCACACGACCTTCCACAAGCCATCCAACTACCTCACACAGACCTCCACAAGCCATCCAGCTACTCACACCGACCTTCCAGAAGCCATCCAGCTACCTTACACAGACCTTCCACAAGCCATCCAGCTACCTCACACTGACCTTCCATAAGCCATCCAGCTACCTCACACCGACCTTCCACAGGCCAATTGGATAGCTACCTCATACCGACCTTCCACAGGCAAGCTGGATAGCTACCTCACACCGACCTTCCACAGGCCAGCTGGATAGCTACATCACACCGACCTTCCACAAGCCATCCAGCTACCTCACACGGACCTTCCACAAGCCATCCAGCTACCTCAAACCGTCCTTCCACAAGCCATCCAGCTACCTCACACCGACCTTCCACAAGCCATCCAGCTACCTCACACCGACCTTCCACAAGCCATCCAGCCACCTCACACCGACCTTCCAAAGGCCATCCAACTACCTCACACCGAATTCCACAAGCCATCCAGCTACCTCACACCGACCTTCCACAGGCCATCCAGCTACCTCACACCGACCTTCCACAAGCCATCCAACTACATCACACCGACCTTCCACAAGCCATCCAACTACCTCACACAGACCTTCCACAAGCCATCCAACTACATCACAGAGACCTTCCACAAGCCATCCAGCTACCTCACACCGACCTTCCACAAGCCATCCAGCTACCTCACACCGACCTTCCACAAGCCATCCATCTACCTCACACCGACCTTCCACAAGCCATCCAGCTACCTCACACCGACCTTCCACAAGCCAACTGGATAGCTACCTCACACCGACCTTCCACAAGCCATCCAGCTACCTCACACCGACCTTCCACATGCCAGCTGTTAGCTACCTCACACCGACCTTCCACAAGCCATCCAGCTACCTCACGCTGACCTTCCACAAGCCAGCTGGATAGCTACCTCACACCGACCTTCCACAGGCCATCCAACTACCTCACACAGACCTTCCACAAGCCATCCAGCTACCTCACACCGACCTTCCACAAGCCATCCAAGCTACCTCACACAGACCTTCCACAAGCCATCCAGCTACCTCACACAGACCTTCCACAAGCCATCCAGCTACCTCACACCGACCTTCCACATGCCATCCAGCTACCTCACACCGACCTTCCACAAGCCAGCTAGATAGCTACCTCACACCGACCTGCCAGAATCCATCCAGCTACCTCACACGGACCTTCCACAAGCCATCCAGCTACCTCACACGGACCTTCCACAAGCCATCCAGCTACCTCACACCGACCTTCCACAAGCCAGCTGTATAGCTACCTCACACGACCTTCCACAAGCCAGCTGGATAGCTACCTCACACCGACCTTCCACAAGCCATCTAGCTACCTCACACCGACCTTCCACAGGCCACAAGCTACCTCACACCGACCTTCCACAGGCCAGCTTAGCTACCTCACACCGACTTCCACAGCCATCTTAGCTACCTCACACCGACCTTCCACATGCCATCCAGCTACCTCACACCGACCTTCCACATGCCAGCATGCTACCTCACACCGACCTTCCACAAGCCACTAGCTACCTCACACCGACCTTCCACAAGCCATCCAGCTACCTCACACCGACCTTCCACAGGCCAGCTGATAGTCCTCACACCGACCTTCCACAAGCCATCCAGCTACCTGCTAGCTACCTCACACCGACCTTCCACAAGCCATCCAGCTACCTCACACCGACCTTCCACAAGCCATCAGCTACCTCACACCGACCTTCCACAAGCCAGCTAGCTACCTCACACCGACCTTCCACAAGCCAGCTGGATAGCTACCTCACACCGACCTTCCACACGCCAGCTGGATAGCTAGGTCACACCGACCTACCACACGCCAGCTGGATAGCTACCTCACACCGACCTGCCAGAAGCCATCCAGCTACCTCACACCATCCTTCCACAGGCCAGCTGGATAGCTACCTCACACCGACCTTCCACACGCCAGCTGGATAGCTACCTCACATGAACTAATTTAGTTTCATTTTGTATAATTAACAACACAATATGCCTCGACTTCCGGATACTATTTGGACCAGCGCTATCGCCCGATCTTGCACCAATAGAACATGTATGGCATATCTTAAGGATAGGGTGTACACACGGGTACAACCACCAGCACACGTCCAGGACCTTCGTGTTGCATTAAATCAAGAGTGGAGGAACATTCCACAGGCTAGGATTAGCAACATAGTTACCTCTATGAGAAGAAGATGTGTTGCGTGTGTAGCAGCTCTCGGAGGACATATGAAATACTGACATACTGGCTTTTTTGTGAATTTTGATTTGGAGGGTCACGTTTTTAATGGGATGAAATGAACAGATTTTGTTTATCGTTTGTTGTTAAATTGTACTTGTTTATATACCAGATAATGAATTTAAGTAATATAATAAAATTGTATGACCTATTTTTTGAGTGGGAACTTTCTTTTGAGCATCGGTGTATATATACGATTGTACGCGGTGATAGCTGCAACAGATCAAACGGGTTTAATGTACATATATATATGATTGTACCCAGTGATAGCTGCAACAGATCAAACGGGCTTAATGTACAGATATATATGATTGTACTCAGTGATAGCTGCAACAGATCAAACGGGTTTAATGTACAGATATATATGATTATACCCAGTGATAGCTGCAACAGATCAAACGGGTTTAATGTACAGATATATATGATTGTACCCAGTGATAGCTGCAACAGATCAACCGGGTTTAATGTACAGATATATATGATTGTACCCAGTGATATCTGCTACAGGTCAAACGGGTTTAATGTACAGATATTTATGATTGTACCCAGTGATAGCTGCAACAGATCAAACGGGTTTAATGTACAGATATTTATGATTGTACCCAGTGATAGCTGCAACAGATCAAACGTACATATATGAAGATATAATAAGAGGTACTTATAGAAGCAATGTCTTCATCCCTATTATACAATATGTATAGGATATAAGCCTTAAACGATCCAATATGTACACTATTGGACTGTGTGAGGTGCGTACATATTGTTCCGTTTTAGGCTTATATCTTGCTTAAAACACACACTTATATAACAATATCTTACTAATTAAAATTGTTAATTATCTGCATGTACGCTTAATATTTAATCTAATACTCTGGCCTTTTGACAGCAGTCCAATAGGAATAAATAGTGACTGCAATTACAAAGATATGACGTCACGACCGTGTTTTAAATCGAGAGAAGAGACCAATATCGAAAGTATGAACAAATTGACAACATTTCATTATCAGAAATAATTTGGCACACCAGTGCGATTCGAACCAGAGCTATGAGAGGAAACTGATTTAAATGCAACGACCGTAACCACTCGGCCATGGAATCCCCTATTGCCATTATTAATTGGATAACATAGTGATAGCTGCAACATATCAAACGGGTTTAATGTACATATATGCAGATATCATAAGAGGTAGCTGAAATTATTCATACATCCCGATTATGATATACTGAGAGAAGTATATATCGAAATTATGAACAACATGTTATTATCAGACGTGTACATAGTGCATACTCATATACTAATACATAACTTTATAACACATTTATATCTCGTGACTGGTTAGATATATATTAAGACCACTATGTACAAGATTGGCATGCTAGTGTAACGTGTCGTGAGTGTATGGTTGGAGCTAAACAACAATACAATAGCGCATTAAATTTTAATCAATCAATCAATCAATTTATTTCACATAAAACATTATTACAATGTTTAAAGTGTTACATACAAATTTTCAGAGAAGACATGTTATTATATAGATACCATTTTCTGAAGGTCATATACAAATTCAGAAAAACGGTTGCATGTAACAAGTAGAGTTTGACGAATATAGATAATACATAATAGACAATCATGTTCTTTGACCAAACTCAAACAGAAGCCCTTATCTTATTTGCAAAGTAGAGATACTTTGACAAATTATTTATTACAATTTTAGAAGTAGAATTTAACATTAAAATTACAAACAGAGCATGTAACGGCTCCAATGATAATGATTAGGGGGTGCTATGTCAAACTAGTATTTCACGACGTCCAACCACACAAATACACGAAGAATAGAAAAACATATGGATGCGTCTCTGATAACTGGCTGAGGAACTGAACAGTTATTGCTGGTGTGTTAAATGCGAGTATCTATGGACAAGTTGTTCGACGCGATATGTTAGGGGAGTGTGTCGTGTACCGACACTGTGATTTGATGACACATAACGCATATGTGCAGGGAGCTATGTTGCTATATAGACACATGACTTGAGTTGTGCCCAGGAACTCCAATAACACAGTACGTTGTTTTCGGCTTTACTTATCGTGACTGGTTAGATACATAATTATTGTAGATTATAACTGTATATATCCCATCACCCCACTATGCACACACGTTATTGTAGATTGTAACTGTATATATCCCATCACCCCACTATGCACACATGTTATTGTAGATTGTAACTGTATATATCCCATCACCCCACTATGCACACATGTTATTGTAGATTGTAACTGTATATATCCCATCACCCCACTATGCACAAATGTTATGTTTTTTACACCAGAATTATAAACACCTGCATCGTTTTATATTACATAACATTGAAATGTTTCTATATCTAATAGTACAGTATTTGTAACTAACCCCTCCTAGTTTCACCAATGTTGAACAATTGTTTCGTGTGATAAAGTTATTTGTATACAACAATTTAACTTGACTGATGAGAACAGAAACAAATTGTAACAACAGGAACTACTGTGTATCATGAATAGTTACCACTTTATTCACGACGGTGCAGAATACTGAAACAAAATTGAAACAGCCAACATTGCAAAGCTCAGTACATGTATATTATAACTCATAAACAGTTGTCAATTAGCACATCTCGTATCTCACATATTCTGGTTTTGTCCATTGCAAATTCAATAATCGCAGTTATCTTATTGTGGCTCTTTGATTTGTATGCATGCACATAGGCGTCAAGCAAGTAGAAATTACAGGTGTGGACTGTATACGGTAGATCACTGTCTTAATTGTACGTTGTGGAAGTCATGATAGCGCTGTGGATGCGCGTTCGCTTCATGTGCGAAAGGTACGGAGTTCGAGCCCCACTGGAGCCGTTACGATTGTGCCCTTAGGCAAGGCATTTATATTCTACGTTGCCTCTTCTCTCTCCCTCGTGATGGTTTCCATCAGGAATGAGGTCTCGAGAGTGATTAATTTAAGTTGTAAGAACTTGTTTCACAATCGAGCTAAACTAAATGTGTATAAACTAATTGTACGTTGCAAATTTAATGTCATCTAATGATTCAACATACTGGAACTGTTGATTAATATGGTATTCATTAAGCTTAAACAGTATTTATTTATTCTGTTACACACATAATATATACACACATATACAATACAGGTATAAAATAATTATAGGACAAATTGGATCTGCTTAATACAAATCTTATATACATTTATTTCCATCATAAGCATAAAGTCTAAGTATATCTGCTTAATACACATCTTATATACATTTATTTCCATCATAGGCTAAGTCTAAGTATATCTGCTTAATACACATCTTATATACATTTATTTCCATCATAGGCTAAGTCTAAGTATATCTGCTTAATACACATCTTATATACATTTATTTCCATCATAGGCTAAGTCTAAGTATATCTGCTTAATACACATCTTATATACATTTATTTCCATCATAGGCTAAGTCTAAGTATATCTGCTTAATACACATCTTATATACATTTATTTCCATCATAGGCTAAGTCTAAGTATATCTGCTTAATACACATCTTATATACATTTATTTCCATCATAGGCTAAGTCTAAGTATATCTGCTTAATACACATCTTATATACATTTATTTCCATCATAGGCTAAGTCTAAGTATATCTGCTTAATACACATCTTATATACATTTATTTCCATCATAGGCTAAGTCTAAGTATATCTGCTTAATACAAATCTTATATACATTTATTTCCATCATAAGCATAAAGTCTAAGTATATCTGCTTAATACAAATCTTATATACATTTATTTCCATCATAAGCATAAAGTCTAAGTATATCTGCTTAATACAAATCTTATATACATTTATTTCCATCATAAGCATAAAGTCTAAGTATATCTGCTTAATACAAATCTTATATACATTTATTTCCATCATAAGCATAAAGTCTAAGTATATCTGCTTAATACACATCTTATATACATTTATTTCCATCATAAGCATAAAGTCTAAGTATATATGCTTAATACACATCTTATATACATTTATTTCCATCATAGGCATAAAGTCTAAGTATATCTGCTTAATACACATCTTATATACATTTATTTCCATCATAAGCATAAAGTCTAAGTATATCTGCTTAATACACATCTTATATACATTTATTTCCATCATAAGCATAAAGTCTAAGTATATCTGCTTAATACACATCTTATATACATTTATTTCCATCATAAGCATAAAGTCTAAGTATATCTGCTTAATACACATCTTATATACATTTATTTCCATCATAAGCATAACGTCTAAGTATATCTGCTTAATACACATCTTATATACATTTATTTCCATCATAAGCATAAAGTCTAAGTATATCTGCTTAATACACATCTTATATACATTTATTTCCATCATAAGCATAAAGTCTAAGTATATCTGCTTAATACACATCTTATATACATTTATTTCCATCATAAGCATAAAGTCTAAGTATCCGATTGAAGATACATGTATTATATGTATTATGAAATGATAAATACTTCTTTATTGTTCATTATTCATTTAATATTACAGAGAAACAATACCAGATTAAAATTAATTCATAAACATAAGCATTCTCACTTTTCAATATGTGCTATGTTGTATTAATGCAGTCACTTCTCTCTGGGATAAACACTCTTTTACAACCATGTAAGAACTAGCGATAGATCAACGCCGGTGTCTTAACAGAATTGACATCCCCGTAAGAACACCGGTCAGAATACTAGCCGGTTAACAAAAGATTTAATTTATTTCTGTGTGATAACCGGACAGCTTAAGTTTCCAATGTGTTCAAAGTTTGTGTCCGTGTTAAACACGGAACAGTAAGTTTCCAATGTGTCCAAAGTTGTGTCCGTGTTAAACACGGAACAGTAAGTTTCCAATGTTTTCAAAGTTGTGTCCATGATAAACACGGAACAGTAAGTTTCAAATGTGTTCAAAGTTGTGTCGGTGTTAAACACGGAACAGTAAGTTTCAAATGTGTTCAAAGTTGTGTCGGTGTTAAACACGGAACAGTAAGTTTCCAATGTTTTCAAAGTTGTGTCCATGATAAACACGGAAAAGTAAGTTTCCAATGTGTTCAAAGTTAGTTGTGTCCGTGTTAAACACGGAACAGTAAGTTTCGAAGTGGATACACAGACACGCGATATAATCGGGATTATGAAACATGAACTGTATATATTTACATAATTTAAATAATACATAGCTTACAATGTTCAACTATACACACAACAAGACATAGCTCAGATAAGTTGTCATCACTTTTAGCACTTTATCTGATTACAAACCTGTTCTTGTTTAAAAAAGATATAGAGGGTATTTGTGTTTATTCAATTCAATTCAATTCAATTAGTCTTTATTAACTCAGATCATTTGTGACACGGGCAGATATATAAATAATAAAGAGCATAGGAGAGAGAAGAGTCAAGTTTGGAGATGGGAAACAATTAGTGTAAACTGCAATTTATTCATTTTTTGATCTCCGAAAGTGGAAAAAACATATTTCGATGATATAATTATGTCATGAACATAGAAAGCTATTATTATCTCTCGCCGCTTGTGATAATAATGCTATCAATAATCATTCAATGAAATATAATTCGATAATGTGTGTTTTAAGTTTATTTATCGTCGCTACCGGTTGCCCATATGAGCGATGCCCCCTGAAGAGATTAGTCATTTTAGATTTTGGAGGATAGTGCAATGATTGAGAGAAGTATATATCGAAATTATGAACAACAGCATGTTATTAGCAGACTTGTACATAGTGCATACTCATATAATAATACATAACGTTATAACACATGTACATCTCGTCACTGGTTAGATATATAATATGATCAGTATGTACAAGATTGGCATGCTAGTATGTGTCGTGTGTGTATGGTTGGCTTAATGTTATGAGTTTGGCTAATATATTTGTTATCCAATTGTATCATTTTAACTGCCCCTGTTGGAAGCCGTATCTCACTACAATACATAACCGCATTAGAAGAACGTTCAGGGTAAGTCCAGTTTCTGTTTGCTGTCAATAGTGAAAACGACAGAAAAAAACACAAATTATTTAGAACAAATTATTTCATACCTAACTGTTCATGATTATCAGAAAATAGCTTAAATTCGGTGAATTCGAAATACAAGTAGTGGGAACGAAATTGCCATCTCCCAATGTTTCTAAGCGGTGACAGACAGCATTTCCTTTCACTGAGAAAACTCAATCATTCATTGGAAAGCATTATAAGCGAAAGTCATTATTGTCATCAACTATATTACTAGACAGTATGTTTCTTAATTTAACTAAAGGTCATGCGTTGCTGAACATTGCTATGAAGGATTATCGGAGCTAATACATGCAGTTAGATAGTTATATATTTCCCTACCATCTCCGCGGATTGTCGGAGCCAATGCATGCACTTAGATAGACATACATTTCCCTACCATATCCGCGGATTGTCGGAGCCAATACATGCACTTAGATAGTCATACATCTCCCTACCCTCTCCCTACCCTCTCCGCGGATTGTCGGAGCAAATACATGCACATAGATAGTCATACATTTCCATATCATCTCCGCGGATTGTCGGAGCTAATACATGCACTTAGATAGTCATACATTTCCCTATCATCTCCGCGGATTGTCGGAGCAAATACATGCAATTAGATAGTCATACATTTCCATATCATCTCCGCGGATTGTCGGAGCTAATACGTGCACTTAGATAGTCATACATTTCCATATCATCTCCGCGGATTGTCGGAGCAAATACATGCACTTAGATAGTCATACATTTCCCTATCATCTCGGCGGATTGTCGGAGCTAATACATCCACTTAGATAGTCATACATTTCCCTACCATCTCCGCGGATTGTCGGAGCTAATACAGGCACTTAGATAGTCATACATTTCCCTACCATCTCCACGGATTGTCGTAGCTAATACATGCACTTAGATAGTCATACATTTCCCTACCATCTCCGCGGATTGTCGGAGCTAACACATGCACTTATATAGTAATACATATCCCTACCATCTCCGCGGATTGTCGGAGCTAATACATGCACTTAGATAGTCATACATTTCCTAACCATCTCCGCGGATTATCGGAGCTAATACATGCACTTAGATAGTCATACATTTCCCTACCATCTCCGCAGATTGTCGGAGCTAATACATGCACTTAGATAGTCATACATTTCCCTACCATCTCCGCGGATTGTCGGAGCTAATACATGCACTTAGATATTCATACATTTCCCTACCATCTCCGCGGATTGTCGGAGCTAATACATGCACTTAGATAGTCATGCATTTCCATACCATCTCCGCGGATTGTCGGAGCTAATACATGCACTTAGATAGTCATACATTTCCATACCATCACCGTTGATTGTCGGAGCTAATACAGACACTTAGATAGTCATACATTTCCCTACCATCACCGTTGATTGTCGGAGCTAATACAGACACTTAAATAGTCATACATTTCCCTACCATCACCGTTGATTGTCGGAGCTAATACAGACACTTAGATAGTCATACATTTCCCTACCATCTCCGCGGATTGTCGGAGCTAATACAGGCACTTAGATAGTCTTATATTTCCCTACCATCTCCGCGGATTGTCGGAACTAATACATGCACTTATATAGTCATACATTTCCCTACCATCTCCGCGGATTGTTGGAGCCAATACATGCACTTAGATAGTCATACATTTCTCTACCATCTCCGCGGATTATCGGAGCGAATACAGGCACTTAGATAGTCATACATTTCCATATCATCTCAGCGGATTGTCGGAGCTAACACATGCACTTAGATAGTCATACATTTCCATATCATCTCAGCGGATTGTCGGAGCTAATACATGCACTTAGATAGTCGTATATTTCCCTACCATCTCCGCGGATTGTCGGAGCTAATACATGCACTTAGATATTCATACATTTCCCTACAATCTCCACGGATTGTCGGAGCTAATACATACACTTAGATAGTCATACATTTCCATATCATCTCCGCGGATTGTCGGAGCTAATACATGCACTTAGATAGTCATACATTTCCCTACCATCTCCGCGGATTGTCGGAGCTAATACAGGCACTTAGATAGTCATATATTTCCCTACCATCTCCGCGGATTGTCGGAACTAATACATGCACTTAGATAGTCATACATTTCCCTACCATCTCCGCGGATTGTCGGAGCTAATACAGGCACTTAGGTAGTCATACATTTCCCTACCATCTCCGCGGATTGTCGGAGCTAATATATGCACTTAGATAGTCATATATATCCATATCATCTCAGCGGATTGTTGGAGCTAATACATGCACTTAGATAGTCATACATTTCCCTACCGTCTCCGCGGATTGTTGGAGCTAATACATGCACTTAGATAGTCATACATTCCCCTACCATCTCCGCGGATTGCCGGAGCTAATACATGCACTGAGATAGTCATACATTTCCCTACCATCTCCGCGGATTGTCGGAGCTAATACATGCACTTAGATAGTCATACATTTCCCTACCATCTCCGCGGATTGTCGGAGCTAATACATGCACTTAGATAGTCATACATTTCCCTACCATCTCCGCGGATTGTCGGAGCTAATACAGGCACTTAGGTAGTCATACATTTCCCTACCATCTCCGCGGATTGTCGGAGCTAATATATGCACTTAGATAGTCATATATATCCATATCATCTCAGCGGATTGTTGGAGCTAATACATGCACTTAGATAGTCATACATTTCCCTACCGTCTCCGCGGATTGTTGGAGCTAATACATGCACTTAGATAGTCATACATTCCCCTACCATCTCCGCGGATTGCCGGAGCTAATACATGCACTGAGATAGTCATACATTTCCCTACCATCTCCGCGGATTGTCGGAGCTAATACATGCACTTAGATAGTCATACATTTCCCTACCATCTCCGCGGATTGTCGGAGCTAATACAGGCACTTAGATAGTCATATATTTCCCTACCATCTCCGCGGATTGTCGGAACTAATACATGCACTTAGATAGTCATACATTTCCCTACCATCTCCGCGGATTGTCGGAGCTAATACATGCACTTAGATAGTCATACATTTCCCTACCATCTCCGCGGATTGTCGGAGCTAATACATGCACTTAGATAGTCATACATTTCCCTACCATCTCCGCGGATTGTCGGAGCTAATACAGGCACTTAGATAGTCATACATTTCCCTACCATCTCCGCGGATTGTCGGAGCTAATACATGCACTTAGATAGTCATATATTTCCCTACCATCTCAGCGGATTGTTGGAGCTAATACATGCACTTAGATAGTCATACATTTCCCTACCGTCTCCGCGGATTGTTGGAGCTAATACATGCACTTAGATAGTCATACATTCCCCTACCATCTCCGCGGATTGCCGGAGCTAATACATGCACTGAGATAGTCATACATTTCCCTACCATCTCCGCGGATTGTCGGAGCTAATACATGCACTTAGATAGTCATACATTTCCCTACCATCGCCGCGGATTGTCGGAGCTAATATATGCACATAGATAGTCATACATTTCCCTACTATCTCCGCGGATTGTCGGAGCTAATACAGGCACTTAGATAGTCATATATTTCCCTACCATCTCCGCGGATTGTCGGAACTAATACATGCACTTAGATAGTCATACATTTCCATACCATCTCCGCGGATTGTCGGAGCTAATACATGCACTTAGATAGTCATACATTTCCCTACCATCTCCTCGGATTGTCGGAGCTAATACATGCACTTAGATAGTCATACATTTCCATTCCATCTCCGCGGATTGTCGGAGCTAACACATGCACTTAGATAGTCATACATTTCCCTACCATCTCCTCGGATTGTCGGAGCTAATACGTGCACTTAGATAGTCATACATTTCCCTACCATCTCCGCAGATTGATGGAGCCAATACATGCACTTAGATAGGCATACATTTCCCTACAATCTCCACGGATTGTCGGAGCTAATACATTCACTTAGATAGTCATACATTTCCATATCATCTCCGCGGATTTTCGGAGCTAATACATGCACTTAGATAGTCATACATTTCCCTACCATCTCCGCGGATTGTCGGAGCTAATACAGGCACTTAGATAGTCATATATTTCCCTACCATCTCCGCGGATTGTCGGAACTAATACATGCACTTAGATAGTCATACATTTCCCTACCATCTCCGCGGATTGTCGGAGCTAATACATGCACTTAGATAGTAATACATTTCCCTACCATCTCCGCGGATTGTCGGAGCTAATACATGCACTTAGATAGTCATACATTTCCCTACCATCTCCGCGGATTGTCGGAGCTAATACAGGCACTTAGATAGTCATATATTTCCATATCATCTCAGCGGATTGTTGGAGCTAATACATGCACTTAGATAGTCATACATTTCCCTACCGTCTCCGCGGATTGTTGGAGCTAATACATGCACTTAGATAGTCATACATTCCCCTACCATCTCCGCGGATTGCCGGAGCTAATACATGCACTTAGATAGTCATACATTTCCCTACCATCTCCGCGGATTGTCGGAGCTAATACATGCTCTTAGATAGTCATACATTTCCCTACCATCTCCGCGGATTGTCGGAGCTAATACATGCACTTAGATAGTCATATATTTCCCTACCATCTCCGCGGATTGTCGGAGCTAATACATGCTCTTAGATAGTCATACATTTCCCTACCGTCTCCGCGGATTATCGGAGCTAATACATGTACTTGGATAGTCATATATTTCCATATCATCCAACTTCGCAGATAAAGCAATGATGCCAACACTGCTATAGTAAGTAGCAATGCCATCGAACGGTTAGTTTACGATAGAGGCCTTACCACGACTCGCCATTTTTCCCCAATTGTAATGTTGTCTCCCTCTATTGATAAGTATTACATTGTGTATGTATTGCTTTGCATGTAAATAATATATGTAGATTATTTATTCTGCTCTCCAGTATTTAAGGTAATAAAGGTATATAGTATATTGAAACATCAAGATTCACTGTTTATTCAGAATGAAGATCAACAGACTATATGAAGTGGTAGAGGGAAAGATTGGAGGAGCTTTCGCCGCATATGGACGCTTTGTTTCCCGGCATGCTTGGAAAATTATAATCGTCACGGTCATAATAAACCTCGGACTGGGCGTAGGAATGATCAACCTGAAATCTGATATAGTATCGAATAACGTATATCTTCCCCACGGTTCGTGATTTAGATTTTCTAAATATTTAAAAGAGGTTTTTGTGAAAGGATCTAATACCCATGAAACATTATTGTTTTTGAGTGTACTGCAAAACGATGTATGTAAATTGTACAATCCTATAGTAATATATTATTTATATTGTACTGTATTTGTATTATACTGTATTTGTATTATACTGTATTTATATTGTACTGTATTTGTATTGTACTGTATTTATACTGTACTGTATTTGTATTGTACTGCATTTGTATTGTACTGTATTTGTATTGTACTGCATTTGTATTGTACTGTATTTGTATTGTACTGCATTTGTATTGTACTGTATTTGCATTGTACTGCATTTGTATTGTGTCTGCCATTTTCTACATATTATGTCATTGAACAAAAGCAAAATGTTTGCCGATTTTCATAATATAACTTGAAACTTGTTATTACGTCCGCAACGGTCAGCACCTTCCAGTCGACTGTCCTTACATTCCTGTACATGCGGAGTTGTTATTACGTCCGCAACGTTCAGCACCTTCCAGTCGACTGTCCTTACATTCCTGTACATGCGGAGTTGTTATTACGTCCGCAACGTTCATCACCTTCCAGTCGACTGCCCTTACATTCCTGTACATGTTGAGTTGTTGTTATGCCCGCAACGTCCAGCACCTTCCAGTCGACTGCCCTTACATTCCTGTACATGTGGAGTTCTTATTACGTCCACAACGTTCAGCACCTTCCAGTCGACTGCCCTTACATACCTGTACATGCGGAGTTGTTATTACGTCCGCAACGTACAGCACGTTCCAGTCGAATGCCCTTACATTCCTGTACATGTTGAGTTGTTGTTATGCCCGCAACGTTCAGCACCTTCCAGTCGACTGCCATTCCTGTACTTGTGGATTAGCCCATGAGACATTGCTGATTGGATAACATTGTTGCTTAACATCACAAATAGCACGCGTTTCCATACAGTTGTTAATAACACCGCGGTGCAATAGTAAAGTTGCTGTTCCATTAACGATGTACATACAGGTCTAGCATAACGTCTGTACCATTTGTAGTCATACATATAGTCTTGACATGTGCCGAAGGCAGTATGTATTCGTGTTTACACTTCTGCATATACATCTGAATAAACATCTGAATATAAACATCTGAATAAACATCTGAATAAACATCTGAATATAAACATCTGAATATAAACATCTGAATATAAACATCTGAATATAAACATCTGAATATAAACATCTGAATATAAACATCTGCATAAACATCTGAATATAAACATCTGAATATAAACATCTGAATATAAACATCTGAATATAAACATCTGAATATAAACATCTGAATATAAACATCTGAATATAAACATCTGAATATCAACATCTGAATATCAACATCTGAATAAACATCTGCATAAACACCTGAATAAACATCTGAATATAAACATCTGAATATAAACATCTGAATATAAACATCTGAATATAAACATCTGAATAAACATCTGAACATAATCATCTGAATATAAACATCTGAATAAACTTTATGTATAGTGTATGATTATTTGTTGGCTCCACATAATTATAATAAAACACCAGGTGACCATTTAGGAATTTTGTTGAGTATATAATAATAATAAATATTGATATTGTACAAAACATTAAATAGCTTTTCCTCTTAGTAAATTCACATCTTATAGCACTATTGTTCATTATAAAATATACGGTATTCAAAGAAAGTTGCAATTTGAGCAAGTTTACTGTACACATGTTCAACGTAGCTTAAATCACAAAATGGTATTTTTAAAAAACATAGCCAACTCTAAACATTTTACTTAATCCCCAAAGAAGCTACACATCATTCGTTCATAATTCTAGCGGGAAAAACACTTTCAAATCCTGACATAACGCGGTATACAAATGGATGTACAATGTGATTTTACAGGGACAGAATCGCGAGAAGACCAGGCTAAAGTAGATGCTATATTCCCCGATCTCAGCGGCTCAAACATCAACTGGCTACATGTATCAATAATCTACAGTATATATGCTAGTGTGATAGTTCGCTCAACGTCAGGTAATCTGTTGGATAGGGTGGTACTTGAAGATATACGCACACTCTCTGACGTTATTCAAAATACAACAGCAAACAATGTTGATGGATCAATAATAAAAGTAACCTATTTGACTGTATTTAAAATGTTGTCACAATGTCACAATAGTTTATACAAATTTATTTTAGCTCGACTGCGAAACAAGTTCTTACAACTTATATTAATCACTCTCGAGACATCATTCCTGATGGAATCCATCGCCACGAGGGAGAGAGAAGAGGCAACATGGAATTTAAATGCCTTGCCTAAGGGAACAATTGTAATGGCTCCAGCGGGGCTCGAACTCCGGATCTTTCGCACCTGAAGCGAACGCGCATCCACTGCGCTATCACGACTTCCATAAAGCGGCGTTTGTTTAAAGGTTGATATAATGTACCTGTTACAAGCCAGTTTTACACAACTGTTTCAGTAACATGTTTAACAGTATAATGCATTAGGCCATATCTGTCCTGCGACACACAAAAATAGGCACTCAGACATAAATAACAACAATGCAGTTGATATAACAGACTAAATTAGTTCTTTACAACAATAAACACATCCTGAACATCTTGGATATATTTGAACAGGTTCTTTCCTATTTTTACCGAACACGGTCAGAGTGCCCATTTTCGCATACATTCTAATTTTGACCATGTAGTATGTGTTTCACTTGGTTATTTGATAGCCCCGTTGCTCCGAAACAAAGCATAATAGCAAATTAAAGCAGTGGAATAACATATTTTATTTATCACTGCTTGTTTGGTACATAGCCGCTGTATGTTGAAATGTTGTCGACGCGAACGTTTTCGGACTCAAGCAGAAACGTCCTGTTATGACGTCATTTATTTTTGTTTCTAAATACGATGTTTAAGCATCATTTAGCACACTGTTGCTTTATACCATTACCACAATGTTTAGCTTAAAATAAATGAAAATATTAATTGTTAGGACAACAATGGAAATAAGAGAGCTTTGTTGCTCTCTTTTTGTGTTGTTATCCTTGGTATTGATTATATGTCATCTACTCTGCACGTGTACTATGTTGACATTGATTTTGTATTTGTTTTATGACATATATTCCATTTTTACCAGAATAAAACTATCTATCTCTTGTTTAAGCGAATGAGCCAATACACGTTCACTTATGACCATATACATGTATTATTGTCACTCATATTCAACTGGCGGAAGTATGCTATTGCCGACCCGGCTTGATTTTTGTTGGGTCTAGGGTTCTGTTGTGGTGTATGTTTTGTTTGGGGAACTCGCTTAGCGTCAGCTGCCAGGGCGGGTCGGGCTATAATTAAAAGATCCAATTCACAATTTAAATTTTACGAAAAGTTGAATTCTTATTTATTTAACCTGTTTCAGAATCTGGATTAACGTAATGCATCCAGAATCTCGGGGTATTTCAGCTAGTGCTGGATGGATCGAACGCACACCTACCCAGATTGGGCAGTCAATGGGTGAATTTTGAAACACCCACCTATCCAGATTGGGCAGCCAATGGGTGAATTTTGAATCTTCATGGACCCAGAATGCCCGTGACATATATCTTTGTGGCAGATGCTTGGTCGACACTTTTATTATGTACCCAAATATGCAACAGAACAAATAATTAATGTTTAATCTACTCTGACACTAATAATAAGTAATATAGATGTTGCATAATAACTATCTAGTGTGAATGGCAGTAATTATCTGTGTAAAGATATGAAATATTTGATGTGCTTAATTGTAACGAACAAAACTTCTTAATTATAAATGTATAAACTCTTAGAAATTTAGTATGGTTGAAAACAGATACTTATTAGTTATGATATTGAAGTCTCTATGAATAAATTACCTCCCTTATTATATATACAAAATGAACATATAATAGGAATGAACAGGCTATGAAATGAACAGGCTATGAAATGAACGGGCTATGAAATGAACAGACTGTGATTTGAAATGAACCGGCTAGGAAATGAACATGCTATCAATTTGATCTTGATAGCATACCAAAATGTATATACAATAAGAATGAACATGCAATAAAATGAACAGGCTATGAAATGAACGGGCTATGAAATGAACAGGCTGTGCTATGAAATGAACCGGCTATGAAATGAACAGGCTATCAATTTGAGCTTGATAGCACTATATGCGCTATACTTGTAACATTAAGAGTTATTTTATCGTCGTCCGATTATTTGAGTCACAGCATGTATAATTATATTAGTCATTTTACCTAGTGGACGATCGTGCAATACAGAATACATCCCACGTACAGAAGCATTCTGATAAATGGGACCTCGGTTTATAGTTCAGTCAGAAAACTGTCGATATAAGTTTTGAGGAACGGAAGAATCGAACACACGTTGTGCAGTCCAACATGTTAAATACTTGTCCACTGATCCACCCAAGTACAGTGTTATTGATGTGACGAACGTGCTGGTTTGTTTCAGTTTACAGACATCTGTGCGATTAGCAATGGCCGTTGTGCTGCAGAAAGCATATTGTTCTGGAATGCGGACTTTCTGACGGCAGTCGACAATCATAATGTAACGTATCCTGTGTTTGTTTCTGAAACAACTGAAAACCAGAATTATGCCTCAGATAGGCGGTAATTATTTCATATTTTGTTTTTATTAGCACCTCGTCTGTCTGTCTGTCTGTCTGTCTGTCTGTCTGTCTGTCTGTCTGTCTGTCTGTCTGTCTGTCTGTCTGTCTGTCTGTCTGTCTGTCTGTCTGTCTGTCTGTCTGTCTGTCTGTCTGTCTGTCTGTCTGTCTGTCTGTCTGTCTGTCTGTCTGTCTGTCTGTCTGTCTGTCTGTCTGTATGTCTGTCTGTCTGTCTGTCTGTCTGTCTGTCTGTCTGTCTGTCTGTCTGTCTGTCTGTCTGTCTGTCTGTCTGTCTGTCTGTCTGTCTGTCTGTCTGTCTGTCTGTCTGTCTGTCTGTCTGTCTGTCTGTCTGTCTGTCTGTCTGTCTGTCTGTCTGTCTGTCTGTCTGTCTGTCTGTCTGTCTGTCTGTCTGTCTGTCTGTCTGTCTGTCTGTCTGTCTGTCTGTCTGTCTGTCTGTCTGTCTGTCTGTCTGTCTGTCTGTCTGTCTG
>CM026389.1:36711249-36735472 GCA_014843695.1 Archivesica marissinica | reverse complement strand
TACCCCATCATCTCCGCGGATTATCGGAGCTAATACATGCACTTAGATAGTCATACATTTCCCTACCATCTCCGCGGATTGTCGGAGCTAATACATGCACTTAGATAGTCATACATTTCCCTACCATCTCCGCGGATTGTCGGAGCTAATACATGCACTTAGATAGTCATACATTTCCCTACCATTTCCGTGGATTATCGGAGCTAATACATGCACTTAGATAGTCATACATTTCCCTACCATCTCCGCGGATTATCGGAGCTAATACAGGCACTTAGATATAGTCATACATTTCCCTACCATCTCCACGGATTATCGGAGCTAATACATGCACTTAGATAGTCAAACATTTCCCTACCATCTACGCGGATTGACGGAGCTAATACATGCACTTAGATAGTCATATATTTCCCTACGATCTCCGCGGATTGTCGGAGCTAATACCTGCACTTAGATAGTCATACATTTCCCTACCATCTCTGCGGATTGTCGGAGCTAATACAGGCACTTAGATAGTCATACATTTTCCTACCATCTCCGCGGATTATCGGAGCTAACACATGCACTTAGACAGTCATACATTTCCCTACCATCTCCGCGGATTGTCGGAGCTACTACAGGCACTTAGATAGTCATACATTCCCCTACCATATCCGTGCTTTGTCGTAGCTAATACATGCACTTAGATAGTCATACATTTCCCTACCATCTCCGCGGAATGTCGGAGCTAATACAGGCAGTTAGATAGTCATATATTTCCCTACCATATCCGCGGATTGTCGAAGCTAATACAAGCACTTAGATAGTCATACATTCCCCTACCATCTCCGCGCATTGTCGTAGCTAATACATGCACTTAGCTAGTCATACATTTCCCTACCATCTCCGCGGATTGTCGGAGCTAATACAGTCACTTAGATAGTCATACATTCCCCTATCATCTCCGCGGATTTTCGGAGCTAATACTGGCACTTAGATAGTCATACATGTCCCTACTATCTCCGCGGATTGTCGGAGCTAATACATGCACTTAGATAGTCATATATTTCCCTACCATATCCTCAGATTATTGGAGATAATACATGCACTTAGATAGTGATATATTTCGCTACCATCTCCGCGGATTGTTGGAGTTAATACATGCACTTAGATAGTCATACATTTCCCTACTATCTCCGTGGATTATCGGAGCTAATACATGCACTTAGATAGTCATACATTTCCCTACCATCTCAGCGGATTATCGGAGCTAATACAGGCACTTAGATATAGTCATACATTTCCCTACCATCTCCACGGATTATCGGAGCTAATACATGCACCTAGATAGTCAAACATTTCCCTACCATCTCCGCGGATTGACGGAGCTAATACATGCACTTAGATAGTCATATATTTCCCTACCATCTCCTCGGATTTTCGGAGCTAATACAGGCACTTAGATAGTCATACATTACCCTACCATCTCCACGGATTGTCGGAGCTAATACATGCACTTAGATAGTTATACATTTCCCTACCATCTCCGCGGATTGTCGGAAATAATACATGCACCTAGATAGTCATACATTTCGCTACCATCTCCGCGGATTGTCGGAGCTAATACATGCACTTAGATAGTCATACATTTCCCTACTATCTCCGCGGATTGTCGGAGCTAATACAAGCACTTATATAGTCATACATTCACCTACCATCTCCGCGCATTGTCGTAGCTAATACATGCACTTAGATAGTCATACATTTACCTACCATCTCCGCGGATTTTCGGAGCTAATAAATGCACTTAGATAGTCATACATTTCCCTACCATCTCCACGGATTGTCGGAGCTAATACATGCACTTAGATAGTCATACATTTCCCTACCATTTCCGCGGATTATCGGAGCTAATACATGCACATAGATAGTCATACATTTCCCTACCATCTCCGCGGATTATCGGAGCTAATACATGCACTTAGATAGTCATACATTTCCCTACCATCTCCGCGGATTATCGGAGCTAATACAGGCACTTAGATATAGTCATACATTTCCCTACCATCTCCACGGATTATCGGAGCTAATACATGCACTTAGATAGTCAAACATTTCCCTACCATCTACGCGGATTGACGGAGCTAATACATGCACTTAGATAGTCATATATTTCCCTACGATCTCCGCGGATTGTCGGAGCTAATACATGCACCTAGATAGTCATACATTTCCCTACTATCTCTGCGGATTGTCGGAGCTAATACAGGCACTTAGACAGTCATACATTTCCCTACCATCTCCGCGAATTGTCGGAGCTAATACAGGCACTTAGACAGTCATACATTTCCCTACCATATCCGTGCTTTGTCGTAGCTAATACATGCACTTAGATAGTCATACATTTCCCTACCATATCCGCGGATTATCGAAGCTAATACAAGCACTTAGATAGTCATACATTCCCCTACCATATCCGCGCATTGTCGTAGCTAATACAGTCACTTAGATAGTCATACATTCCCCTATCATCTCCGCGGATTTTCGGAGCTAATACTGGCACTTAGATAGTCATATATTTCCCTACCATCTCCGCGGATTATTGGAGCTAATACATGCACTTAGATAGTGATATATTTCGCTACCATCACCGCGGATTGTTGGAGCTAATACATGCACTTAGATAGTCATACATGACCCTACTATCTCCGCTGATTTTCGGAGCTAATACAGGCACTTAGATAGTCATACATTACCCTACCATCTCCACGGATTGTCGGAGCTAATACATGCACTTAGATAGTTATACATTTCCCTATCATCTCTGCGGATTGTCGGAGCTAATACATGCACTTAGATAGTCATACATTTACCTACCATCTCCGCGGATTTTCGGAGCTAATACATGCACTTAGATAGTCATACATTTCCCTACCATCTCCGCGAATTGTCGGAGCTAATACATGCACTTAGATAGTCATACATTTCCCTACCATTTCCGTGGATTATCGGAGCTAATACATGCACTTAGATAGTCATACATTTCCCTACCATCTCCGCGGATTATCGGAGCTAATACAGGCACTTAGATATAGTCATACATTTCCCTACCATCTCCACGGATTATCGGAGCTAATACATGCACTTAGATAGTCAAACATTTCCCTACCATCTACGCGGATTGACGGAGCTAATACATGCACTTAGATAGTCATATATATCCCTCGGTCTCGGATTGTCGGAGCTAATACCTGCACTTAGATAGTCATACATTTCCCTACCAACTCTGCGGATTGTCGGAGCTAATACAAGCACTTAGATAGTCATACATTTTCCTACCATCTCCGCGGATTATCGGAGCTAACACATGCACTTAGACAGTCATACATTTCCCTACCATCTCCGCGGATTGTCGGAGCTACTACAGGCACTTAGATAGTCATACATTCCCCTACCATATCCGTGCTTTGTCGTAGCTAATACATGCACTTAGATAGTCATACATTTCCCTACCATCTCCGCGGAATGTCGGAGCTAATACAGGCAGTTAGATAGTCATATATTTCCCTACCATATCCGCGGATTGTCGAAGCTAATACAAGCACTTAGATAGTCATACATTCCCCTACCATCTCCGCGCATTGTCGTAGCTAATACATGCACTTAGCTAGTCATACATTTCCCTACCATCTCCGCGGATTGTCGGAGCTAATACAGTCACTTAGATAGTCATACATTCCCCTATCATCTCCGCGGATTTTCGGAGCTAATACTGGCACTTAGATAGTCATACATGTCCCTACTATCTCCGCGGATTGTCGGAGCTAATACATGCACTTAGATAGTCATATATTTCCCTACCATCTCCTCAGATTATTGGAGATAATACATGCACTTAGATAGTGATATATTTCGCTACCATCTCCGCGGATTGTTGGAGCTAATACATGCACTTAGATAGTCATACATTTCCCTACCATCTCCGTGGATTATCGGAGCTAATACATGCACTTAGATAGTCATACATTTCCCTACCATCTCCGCGGATTATCGGAGCTAATACAGGCACTTAGATATAGTCATACATTTCCCTACCATCTCCACGGATTATCGGAGCTAATACATGCACCTAGATAGTCAAACATTTCCCTACCATCTCCCCGGATTGACGGAGCTAATACATGCACTTAGATAGTCATATATTTCCCTACCATCTCCTCGGATTATTGGAGATAATACATGCACTTAGATAGTGATATATTTCGCTACCATCTCCGCGGATTGTTGGAGCTAATACATGCACTTAGATAGTCATACATGTCCCTACGATCTCCGCGGATTTTCGGAGCTAATACAGGCACTTAGATATAGTCATACATTTCCCTACCATCTCCACGGATTATCGGAGCTAATACATGCACTTAGATAGTGATATATTTCGCTACCATCTCCGCGGATTGTTGGAGTTAATACATGCACTTAGATAGTCATACATTTCCCTACTATCTCCGTGGATTATCGGAGCTAATACATGCACTTAGATAGTCATACATTTCCCTAACATCTCAGCGGATTATCGGAGCTAATACAGGCACTTAGATATAGTCATACATTTCCCTACCATCTCCACGGATTATCGGAGCTAATACATGCACCTAGATAGTCAAACATTTCCCTACCATCTCCGCGGATTGACGGAGCTAATACATGCACTTAGATAGTCATATATTTCCCTACCATCTCCTCGGATTTTCGGAGCTAATACAGGCACTTAGATAGTCATACATTACCCTACTATCTCCACGGATTGTCGGAGCTAATACATGCACTTAGATAGTTATACATTTCCCTACTATCTCCGCGGATTGTCGGAAATAATACATGCACCTAGATAGTCATACATTTCCATACCATATCCGCGGATTGTCGGAAATAATACATGCATCTAGATAGTCATACATTTCCCTACCATCTCCGCGGATTGTCGGAAATAATACATGCACCTAGATAGTCATACATTTCGCTACCATCTCCGCGGATTGTCGGAGCTAATACATGCACTTAGATAGTCATACATTTCCCTACTATCTCCGCGGATTGTCGGAGCTAATACAAGCACTTATATAGTCATACATTCACCTACCATCTCCGCGCATTGTCGTAGCTAATACATGCACTTAGATAGTCATACATTTACCTACCATCTCCGCGGATTTTCGGAGCTAATACATGCACTTAGATAGTCATACATTTCCCTACCATCTCCACGGATTGTCGGAGCTAATACATGCACTTAGATAGTCATACATTTCCCTACCATCTCCGCGGATTGTCGGAGCTAATACATGCACTTAGATAGTCATACATTTCCCTACCATCTCCGCGGATTATCGGAGCTAATACATGCACTTAGATAGTCATACATTTCCCTACCATCTCCGGATTGTCGGAGCTAATACATGCACTTAGATAGTCATACATTTCCCTACCATCTCCGCGGATTGTCGGAGCTAATACATGCACTTAGATAGTCATACATTTCCCTACCATCTCCGCGGATTGTCGGAGCTAATACATGCACTTAGATAGTCATACATTTCCCTACCATCTCCGCGGATTGTCGGAGCTAATACATGCACTTAGATAGTCATACATTTCCCTACCATTCCGGGATTATCGGAGCTAATACATGCACTTAGATAGTCATACATTCCCTACCATCTCCGCGGATTATCGGAGCTAATACAGGCACTTAGATAGTCATACATTTCCCTACCATCTCCGCGGATTATCGGAGCTAATACATGCACTTAGATAGTCAAACATTTCCCTACCATCTACGCGGATTGACGGAGCTAATACATGCACTTAGATAGTCATATATTTCCCTACGATCTCCGCGGATTGTCGGAGCTAATACATGCACCTAGATAGTCATACATTTCCCTACTATCTCTGCGGATTGTCGGAGCTAATACAGGCACTTAGACAGTCATACATTTCCCTACCATCTCCGCGAATTGTCGGAGCTAATACAGGCACTTAGACAGTCATACATTTCCCTACCATATCCGTGCTTTGTCGTAGCTAATACATGCACTTAGATAGTCATACATTTCCCTACCATATCCGCGGATTATCGAAGCTAATACAAGCACTTAGATAGTCATACATTCCCCTACCATATCCGCGCATTGTCGTAGCTAATACAGTCACTTAGATAGTCATACATTCCCCTATCATCTCCGCGGATTTTCGGAGCTAATACTGGCACTTAGATAGTCATATATTTCCCTACCATCTCCGCGGATTATTGGAGCTAATACATGCACTTAGATAGTGATATATTTCGCTACCATCACCGCGGATTGTTGGAGCTAATACATGCACTTAGATAGTCATACATGTCCCTACTATCTCCGCTGATTTTCGGAGCTAATACAGGCACTTAGATAGTCATACATTACCCTACCATCTCCACGGATTGTCGGAGCTAATACATGCACTTAGATAGTTATACATTTCCCTATCATCTCTGCGGATTGTCGGAGCTAATACATGCACTTAGATAGTCATACATTTACCTACCATCTCCGCGGATTTTCGGAGCTAATACATGCACTTAGATAGTCATACATTTCCCTACCATCTCCGCGAATTGTCGGAGCTAATACATGCACTTAGATAGTCATACATTTCCCTACCATTTCCGTGGATTATCGGAGCTAATACATGCACTTAGATAGTCATACATTTCCCTACCATCTCCGCGGATTATCGGAGCTAATACAGGCACTTAGATATAGTCATACATTTCCCTACCATCTCCACGGATTATCGGAGCTAATACATGCACTTAGATAGTCAAACATTTCCCTACCATCTACGCGGATTGACGGAGCTAATACATGCACTTAGATAGTCATATATTTCCCTACGATCTCCGCGGATTGTCGGAGCTAATACCTGCACTTAGATAGTCATACATTTCCCTACCATCTCTGCGGATTGTCGGAGCTAATACAGGCACTTAGATAGTCATACATTTTCCTACCATCTCCGCGGATTATCGGAGCTAACACATGCACTTAGACAGTCATACATTTCCCTACCATCTCCGCGGATTGTCGGAGCTACTACAGGCACTTAGATAGTCATACATTCCCCTACCATATCCGTGCTTTGTCGTAGCTAATACATGCACTTAGATAGTCATACATTTCCCTACCATCTCCGCGGAATGTCGGAGCTAATACAGGCAGTTAGATAGTCATATATTTCCCTACCATATCCGCGGATTGTCGAAGCTAATACAAGCACTTAGATAGTCATACATTCCCCTACCATCTCCGCGCATTGTCGTAGCTAATACATGCACTTAGCTAGTCATACATTTCCCTACCATCTCCGCGGATTGTCGGAGCTAATACAGTCACTTAGATAGTCATACATTCCCCTATCATCTCCGCGGATTTTCGGAGCTAATACTGGCACTTAGATAGTCATACATGTCCCTACTATCTCCGCGGATTGTCGGAGCTAATACATGCACTTAGATAGTCATATATTTCCCTACCATCTCCTCAGATTATTGGAGATAATACATGCACTTAGATAGTGATATATTTCGCTACCATCTCCGCGGATTGTTGGAGCTAATACATGCACTTAGATAGTCATACATTTCCCTACCATCTCCGTGGATTATCGGAGCTAATACATGCACTTAGATAGTCATACATTTCCCTACCATCTCCGCGGATTATCGGAGCTAATACAGGCACTTAGATAGTCATACATTTCCCTACCATCTCCACGGATTATCGGAGCTAATACATGCACCTAGATAGTCAAACATTTCCCTACCATCTCCGCGGATTGACGGAGCTAATACATGCACTTAGATAGTCATATATTTCCCTACCATCTCCTCGGATTATTGAGAAATACATGCACTTAGATAGTGATATATTTCGCTACCATCTCCGCGGATTGTTGGGCTAATACATGCACTTAGATAGTCATACATTCCCTACATCTCCGCGGATTTTCGGAGCTAATACAGGCACTTAGATATAGTCATACATTTCCCTACCATCTGCACGGATTATCGGAGCTAATACATGCACTTAGATAGTCAAACATTTCCCTACCATCTACGCGGATTGACGGAGCTAATACATGCACTTAGATAGTCATATATTTCCCTACGATCTCCGCGGATTGTCGGAGCTAATACATGCACTTAGATAGTCATACATTTCTCTATCATCTCTGCGGATTGTCGGAGCTAATACAGGCACTTAGATAGTCATACATTTTCCTACCATCACCGCGGATTATCGGAGCTAACACATGCACTTAGACAGTCATACATTTCCCTACCATCTCCGCGGATTGTCGGAGCTACTACAGGTACTTAGATAGTCATACATTCCCCTACCATATCCGTGCTTTGTCGTAGCTAATACATGCACTTAGATAGTCATACATTTCCATACCATCTCCGCGGAATGTCGGAGCTAATACAAGCACTTAGATAGTCATACATTCTCCTACCATCTCCGCGCATTGTCGTAGCTAATACAGTCACTTAGATAGTCATACATTCCCCTATCATCTCCGCGGATTTTCGGAGCTAATACTGGCACTTAGATAGTCATACATTTCCCTACTATCTCCGCGGATTGTTGGAGCTAATACATGCACTTAGATAGTCATATATTTCCCTACCATCTCCGCGGATTATTGGAGCTAATACATGCACTTAGATAGTGATATATTTCGCTACCATCTCCGCGGATTGTTGGAGCTAATACATGCACTTAGATAGTCATACATGTTCCTACGATCTCCGCGGATTTTCGGAGCTAATACAGGCACTTAGATAGTCATACATTACCCTACCATCTCCACGGATTGTCGGAGCTAATACATGCACTTAGATAGTTATACATTTCCCTATCATCTCTGCGGATTGTCGGAGCTAATACATGCACTTAGATAGTCATACATTTACCTAACATCTCCGCGGATTTTCGGAGCTAATACATGCACTTAGATAGTCATACATTCCCCTACCATCTCCGCGGATTGTCGGAGCTAATACATGCACTTAGATAGTCATACATTTCCCTACCATTTCCGTGGATTATCGGAGCTAATACATGCATTTAGATAGTCATACATTTCCCTACCATCTCCGCGGATTATCGGAGCTAATACAGGCACTTAGATATAGTCATACATTTCCCTACCATCTCCACGGATTATCGGAGCTAATACATGCACTTAGATAGTCAAACATTTCCCTACCATCTACGCGGATTGTCGGAGCTAATACATGCACTTAGATAGTATACATTTCCCTACATCTCGCGGATTGTCGGAGCTAATACATGCACTTAGATAGTCATACATTTCCCTACCATCTCCGCGGATTATCGGAGCTAATACATGCACTTAGATAGTCATACATTTCCCTACCATCTCCGCGGATTGTCGGAGCTAATACATGCACTTAGATAGTCATACATTCCCCTACCATATCCGTGCTTTGTCGTAGCTAATACATGCACTTAGATAGTCATACATTTCCCTACCATCTCCGCGGAATGTCGGAGCTAATACAGGCAGTTAGATAGTCATATATTTCCCTACCATATCCGCGGATTGTCGAAGCTAATACAAGCACTTAGATAGTCATACATTCCCCTACCATCTCCGCGCATTGTCGTAGCTAATACATGCACTTAGATAGTCATACATTTCCCTACCATCTCCGCGGATTGTCGGAGCTAATACAGGCACTTAGATAGTCATACATTCCCCTATCATCTCCGCGGATTGTCGGAGCTAATACATGCACTTAGATAGTCATACATTTCCCTACCATCTCCGCGGATTGTCGGAGCTAATACATGCACTTAGATAGTCATATATTTCCCTACCATCTCCGCGGATTATTGGAGCTAATACATGCACTTAGATAGTGATATATTTCGCTACCATCTCCGCGGATTGTTGGAGCTAATACATGCACTTAGATAGTCATACATGTCCCTACGATCTCCGCGGATTTTCGGAGCTTATACAGGCACTTAGATAGTCATACATTACCCTACCATCTCCACGGATTGTCGGAGCTAATACATGCACTTAGATAGTTATACATTTCCCTACCATCTCTGCGGATTGTCGGAGCTAATACATGCACTTAGATAGTCATACATTTCCCTACCATCTCCGCGGATTGTCGGAGCTAATACATGCACCTAGATAGTCATACATTTCGCTACCATCTCCGCGGATTGTCGGAGCTAATACATGCACTTAGATAGTCATACATTTCCCTACTATCTCCGCGGATTGTCGGAGCTAATACAAGCACTTAGATAGTCATACATTCACCTACCATCTCCGCGCATTGTCGTAGCTAATACATGCACTTAGATAGTCATACATTTACCTACCATCTCCGCGGATTGTCGGAGCTAATACATGCACTTAGATAGTCATACATTTCCCTACCATCTCCGCGGATTGTCGGAGCTAATACATGCACTTAGATAGTCATACATTTCCCTACCATCTCCGTGGATTATCTGAGCTAATACAGGCATTTAGATATAGTCATACATTTCCCTACCATCTCCACGGATTATCGGAGCTAATACATGCACTTAGATAGTCAAACATTTCCCTACCATCTCCGCGGATTGACCGAGCTAATACATGCACTTAGATAGTCATATATTTCCCTACGATCTCCGGGGATTGTCGGAGCTAATACATGAACTTAGATAGTCATACATTTCCCTACCATCTCTGCGGATTGTCGGAGCTAATACAGGCACTTAGATAGTCATACATTTTCCTACCATCTCCGCGGATTATCGGAGCTAACACATGCACTTTGACAGTCATACATTTCCCTACCATCTCCGCGGATTGTCGGAGCTACTACAGGCACTTAGATAGTCATACATTCCCCTACCATATCCGTGCCTTGTCGTAGCTAATACATGCACTTAGATAGTCATACATTTCCCTACCATCTCCGTGGATTGTCGGAGCTAATACAGGCAGTTAGATAGTCATATATTTCCCTACTATATCCGCGGATTGTCGGAGCAAATACAAGCACTTAGATAGTCATACATTCCGCTACCATCTCCGCGCATTATCGTAGCTAATACATGCACTTAGATAGTCATACATTTCCCTACCATCTCCGCGGATTGTAGGAGCTAATGCAGTCACTTAGATAGTCATACATTCCCCTACCATCTCCGCGGAATGTCGGAGCTAATACTGGCACTTAGATAGTCATACATTTCCCTACCATCTCCGCGGATTGTTGGAGCTAATACATGCACTTAGATAGTCATACATGTCCCTACGAACTCCGCGGATTTTCGGAGCTAATACAGGCACTTAGATAGTCATACATTACCCTACGATCTCCACGGATTGTCGGAGCTAATACATGCACTTAGATAGTTATACATTTCCCTACCATCTCTGCGGATTGTCGGAGCTAATACATGCACTTAGATAGTCATACATTTCCCTACCATCTCTGCGGATTGTCGGAGCTAATACATGCTCCTAGATAGTCATACATTTCGCTACCATCTCCGCGGATTGTCGGAAATAATACATGCACTTAGATAGTCATACATTTCCCTACTATCTCCGCGGATTGTCAGAGCTAATACAAGCACTTATATAGTCATACATTCCCCTACCATATCCGTGCTTTGTCGTAGATAATACATGCACTTAGATAGTCATACATTTACCTACCATCTCCGCGGATTTTAGGAGCTAATACATGCACTTAGATAGTTATACATATACCTAACATCTCCGCGGATTGTCGGAGCTAATACATGCACTTAGATAGTCATACATTTCCCTACCATCTCCGTGGATTATCGGAGCTAATACATGCATTTAGATAGTCATACATTTCCCTACTATCTCCGCGGATTATCGGAGCTAATACAGGCACTTAGATATAGTCATACATTTCCCTACCATCTCCACGGATTATCGGAGCTAATACATGCACTTAGATAGTCATATATTTCCCTACCATCTCCTCGGATTATTGGAGATAATACATGCACTTAGATAGTGATATATTTCGCTACCATCTCCGCGGATTGTTGGAGCTAATACATGCACTTAGATAGTCATACATTTCCCTACCATCTCCGTGGATTATCGGAGCTAATACATGCACTTAGATAGTCATACATTTCCCTACCATCTCCGCGGATTATCGGAGCTAATACAGGCACTTAGATAGTCATACATTTCCCTACCATCTCCACGGATTATCGGAGCTAATACATGCACTTAGATAGTCAAACATTTCCCTACCATCTCCGCGGATTGACGGAGCTAATACATGCACTTAGATAGTCATATATTTCCCTACCATCTCCTCGGGTTATTGGATATAATACATGCACTTAGATAGTGATATATTTCGCTACCATCTCCGCGGATTGTTGGAGCTAATACATGCACTTAGATAGTCATACATGTCCCTACGATCTCCGCGGATTTTCGGAGCTAATACAGGCACTTAGATAGTCATACATTACCCTACCATCTCCAGGGATTGTCGGAGCTAATACATGCACTTAGATAGTCAAACATTTCCCTACCATCTCCGCGGATTGACGGAGCTAATACATGCACTTAGATAGTCATATATTTCCCTACCATCTCCTCGGATTATTGGATATAATACATGCACTTAGATAGTGATATATTTCGCTACCATCTCCGCGGATTGTTGGAGCTAATACATGCACTTAGACAGTCATACATGTCCCTACGATCTCCGCGGATTTTCGGAGCTAATACAGGCACTTAGATAGTCATACATTACCCTACCATCTCCACGGATTGTCGGAGCTAATACATGCACTTAGATAGTTATACATGTCCGTACCATCTCTGCGGATTGTCGGAGCTGATACATGCACTTCAATAGTCATACATTTCCCTACCATCTCCGCGGATTGTCGGAAATAATACATGCACGAAGATAGTCATACATTTCGCTACCATCTCCGCGGATTGTCGGAGCTAATACAAGCACTTATATAGTCATACATTCACCTACTATCTCCGCGCATTGTCGTAGCTAATACATGCACTTAGATAGTCATACATTTACCTACCATCTCCGCGGATTTTCGGAGCTAATACATGCACTTAGATAGTCATACATTTCCCTACCATCTCCGCGGATTGTCGGAGCTAATACATGCCTTAGATAGTCATACATTTCCCTACCATCTCCGTGGATTATCGGAGCTAATACATGCACTTAGATAGTCATACATTTCCCTACCATCTCCGCGGATTACCGGAGCTAATACAGGCACTTAGATATAGTCATACATTTCCCTACCATCTCCACGGATTATCGGAGGTAATATCTGCACTTAGATAGTCATACATTTACCTACCATCTCCGTGGATTGTCGGAGCTAATACAGGCACTTAGATAGTCATATATTTCACTACCATCTCCGCGGATTGTCGGAGCTAATACATGCACTTAGATAGTCATATATTCCCCTACTATTTCCTCTGATTATTGGAGATAAAAAATGCACTTAGATAGTCATATATTTCGCAACCATCTCCGCGGATTGTCGGAGATAATACATGCACGAAGATAGTCAAACATTTCGCTACCATCTCCGCGGATTGTCAGAGCTAATACATGCACTTAGATAGTCATACATTTCCCTACCATTGCCGCGGATTATCGGAGCTAATACATGCACTTAGATAGTCATACATTTCCCTACCATCTCCGCTGATTGTCGGAGCTAATACATGCACTTAGATAGTCATACATTTCCCTACCATCTCCGCGGATTATCGGAGCTAATATGCACTTAGATAGTCATATATTTCCCTACCATCTCCGCGGATTGTCGGAGCTAATACATGCACTTAGATAGTCATATATTTCCCTACGATCTCCGTGATTATTGGAGCTAATACATGCACTTAGATAGTATATATTTCCCTACCATCTCAGCGGATTGTTGGAGCTAATAAATGCACTTAGATTGTCATATATTTCACTACCATCTCCGCGGATTATTGGAGCTAATACAGGCACTTAGAAAGTCATACCTTTCCCTACCATCTCCGCGGATTGTCGGAGCTAATACATGAACTTAGATAGTGATATATTTCGCTACCATCTCCGCGGATTGTTGGAGCTAATACATGCACTTAGATAGTCATACATTTCCCTACCATCTCCGTGGATTATCGGAGCTAATACATGCACTTAGATAGTCATACATTTCCCTACCATCTCCGCGGATTATCAGAGCTAATACAGGCACTTAGATATAGTCATACATTTCCGTACCATCTCCATGGATTATCGGAGCTAATACATGCACTTAGATAGTCAAACATTTCCCTACCATCTCCGCGGATTGACGGAGCTAATACATGCACTTAGATAGTCATATATTTCCCTACTATCTCCTCGGATTATTGGATATAATACATGCACTTAGATAGTGATATATTTCGCTACCATCTCCGCGGATTGTTGGAGCTAATACATGCACTTAGATAGTCATACATGTCCCTATGATCTCCGCGGATTTTCGGAGCTAATACAGGCACTTAGATAGTCATACATTACCCTACGACCTCCACGGATTGTCGGAGCTAATACATGCACTTAGATAGTTATACATTTCCCTACCATCTCTGCGGATTGTCGGAGCTAATACATGCACTTAGATAGTCATACATTTCCCTACCATCTCTGCGGATTGTCGGAGCTAATACATGCACCTAGATATTCATACATTTCGCTACCATCTCCGCGGATTGTCGGAAATAATACATGCACTTAGATAGTCATACATTTCCCTACTATCTCCGCGGATTGTCGGAGCTAATACAAGCACTTATATAGTCATACATTCACCTACCATCTCCGCGCATTGATGTAGCTAATACATGCACTTAGATAGTCATACATTTCCCTACCATCTCCACGGATTATCGGAGCTAATACATGCACTTAGATAGTCAAACATTTCCCTACCATCTACGCGGATTGACGGAGCTAATATATGCACTTAGATAGTCATACATTTCCCTACCATCTCTGCGGATTGTCGGAGCTAATACAGGCACTTACATAGTCATACATTTTCCTACCATCTCCGCGGATTATCGGAGCTAACACATGCACTTAGACAGTCATACATTGCCCTACCATCTCCGCGGATTGTCGGAGCTACTACAGGCACTTAGATAGTCATACATTCCCCTACCATATCCGTGCTTTGTCGTAGCTAATACATGCACTTAGATAGTCATACATTTCCCTACCATCTCCGCGGATTGTCGGAGCTACTACAGGCACTTAGATAGTCATACATTCCCCTACCATATCCGTGCTTTGTCGTAGCTAATACATGCACTTAGATAGTCATACATTTCCCTACCATCTCCGCGGAATGTCGGAGCTAATACAGGCAGTTAGATAGTCATATATTTCCCTACCATATCCGCGGATTGTCGAAGCTAATACAAGCACTTAGATAGTCATACATTCCCCTACCATCTCCGCGGATTGTCGTAGCTAATACAGTCACTTAGATAGTCATACATTCCCCTATCATCTCCGCGGATTTTCGGAGCTAATACATGCACTTAGATAGTCATACATTTCCCTACCATCTCCGCGGATTGTCGGAGCTAATACATGCACTTAGATAGTCATATATTTCCCTACCATCTCCGCGGATTATTGGAGCTAATACATGCACTTAGATAGTGATATATTTCGCTACCATCTCCGCGGATTGTTGGAGCTAATACATGCACTTAGATAGTCATACATGTCCCTACGATCTCCGCGGATTTTCGGAGCTAATACAGGCACTTAGATAGTCATACATTTCCCTACCATCTCCACGGATTGTCGGAGCTAATACATGCACTTAGATAGTTATACATTTCCCTATCATCTCTGCGGATTGTCGGAGCTAATACATGCACTTAGATAGTCATACATTTCCCTACCATCTCCGCGGATTGTCGGAGCTAATACATGCACTTAGATAGTCATACATTTCCCTACCATCTCCGCGGATTGTCGGAGCTAATACATGCACTTAGATAGTCATACATTTCCCTACCATCTCCGCGGATTATCGGAGCTAATACATGCACTTAGATAGTCATACATTTCCCTACCATCTCCGCGGATTGTCGGAGCTAATACATGCACTTAGATAGTCATACATTTCCCTACCATCTCCGCGGATTATCGGAGCTAATACATGCACTTAGATAGTCATACATTTCCCTACCATCTCCGCGGATTGTCGGAGCTAATACATGCACTTAGATAGTCATATTTCCCTACCATCTCCGCGGATTGTCGGAGCTAATACATGCACTTAGATAGTCATATATTTCCCTACCATCTCCGCGGATTGTTGGAGCTAATACATGCACTTAGATAGTCATATTTCCCTACATCTCCGCGATTGTCGGAGTAATACATCACTTAGATAGTCATACATTCCCTACCATCTCCGCGGATTGTCGGAGCTAATACATTAGATAGTCATATTTCCCTACCATCTCCCGGATTTGGAGTAATACATGCACTTGATAGTATAATTTCCCTACCATCTCCGCGGATTTCGGAGCTAATACATGCACTTAGATAGTCATACATTTCCCTACCATCTCCGCGGATTGTCGGAGCTAATACAGGCACTTAGATAGTCATACATTTCCCTACCATCTCCGCGGATTGTCGGAGCTAATAAATGCACTTAGATAGTCATACATTTCCCTACCATCTCCGCGGATTGTCGGAGCTAATACATGCACTTAGATAGTCATACATTTCCCTACCATCTCCGCGGATTGTCGGAGCTAATACATGCACTTAGATAGTCATACATTTCCCTACCATCTCCGCGGATTGTCGGAGCTAATACATGCACTTAGATAGTCATACATTTCCCTACCATCTCCGCGGATTTCGGAGCTAATACAGCACTTAGATAGTCATACATTTCCCTACCATCTCCGCGGATTGTCGGAGCTAATACACACTTAGATACAACACCCTACCATCTCCGCGGATTGTCGGAGCTAATACATGCACTTAGATAGTCATACATTTCCCTACCATCTCCGCGGATTGTCGGAGCTAATACATGCACTTAGATAGTCATACATTTCCCTACCATCTCCGCGGATTGTCAGCTAATACATGCACTTAGATAGTCATACATTTCCCTACCATCTCCGCGGATTGTCGGAGCTAATACATGCACTTAGATAGTCATACATTTCCCTACCATCTCGCGGATTGTCGGAGCTAATACAGGCACTTAGATAGTCATACATTTCCCTACCATCTCCGCGGATTATCGGAGCTACCACATGCACTTAGACAGTCATACATTTCCCTACCATCTCCGCGGATTGTCGGAGCTACTACAGGCACTTAGATAGTCATACATTCCCCTACCATATCAGTGCCTTGTCGTAGCTAATACATGCACTTAGATAGTCATACATTTCCCTACCATCTCCGCGGATTGTCGGAGCTAATACAGGCAGTTAGATAGTCATATATTTCCCTACCATATCCGCGGATTGTCGGAGCTAATACAAGCACTTAGATAGTCATACATTCCCCTATCGTCTCCGCGCATTGTCGTAGCTAATACATGCACTTAGATAGTCATACATTTCCCTACCATCTCCGCGGATTGTCGGAGCTAATACATGAACTTAGATAGTCATACATTTCCCTACCATCTCCGCGGATTGTCGGAGCTAATACAGGCACTTAGATAGTCATATATTTCCCTACCATCTCCTCGGATTATTGGAGATAATACATGCACTTAGATAGTCATACATTTCCCTACCATCTCCGCGGAATGTCGGAGCTAATACATGCACTTAGATAGTCATACATTTCCCTACCATCTCCGCGGATTTCGGAGCTAATACATGCACTTAGATAGTCATACATTTCCCTACCATCTCCGCGGATTGTCGGAGCTAATACATGCACTTAGATAGTCATACTTTCCCTACCATCTCCGCGGATTGTCGAGCTAATACATGCACTTAGATAGTCATACATTTCCCTACCATCTCCGCGGATTGTCGGAGCTAATACATGCACTTAGATAGTCATATATTTCCCTACCATCTCCGCGGATTGTGGAGCTAATACATGCACTTAGATAGTCATACATTTCCCTACCATCTCCGCGGATTTCGGAGCTAATACATGCACTTAGATAGTCATACATTTCCCTACCATCTCCGCGGATTATCGGAGCTAATACATGCACTTAGATATCATACATTTCCCTACCATCTCCGCGGATTATCGAGCTAATACATGCACTTAGATAGTCATATATTTCCCTACCATCTCCGCGGATTGTCGGAGCTAATACATGCACTTAGATAGTCATATATTTCCCTACCATCGCCGCGGATTATTGGAGCTAATACATGCACTTAGATAGTCATATATTTCCCTACCATCTCAGCGGATTGTTGGAGCTAATAAATGCACTTAGATAGTCATAGCTTTCCCTAACATCTCCGCGGATTGTCGGAGGTAATACATTCACTTAGATAGTCATACATTTCCCTACCATCTCCGCGGATTGTCGGAGCTAATACAGGCATTTAGATAGTCATATATTTCCCTACCATCTCCTCGGATTATTGGAGATAATACATGCACTTTGATAGTGATATATTTCACTACCATCTCCACGGATTGTTGGAGCTAATACATGCACTTAGATAGTCATATATGTCCCTACGATCTCCGCGGATTTTCGGAGCTTATACAGGCACTTAGATAGTCATACATTACACTACCATCTCAGCGGATTGTCGGAGCTAATAAATGCACTTAGATAGTTATACATTTCCCTACCATCTCTGCGGATTGTCGGAGCTAATACATGCACTTAGATTGTCATACATGTCCCTACCTTCTCCGCGGATTGTCGGAGCTAATACATGCACCTAGCTAGTCAAATATTTCGCTACCATCTCCGCGCATTGTCGGAGCTAATACATGCACTTAGATAGTCATACATTTCCCTACTATCTCAGCGGATTGTCGGAGCTAATACAAGCACTTAGATATTCATACATTCACCTACCATCTCCGCGGATTAGCAGAGATAATACAGTCACTTAGATAGCCATACATTCCCCTACCATCTCCGCGGATTGTCGGAGCTAATACTGGCACTTAGATAGTCATACATTTCCCTACAATCTCCGCGGATTGTCGGAGCTAATAAATGCACTTAGATAGTCATACATTTCCCTACCATCTCTGCGGATTGTCGAAGCTAATACATGCACTTAGATAGTCATACATTTCCCTACCATCTCCGCGGATTATCGGAGCTAATTCATGCACTTAGATATTCAAACATTTCCCTACCATCTCTGCGGATTGTCGGAGCTAATACAGGCACTTAGATAGTCATACATTTTCCTACCATCTCCGCGGATTATCGGAGCTACCACATGCACTTAGACAGTCATACATTTCCCTACCATCTCCGCGGATTGTCGGAGCTACTACAGGCACTTAGATAGTCATACATTCCCCTACCATATCAGTGCCTTGTCGTAGCTAATACATGCACTTAGATAGTCATACATTTCCCTACCATCTCCGCGGATTGTCGGAACTAATACAGGCAGTTAGATAGTCATATATTTCCCTACCATATCCGCGGATTGTCGGAGCTAATACAAGCACTTAGATAGTCATACATTCCCCTATCGTCTCCGCGCATTGTCGTAGCTAATACATGCACTTAGATAGTCATACATTTCCCTACCATCTCCGCGGATTGTCGGAGCTAATACAGTCACTTAGATAGTCATACATTCCCCTACCATCTCCGCGGATTGTCGGAGCTAATATTGACACTTAGATAGTCATACATTTCCCTACGATCTCCGCGGATTGTCGGAGCTAATACATGCACTTAGATAGTCATACATTACCCTACCATCTCCGCGGATTGTCGGAGCTAATACATGCACTTAGATAGTCATACATTTCCATACCATTTCCGCGCATTATCGGAGCTAATACATGCACTTAGATAGTCATATATTTCCCTACCATCTCCGCGGATTGTCGGAGCTAATACATGCACTTAGATAGTCATACCTTTCCCTACCATCTCCGCGGATTGTCGGAGGTAATACATGAACTTAGATAGTCATACATTTCCCTACCATCTCTTCGGATTATTGGAGATAATACATGCACTTAGATAGTGATATATTTCGCTACCATCTCCGCGGAATGTTGGAGCTAATACATGCACTTAGATAGTCATACATGTCCCTACGATCTCCGCGGATTTTCGGAGCTAATACAGGCACTTAGATAGTCATACATTTCCCTACCATCTCCGCGGATTATCGGAGCTAATACATGCATTTAGATAGTCATACATTTCCCTACCATCTCCGCGGATTATCGAGCTAATACATGCACTTAGATATAGTCATATATTTCCCTACCATCTCCGCGGATTGTCGGAGCTAATACATGCACTTAGATAGTCATATATTTCCCTACCATCGCCGCGGAATATTGGAGCTAATACATGCACTTAGATAGTCATATATTTCCCTACCATCTCCGCGGATTATCGGAGCTAATACATGCATTTAGATAGTCATACATTTCCCTACCATCTCCGCGGATTATCGAGCTAATACATGCACTTAGATATAGTCATACATTTCCCTACCATCTCCGCGGATTATCGGAGCTAATACATGCACTTAGATAGTCATATATTTCCCTACCATCTCCGCGGATTGTCGGAGCTAATACATGCACTTAGATAGTCATATATTTCCCTACCATCGCCGCGGATTATTGGAGCTAATACATGCACTTAGATAGTCATATATTTCCCTACCATCTCAGCGGATTGTTGGAGCTAATAAATGCACTTAGATAGTCATATATTTCACTACCATCTCCGCGGATTATTGGAGTTAATACATGCACTTAGAAAGTCATACATTTCCCTACAATCTCAGCGGATTGTTGGAGCTAATACAGGCACTTAGATAGTCATACATTTCCCTACCATCTCCGCGGATTGTCGGAGCTAATACAGGCACTTAGATAGTCATATATTTCTCTACCATCTCCGCAGATTGTCGGAGCTAATACATGCACTTAGATAGTCATATATTTCCCTACCATCTCCTCGGATTATTGGAGATAATACATGCACTTAGATAGTGATATATTTCGCTACCATCTCCGCGGATTGTTGGAGCTAATACATGCACTTAGATAATCATACATGTCCCTACCATCTCCGCGGATTTTCGGAGCTAATACATGCACTTAGATAGTCATATATTACCCTACCATCTCCGCGAATTGTCGGAGCTAGTACATGCACTTAGATAGTCATACATTCCCTACCATCTCCGCGGATTGTCGGAGCTAATACATGCACCTAGATAGTCATACATTTCCCTACCATCTCCGCGGATTGTCGGAGCTAATACATGCACTTAGATAGTCATACATTTCCCTACCATCTCCGCGGATTCTCGGAGCTAATACAAGCACTTAGATAGTCATACATTTCCCTACAATCTCCGCGGATTGTCGGAGCTAATACAGGCACTTAGATAGTTATATATTTCCCTACCATCTCCGCAGATTGTCGGAGCTAATACATGCACTTAGATAGTCATACATTCCCTACCATCTCCGCGGATTATTGGAGCTAATACATGCACTTAGATAGTCATACATTTCCCTACCATCTCCGCGGATTGTCGGAGCTAATACAGGCACTTAGATAGTCATACATTTCCCTACCATCTCCGCGGATTGTCGGAGCTAATACATGCACTTAGATAGTCATACATTTCCCTACCATCTCCGCGGATTGTCGGAGCTAATACATGCACTTAGATAGTCATACATTTCCCTACCATCTCCGCGGATTGTCGGAGATAATACATGCACTTAGATAGTCATACATTTCGCTACCATCTCCGCGGATTGTCGGAGCTAATACAAGCACTTATATAGTCATACATTCACCTACCATCTCCGCGCATTGTCGTAGCTAATACATGCACTTAGATAGTCATACATTTCCCTACCATCTCCGCGGATTGTCGGAGCTAATACATGCACTTAGATAGTCATACATTTCCCTACCATCTCCGCGGATTGTCGGAGCTAATACATGCACTTAGATAGTCATACATTTCCCTACCATCTCCGCGGATTATCGGAGCTAATACATGCACTTAGATAGTCATACATTTCCCTACCATCTCCGCGGATTATCGGAGCTAATACAGGCACTTAGAATAGTCATACATTTCCCTACCATCTCCACGGATTATCGGAGGTAATATATGCACTTAGATAGTCATACATTTACCTACCATCTCCGTGGATTGTCGGAGCTAATACAGGCACTTAGATAGTCATATATTTCACTACCATCTCCGCGGATTGTCGGAGCTAATACATGCACTTAGATAGTCATATATTTCCCTACCATTTCCTCTGATTATTGGAGATAATACATGCACTTAGATAGTCATATATTTCGCAACCATCTCCGCGGATTGTCGGAGATAATACATGCACTAAGATAGTCATACATTTCGCTACCATCTCCGCGGATTGTCAGAGCTAATACATGCACTTAGATAGTCATACATTTCCCTACCATCTCCGCGGATTGTCAGAGCTAATACATGCACTTAGATAGTCATACATTTCCCTACCATCTCCGCTGATTGTCGGAGCTAATACATGCACTTAGATAGTCATACATTTCCCTACCATCTCCGCGGATTATCGGAGCTAATACATGCACTTAGATAGTCATATATTTCCCTACCATCTCCGCGGATTGTCGGAGCTAATACATGCACTTAGATAGTCATATATTTCCCTACGATCTCCGCGGATTATTGGAGCTAATACATGCACTTAGATAGTCATACATTTCCCTACCATCTCCGCGGATTGTCGGAGCTAATACATGCACTTAGATAGTCATACATTTCCCTACCATCTCCGCGGATTGTCGGCTAATACATGCACTTAGATAGTCATACATTTCCCTACCATCTCCGCGGATTGTCGGAGCTAATACATGCACTTAGATAGTCATACATTTCCCTACCATCTCCGCGGATTGTCGGAGCTAATACATGCACTTAGATAGTCATACATTTCCCTACCATCTCCGCGGATTGTCGGAGCTAATACATGCACTTAGATAGTCATACATTTCCCTACCATCTCCGCGGATTGTCGGAGCTAATACATGCACTTAGATAGTCATACATTTCCCTACCATCTCCGCGGATTGTCGGAGCTAATACATGCACTTAGATAGTCATACATTTCCCTACCATCTCAGCGGATTGTTGGAGCTAATACATGCACTTAGATAGTCATACATTTCCCTACCATCTCCGCGGATTATCGGAGCTAATACATGCACTTAGATAGTCATAATTTCCCTACCATCTCCGCGGATTGTCGGAGCTAATACATGCACTTAGATAGTCATATATTTCCCTACCATCTCCGCGGATTGTTGGAGCTAATACATGCACTTAGATAGTCATACATTTCCCTACCATCTCCGCGGATTGTCGGAGCTAATACATGCACTTAGATAGTCATACATTTCCCTACGATCTCCGCGGATTTTCGGAGCTAATACAGGCACTTAGATAGTCATACATTTCCCTACCATCTCCGCGGATTATCGGAGCTAATACATGCACTTAGATAGTCATACATTTCCCTACCATCTCCGCGGATTGTCGGAGCTAATACAGGCACTTAGATAGTCATATATTTCCCTACCATCTCCGCGGATTATCGGAGCTAATACATGCACTTAGATAGTCATACATTTCCCTACCATCTCCGCGGATTGTCGGAGCTAATACATGCACTTAGATAGTCATACATTTCCCTACCATCTCCGCGGATTGTCGGAGCTAATACATGCACTTATATAGTCATACATTCCCCTACCATCTCCGCGCATTGTCGTAGCTAATACATGCACTTAGATAGTCATACATTTACCTACCATCTCCGCGG
>CM026389.1:36690535-36710249 GCA_014843695.1 Archivesica marissinica | reverse complement strand
ATATGTCTAGCACTAGTGATGAATTGTGCAGATAGTTGTATTATGGATATGTCTAGCACTAGTGATGAATTGTGCAGATAGTTGTATTATGGATATGTCTAGCACTAGTGATGAATTGTGCAGATAGTTGTATTATGGATATGTCTAGCACTAGTGATGAATTGTGCAGATAGTTGTATTATGTATATGTCTAGCACTAGTGATGAATTGTGCAGATAGTTGTATTATGGATATGTCTAGCTATAGTGATGAATTGTGCAGATAGTTGTATTATGTATATGTCGAGCTCTAGTGATGAATTGTGCAGATAGTTGTATTATTGATATGTCTAGCTCTAGTGATGAATTGTGCAGATAGTTGTATTATGGATATGTCTAGCATTAGTGATGAATTGTGCAGATAGTTGTATTATGGATATGTCTAGCATTAGTGATGAATTGTGCAGATAGTTGTATTATGGATATGTCTAGCACTAGTGATGAATTGTGCAGATAGTTGTATTATTGATATGTCTAGCTCTAGTGATGAATTGTGCAGATAGTTGTTCTATGTATATGTCTAGCACTAGTGATGAATTGTGCAGATAGTTGTATTATTGATATGTCTAGCTCTAGTGATGAATTGTGCAGATAGTTGTATTATGTATATGTCTAGCACTAGTGATGAATTGTGCAGATAGTTGTATTATGGATATGTCTAGCTCTAGTGATGAATTGTGGAGATAGTTGTATTATGGATATGTCTAGCACTAGTGATGAATTGTTCAGATAGTTGTATTATGTATAGATCTAGCTCTAGTGATGAATTGTGCAGATAGTTGTATTATGGATATGTCGAGCTCTAGTGATGAATTGTGGAGATAGTTGTATTATGGATATGTCTAGCACTAGTGATGAATTGTTCAGATAGTTGTATTATGTATATGTCTGGCACTAGTGATGAATTGTGCAGATAGTTGTATTATGTATATGTCGAGCACTGGTGATGAATTGTACAGATAGTTGTATTATGTATATGTCTAGCACTAGTGATGAATTGTCCAGATAGTTGTATTATGGATATGTCTAGCATTAGTGATGAATTGTGCAGATAGTTGTATTATGGATATGTCTAGCACTAGTGATGAATTGTCCAGATAGTTGTATTATGGATATGTCTAGCACTAGTGATGAATTGTGCAGATAGTTGTATTATGGATATGTCTAGCACTAGTGATGAATTGTGCAGATAGTTGTATTATGGATATGTCTAGCACTAGTGATGAATTGTGCAGATAGTTGTATTATGTATATGTCTAGCACTAGTGATGAATTGTGCAGATAGTTGTATTATTGATATGTCTAGCACTAGTGATGAATTGTGCAGATAGTTGTATTATTGATATGTCTAGCACTAGTGATGAATTGTGCAGATAGATGTATTATGGATATATCTAGCATTAGTGATGAATTGTGCAGATAGTTGTATTATGTATATGTCTAGCACTAGTGATGAATTGTACAGATAGTTGTATTATGGATATGTCGAGCTCTAGTGATGAATTGTACAGATAGTTGTATTATGTATATGTCTGGCACTGGTGATGAATTGTGCAGATAGTTGTATTATGTATATGTCTAGCACTAGTGATGAATTGTGCAGATAGTTGTATTATGGATATGTCTAGCTCTAGTGATGAATTGTGCAGATAGTTGTATTATGTATATGTCTAGCACTAGTGATGAATTGTGCAGATAGTTGTATTATGGATATGTCTAGCACTAGTGATGAATTGTGCAGATAGTTGTATTATGGATATGTCTAGCACTAGTGATGAATTGTGCAGATAGTTGTATTATGTATATGTCTAGCACTAGTGATGAATTGTGCAGATAGTTGTATTATGGATATGTCTAGCACTAGTGATGAATTGTGCAGATAGTTGTATTATGTATATGTCTAGCACTAGTGATGAATTGTGCAGATAGTTGTATTATGTATATGTCTAGCACTAGTGATGAATTGTGCAGATAGTTGTATTATGTATATGTCTAGCACTAGTGATGAATTGTGCAGATAGTTGTATTATGGATATGTCGAGCTCTAGTGATGAATTGTCGATAGTTGTATTATGTATATGTCTAGCACTAGTGATGAATTGTGCAGATAGTTGTATTATTGATATGTCTAGCACTAGTGATGAATTGTGCAGATAGTTGTATTATTGATATGTCTAGTACTGTGATGAATTGTACAGATAGTTGTATTATGGATATGTCTAGCACTAGTGATGAATTGTGCAGATAGTTGTATTATGGATATGTCTAGCACTAGTGATGAATTGTGCAGATAGTTGTATTATTTATATGTCTAGCACTAGTGATGAATTGTGCAGATAGTTGTATTATGTATATGTCTAGCACTAGTGATGAATTGTGCAGATAGTTGTATTATTGATATGTCTAGCTCTAGTGATGAATTGTGCAGATAGTTGTATTATTTATATGTCTAGCACTAGTGATGAATTGTGCAGATAGTTGTATTATGTATATGTCTAGCACTAGTGATGAATTGTGCAGATAGTTGTATTATTGATATGTCTAGCTCTAGTGATGAATTGTGCAGATAGTTGTATTATTTATATGTCTAGCACTAGTGATGAATTGTGCAGATAGTTGTATTATGTATATGTCTAGCACTAGTGATGAATTGTGCAGATAGTTGTATTATTGATATGTCTAGCTCTAGTGATGAATTGTGCAGATAGTTGTATTATGTATATGTCTAGCACTAGTGATGAATTGTGCAGATAGTTGTATTATGGATATGTCTAGCACTAGTGATGAATTGTGCAGATAGTTGTATTATGTATATGTCTAGCACTAGTGATGAATTGTGCAGATAGTGTATTATGGATATGTCTAGCACTAGTGATGAATTGTGCAGATAGTTGTATTATGTATATGTCTAGCACTAGTGATGAATTGTGCAGATAGTTGTATTATGTATATGTCTAGCACTAGTGATGAATTGTGCAGATAGTTGTATTATGTATATGTCTAGCACTAGTGATGAATTGTGCAGATAGTTGTATTATGGATATGTCTAGCACTAGTGATGAATTGTGCAGATAGTTGTATTATGGATATGTCTAGCACTAGTGATGAATTGTGCAGATAGTTGTATTATGGATATGTCTAGCACTAGTGATGAATTGTGCAGATAGTTGTATTATGGATATGTCTAGCACTAGTGATGAATTGTGCAGATAGTTGTATTATGTATATGTCTAGCACTAGTGATGAATTGTGCAGATAGTTGTATTATGGATATGTCTAGCACTAGTGATGAATTGTGCAGATAGTTGTATTATGGATATGTCTAGCACTAGTGATGAATTGTGCAGATAGTTGTATTATGGATATGTCTAGCACTAGTGATGAATTGTGCAGATAGTTGTATTATGGATATGTCTAGCACTAGTGATGAATTGTGCAGATAGTTGTATTATTGATATGTCTAGCACTAGTGGTGAATTGTGCAGATAGTTGTATTATTGATATGTCTAGCACTAGTGATGAATTGTGCAGATAGTTGTATTATTGATATGTCTAGCACTAGTGATTAATTGTGCAGATAGTTGTATTAAGGATATGTCTAGCACTAGTGATGAATTGTACAGATAGTTGTATTATGGATATGTCGAGCTATAGTGATGAATTGTACAGATAGTTGTATTATGTATATGTCTAGCACTAGTGATGAATTGTGCAGATAGTTGTATTATTGATATATCTAGCTCTAGTGATGAATTGTGCAGGTAGTTGTTTTATGTATATGTCTAGCACAAGTGATGAATTGTGCAGATAGCTGTATTATTGATATGTCTAGCTCTAGTGATGAATTGTGCAGATAGTTGTATTATGGATATGTCTAGCACTAGTGATGAATTGTGCAGATAGTTGTATTATGGATATGTCTAGCACTAGTGATGAATTGTGCAGATAGTTGTATTATGGATATGTCTAGCACTAGTGATGAATTGTGCAGATAGTTGTATTATGGATATGTCTAGCACTAGTGATGAATTGTGCAGATAGTTGTATTATGGATATGTCTAGCACTAGTGATGAATTGTGCAGATAGTTGTATTATGGATATGTCTAGCTCTAGTGATGAATTGTGCAGATAGTTGTATTATGGATATGTCTAGCACTTGTGATGAATTGTGCAGATAGTTGTATTATGGATATGATTAGATAGATAGTTTATTCTGAACAAAAAGCAAATGCTCATGAGTTCATTATAACATTGGCATTACAATACTTGGTCAATGGTGTATAGTTCAATCACAAATTCAACATTCAGTACATGCACATTTTGAAAGCATAATATCGAATTAAACTACATAGTGGTTACACATGATCAAATTGAATTCAAATAATTGTATAATATAGTGCAACGATCTGCAACCTGAAAGAGAAAATACATATATATACATACACGCACATGTACATACATACATACTGTTATGTAATCATACGTACACATGTACATACATACACACATACATTTAATATAAACACTGAAAATATACGAATATATTTAACAACAAATTGTATGGGATAACGCATATGTGCAAGATTTTGAGTTTCTTTGCGGAGAAAAGTGACTAGTAAAAGAAGATGTTTCTTTGCTCGAATGCTTTGAATGTAAACATTCCAAGATTTTTCAAAATAACTGTGTTTTCAGTAGATACCAACTCTACAAATTTTAAAATGTTCGGCTTGACCAGAAATATTTCTTGATGTATTTTGTCCTTAGTTCATGATACAGGGAGCATTCAAGTAAGAAGTGAAACTCGTCTTCTAACGTATTACAATGATTACATTTTCTGTCATTTCTTGGTATTTTATTGGGCTTGTGCCATCTCCCTGTTTCGATTGCGAGCCGATGAGCAGATAATCTTAATCGTGTAAAGGCGGATCGGAACTTTCTTAATGTTATTTCAGTTAAATATATCTTGTACCCAAAGTCAGAGAATAACCTGTAAGATGATTCTCTTGTGGAATTTTGTATTTCTTCATTCCAGTTTTGTAAATATATATCCTTAATTCTTAGTTTAAACATAGCGAGAAATGCCTCTTCGTTCCCAGCCCCCTGAAAAAGCCAAACATGAAAAAATCCTAAATTTTCTAGAGTTTCTTTTACCGATTTAGCCCAACAGTTCTTATTTGGGAGTCTTTCTATGTCATTTAACATCATATTGTATATCTTTTTTGTGTACTTTATGTCATTACTTTTAATAATTTTGAACCAATATTTAATTACTCTTATTAATCTTGTTTGGCGTAATGGAAGTCTTCCCAGTTCACCGTATATAAAACTATTTTGGGTTTGTAACCTAACACCCAATAAATTCTTGCAAAAATGTAAATGGATATTTTCAAGTTTTCTAGATTCATTTAATCCCCATACTTCGCATGCATAATTTAGGATGGGAGCTATAAGTCTATCAAAAAGATCTAATGTATGTTTTAATGAAATACCGGTGAAGTTTTGAATATACCTTTTCAGTACATAAATTGCCTTTAACGCTTGTCCAGATAACGCATCATATGTTGATAAAAACGACCCTCCAGTCGTGAATACTATACCTAGATACGTGAATTTATTTACAATCTCAATTTCTTTGTTATCATACATAAATTTAATATTACGTCTATTTCTACCACCTTTCTTGAATATCAATATTTTTGTTTTATTAATATTGACTACTAATTTCCATTTATCGCAATAGTTTTTAAGTATACATAAGCCATCTTTAAGACCATCTTCAGTATCGGAGAATATCACTATATCATCGGCATATAAAAGAATAAACAGTTTAAACATTCCAATATCAATACCACCAAAACCTTGTAAAATAAATGTTTCCTCTAAATCATTTAAGTACATTGAGAATAGGAATGGTGAAAGATTATCCCCCTGACGTACGCCTAATGTACAAAAAAAACTTTCGCTTAAGATGTTTTGTGTTTTTATTTTTGATTTAACGTTTGAGTACATTGACTTTATAACATTTAGGATTTTGCCCCTAACGCCAACTTTTATTAATTTAAGCCATATGTTTTCCCTGATGACGTAATCGAATGCTTTAGTAAAATCGACAAAACAAACCATAAGTTTTTTATTTTCGTTCAACATATGATTAATCAAAACGTTTAAGACAAATATATTATCAACCGTTCCCATATTTTGTCGGAAACCGGCCTGAGCTTCAACGTAAACTTGGTATGATTCGGCCCAATTATTGAGTCTATTATTCAATATTTTTGAAAATAATTTTCCTAATGTGCTTAAAAGTGTAATACCCCTATAATTCTCTGGCAAATCCGGGTCTCCCTTTTTATACAACGGTATAATAAAGCCTTCCGTCCATTGACTAGGAAAACAACCATTATTATGCAGCTTATTGAAAAGGGCATGTAAATATGTGCTAAAATAATGGGTTCCGTATTTGAAAAATTCGTTTAAAAATAAGTCTGGGCCTCCAGATCTACCATTTTTGAGTTCGGTACAAGCTTTAGAAATTTCTGCCTGACTGATTTCAATATCGAGTTCCGAAAACATACATTGGAATTCGTGTTTAACAAACCGTTCATTGAAATATATAACATCTTCATCCGGTTGGAAGTAAACCGAGTCTGGGTTGTTAACCGCTTTAAAATATATTAAAAAGTCAGAGCTTGTGACTTTTACTCGTTTGTAAGGTATAGTCATGTTTTTTAATAGTTTCCAATACTCTTTAGCATTCTTATATCTTAAGTTTTCTAATTTATGTGTTTGCGATTTATCGAAATTAGTTCGTGTTTTCCTCAGTAAGTGTTTATATTCCGTTCTTGACTGTGTCATGTTGGCTCTATTTTCAGGATTGTTATGATTTCTGTAAACATTTAAATATGTATAAAAGTCTTTCTGTTTAGATTTACATTCTGTATCATACCATGATTTATTCATGTTTTTATTTCTCACTGGATATCTATTTTCATTTATTTTTTTACCAAAAATCGGTGCACATATATTATTTAGCACATTAGCAAATTCTGTTACGTTTTTGTGGATTTCCTCTAATGAATTATCTAATTCAAGTTCCTCGGTTAGTCGACTAAATTCTTGCTGGCTATCTTCGCTGCAAAGCAAATCTATAAATACATCATGTTTGTCATTGTTCCATCGATATATAAAATCAATATGTTCTGAATTTACATAATTGTCGTTTTTCTCATTTATTAATTCTGGAATTCCAGTTTGTAATGAAAAATTAACTATGCAGTGGTCTGACATGATATTCGGGTCCTCCACCCCAAAATATGTAAATAAGTTCATTACATCAAATTTGCACAATACATAATCTACAGTACTACTACCATTGCTCTTTATACAAGTAAACTTGCCTTCTTGGTCGTTTAATAAACGTCCATTCATTATGCGCAATCCTGTCAATTTACAAAAATTATTAACTGTTTTCCATTTTCATTAATAACTATATCTTGGTATTGCCGTGGTAAACCTGTATCCGCAATATAGTCGTATGGTGTTAAATCTGAATGGACTAAAGATTCGTCCTCAACGAAATCGCATAATTTACCAACTCTTGCATTCATATCTCCAGTGACAATAAACTCGCAATTATCGTTAAACATATGTTGAAAATATAATATATCATCTGCAATTAAATCAAAAATGTTCTGGTCGTGATAAAATTCTCTACTACTTCCTGTGGGAACATTGTAACATAGACCTAAAATAACATCTTTTTGAAAAGAACTGGCTAATAGGGAGTTATCGAGTTTTATCCACAATAAGTTATCATCAGTACCTTTCAGAAATGAAACTTTATGCTTAATACTGTCCCTAATATATATAATTATACCTCCACTGTCTCTACGTGCATTTGTATGGATAATTTTTCTATCCAACTTATGAAAAATAAAACCATCAACACTGCAATCCAGGTTATCATTCAACCAAGTTTCTGTAAATAAAATTACATCTTTACTCTGAAATAACTGTTTAAGTTCGTCAGAGTTTAATTTATTATATGTTCGGCCAATAAGACCTTGAATATTTAGTAATGCGAATCTAATGTCACTTTTCTCCTGTATGGCCTAAGTGTGTGAACTGTCCATGCTTTTACTCTCGGTCTGGATGCGCGCCTGGGATAGTATACCGTTTGAGTCATTCCGGTTTTCCAGTTGAACAACGCTATTTTTAGAACTAGGACTGTTTCGAGTGCAGGTCACGGAAAGTGACCTCGCCGGTTTTGTGGTTTTGTAGTTTTCAAGGACTTATCATTGTTTTTTGTTGGGGAATTAACATTTCTGGACCTTGAAGTTGGTCTTCCTCTGGATGGAATTTTGAAGTGTGCTTTTGTTCCTGTTTTAGGTAAGTTATTTGCAGTTTCTGATGTTGTAGCGTGTGACTGTTTTTCGGTCTCATTGGTGTCACGTGACTGGTTGTATGTCAGCTGACTTACGATATTGTTTACAATTTCGGAGGGGGCGTGTTCCACAAATTGCTTTGGAATAGTTTGATCACAGGTTACTGATGGTTGCCGCCGGTGATCTTCGACAGGCGTGCTTCTACGCTGTGTATATCTGGATGGTGGATCGAGCCGTTCGGGTCCGTCTCGGGGTTCGAAGCCGGATAATCGGCTTTCATTCAGAGATTCAAACCAGTTCGGGAACATATCTCGTTTTAGGCTGCCCATAATATACAGTTTTGCTGGGATGGATATTTGTACTTTCTGGCCTTTTGAGCGGGCCTCTTTCGCCTCTTGGGAATTATAAAGCACACGCCTAGCGTCCACGATCTCCCTCGGATAATCTCTATCAACACCAAACCTAGTCCCTTTTAGCATACTTGTACTGCCAAGAATCACATTGGTATCATTGTAGTCCCTAAATCTAACAATAATTGGCCGCTTAGGATCACTAATGTTTCTGTATGTGGAGCTTCGTGCTGAACCTAACCGATGGGCTCGCTCTATACTACCGACACCGTTAATTGGTGGGGCCAGATCCATTTCATCTCTAATGAAATTTATAATCAATTGTTTACAATCGAGCCTCGAGTTCTCTGTCAAACCCCAAAACACTAAATTATTACGACGACTCCTAGCTTCCAGATCTATAGTACGATATGACAACATTTTGAGTTTATTAGTGTGAATTTGGATGCACTCCTCAACCCAAGTGACTCTATCATGGGCGCAGGCAACACTGTGCTGGACTTTAGAAATTTCGTTGATGTACTGGGATTGTTTACTATCGAGAGATTCAAGTTTACTATAATTTCTGTTCATCGAATCGAATAAAATTATCAGTTTCTCATCTGTAGAAAGCTTTAGAAAATCGTCACCATCAATACTGCTATTTTTCTTTTTCCTTTTTCTAGTACTTTTCACTGTCCATGAATCGTCACTCTGTGTATTTTCCCGTGCACCCCACCCATCTCCAGGTGCATACGTGATATGTCTAGCACAAGTGATGAATTTTGCAGATAGTTGTATTATTGATATGTCTAGCACTAGTGCTGAATTGTGCAGATAGTTGTATTAAGGATATGTCTAGCACTAGTGATGAATTGTACAGATAGTTGTATTATGGATATGTAGAGCTATAGTGATGAATTGTACAGATAGTTGTATTATGTATATGTCTAGCACTAGTGATGAATTGTGCAGATAGTTGTATTACTGATATATCTAGCTCTAGTGATGAATTGTGCAGGTAGGTGTTTATGTATATGTCTAACACAAGTGATGAATTGTGCAGATAGCTGTATTATTGATATGTCTAGCTCTAGTGATGAATTGTGCAGATATTTGTATTATTGATATGTCTAGCACTAGTGATGAATTGTGCAGATAGTTGTATTATGGATATGTCTAGCACTAGTGATGAATTGTGCAGATAGTTGTATTATGTATATGTCTAGAACTAGTGATGAATTGTGCAGATAGTTGTATTATGTATATGTCTGGCACTAGTGATGAATTGTGCAGCTAGTTGTATTATGTATATGTCTAGCACTGGTGATGTATTGTGCAGATAGTTGTATTATGGATATGTCGAGCTCTACTGATGAATTGTGCAGATAGTTGTATTATGTATATGTCTGGCACTAGTGATGTATTGTGCAGATAATTGTATTATGGATATATCGAGCTCTAGTGATGAATTGTACAGATAGTTGTATTATGTATATGTCTAGCACTAGTGATGAATTGTGCAGATAGTTGTATTACTGATATATATAGCTCTAGTGATGAATTGTGCAGGTAGGTGTTTATGTATATGTCTAACACAAGTGATGAATTGTGCAGATAGCTGTATTATTGATATGTCTAGCTCTAGTGATGAATTGTGCAGATATTTGTATTATTGATATGTCTAGCACTAGTGATGAATTGTGCAGATAGTTGTATTATGGATATGTCTAGCACTAGTGATGAATTGTGCAGATAGTTGTATTATGTATATGTCTAGAACTAGTGATGAATTGTGCAGATAGTTGTATTATGTATATGTCTGGCACTAGTGATGAATTGTGCAGCTAGTTGTATTATGTATATGTCTAGCACTGGTGATGTATTGTGCAGATAGTTGTATTATGGATATGTCGAGCTCTACTGATGAATTGTGCAGATAGTTGTATTATGTATATGTCTAGCACTGGTGATGTATTGTGCAGATAATTGTATTATGGATATATCGAGCTCTAGTGATGAATTGTGCAGATAGTTGTATTATGTATATGTCTGGCACTTGTGATGAATTGTGCAGATAGTTGTATTATGGATATGTCTAGCACTAGTGATGAATTTTGCAGATAGTTGTATTATTGATATGTCTAGCACTAGTGGTGAATTGTGCAGATAGTTGTATTATTGATATGTCTAGCACTAGTGATGAATTGTGCAGATAGTTGTTTTATTGATATGTCTAGCACTAGTGATGAATTGTGCAGATAGCTGTATTATTAATATGTCTAGCTCTAGTGATGAATTGTGCAGATAGTTATATTATGTATATGTCTAGCACTGGTGATGAATTGTACAGATAGTTGCATTATGTATATGTCTAGCACAAGTGAGGAATTGTGCAGATAGCTGTATTATTGATATGTTTAGCTCTAGTGATGAATTGTGCAGATAGTTGTATTATTGATATGTCTAGCACTAGTGATGAATTGTGCAGATAGTTGTATTATGGATATGTCTAGCACTAGTGATGAATTGTGCAGATAGTTGTATTATGTATATGTCTATCCCTAGTGATGAATTTTGCAGATAGTTGTATTATGTATATGTCTGGCACTAGTGATGAATTGTGCAGCTAGTTGTATTATTTATATGTCTAGCACTGGTGATATATTGTGCAGATAGTTGTATTATGGATATGTCGAGCTCTAGTGATGAAATGTGCAGATAGTTGTATTATGTATATGTCTGGCACTTGTGATGAATTGTGCAGATAGTTGTATTATGGATATGTCGAGCTCTAGTGATGAATTGTGCAGATAGTTGTATTATGTATATGTCTAGCACTAGTGATGAATTGTGCAGATAGTTGTATTATGGATATGTCTAGCACTAGTGATGAATTGTGCAGATAGTTGTATTATGGATATGTCTAGCACTATTGATGAATTGTGCAGATAGATGTATTATTGATATGTCTAGCTCTAGTGATGAATTGTGCAGATAGTTGTATTATTTATATGTCCAGCACTAGTGATGAACTGTGCAGATAGTTGTATTCTGTATATGTCTAGCACTAGTGATGAATTGTGCAGATAGTTGTATTATTGATATGACTAGCTCTAGTGATGAATTGTGCAGATAGTTGTATTATTGATATGTCCAGCGCTAGTGATGAATTGTGCAGATAGTTGTTTTATGTATATGTCTAGCACTAGTGATGAATTGTGCAGATAGTTGTATTATTGATATATCTAGCTCTAGTGATGAATTGTGCAGGTAGTTGTTTTATGTATATGTCTAGCACTAGTGATGAATTGTGCAGATAGCTGTATTATTGATATGTCTAGCACTAGTGATGAATTGTACAGATAGTTGTATTATGTATATGTCTAGCACAAGTGATGAATTGTGCAGATAGCTGTATTATTGATATGTCTAGCTCTAGTGATGAATTGTGCAGATAGTTGTATTATTGATATGTCTAGCACTAGTGATGAATTGTGCAGATAGTTGTATTATGGATATGTCTAGCACTAGTGATGAATTGTGCAGATAGTTGTATTATGTATATGTCTAGCACTAGTGATGAATTGTGCAGATAGTTGTATTATGGATATGTCTAGCACTAGTGATGAATTGTGCAGATAGTTGTATTATGGATATGTCTAGCACTAGTGATGAATTGTGCAGATAGTTGTATTATGTATATGTCTAGCACTAGTGATGAATTGTGCAGATAGTTGTATTATTGATATGTCTAGCTCTAGTGATGAATTGTGCAGATAGTTGTATTATTTATATGTCTAGCACTAGTGATGAATTGTGCAGATAGTTGTATTATGTATATGTCTAGCACTAGTGATGAATTGTGCAGATAGTTGTATTATTGATATGTCTAGCTCTAGTGATGAATTGTGCAGATAGTTGTATTATTTATATGTCCAGCGCTAGTGATGAATTGTGCAGATAGTTGTTTTATGTATATGTCTAGCACTAGTGATGAATTGTGCAGATAGTTGTATTATTGATATGTCTAGCTCTAGTGATGAATTGTGCAGGTAGTTGTTTTATGTATATGTCTAGCACTAGTGATGAATTGTGCAGATAGTTGTATTATGTATATGTCTAGCACTAGTGATGAATTGTGCAGATAGTTGTATTATGGATATGTCTAGCACTAGTGATGAATTGTGCAGATAGTTGTATTATGGATATGTCTAGCACTAGTGATGAATTGTGCAGATAGTTGTATTATGGATATGTCTAGCACTAGTGATGAATTGTGCAGATAGTTGTATTATGGATATGTCTAGCACTAGTGATGAATTGTGCAGATAGTTGTATTATGGATATGTCTAGCACTAGTGATGAATTGTGCAGATAGTTGTATTATGGATATGTCTAGCACTAGTGATGAATTGTGCAGATAGTTGTATTATGGATATGTCTAGCTCTAGTGATGAATTGTGCAGATAGTTGTATTATGGATATGTCTAGCACTTGTGATGAATTGTGCAGATAATTGTATTATGGATATGTCTAGCACAAGTGATGAATTTTGCAGATAGTTGTATTATTAATATGTCTAGCACTAGTGCTGAATTGTGCAGATAGTTGTATTAAGGATATGTCTAGCACTAGTGATGAATTGTACAGATAGTTGTATTATTGATATATCTAGCTCTAGTGATGAATTGTGCAGGTAGGTGTTTTATGTATATGTCTAGCACAAGAGATGAATTGTGCAGATAGTTGTATTATAGATATGTCTAGCACTAGTGATGAATTTTGCAGATAGTTGTATTATTGATATGTCTAGCACTAGTGGTGAATTGTGCAGATAGTTGTATTATTGATATGTCTAGCACTAGTGATGAATTGTGCATATAGTTGTATTATTGATATGTCTAGCACTAGTGATGAATTGTGCAGATAGTTGTATTAAGGATATGTCTAGCACTAGTGATGAATTGTACAGATAGTTGTATTATGGATATGTCGAGCTATAGTGATGAATTGTACAGATAGTTGTATTATGTATATGTCGAGCTCTAGTGATGAATTGTGCAGATAGTTGTATTATGTATATGTCTAGCACTAGTGATGAATTGTGCAGATAGTTGTATTATTGATATATCTAGCTCTAGTGATGAATTGTGCAGGTAGGTGTTTATGTATATGTCTAGCACAAGTGATGAATTGTGCAGATAGCTGTATTATTGATATGTCTAGCTCTAGTGATGAATTGTGCAGATAGTTGTATTATTGATATGTCTAGCACTAGTGATGAATTGTCCAGATAGTTGTATTATGGATATGTCTAGCACTAGTGATGAATAGTGCAGATAGTTGTATTATGGATATGTCTAGCACTAGTGATGAATTGTGCAGATATTTGTATTATGGATATGTCTAGCACTAGTGATGAATTGTGCAGATAGTTGTGTTATGGATATGTCTAGCACTAGTGATCAATTGTGCAGATAGTTGTATTATGGATATGTCTAGCACTAGTGATGAATTATGCAGATAGTTGTATTATGGATATATCTAGCATTAGTGATGAATTGTGCAGATAGTTGTATTATGGATATGTCTAGCACTAGTGATGAATTGTGCAGATAGTTGTATTATGGATATGTCTAGCACTAGTGATGAATTGTGCAGATAGTTGTATTATGGATATGTCTAGCACTAGTGATGAATTGTGCAGATAGTTGTATTATGGATATGTCTAGCACTAGTGATGAATTGTGCAGATAGTTGTATTATGGATATGTCTAGCACTAGTGATGAATTGTGCAGATAGTTGTATTATGGATATGTCTAGCACTAGTGATGAATTGTGCAGATAGTTGTATTATGGATATGTCTAGCACTAGTGATGAATTGTGCAGATAGTTGTATTATTGATATGTCTAGCACTAGTGATGAATTGTGCAGATAGTTGTATTAAGGATATGTCTAGCACTAGTGATGAATTGTACAGATAGTTGTATTATGGATATGTCGAGCTATAGTGATGAATTGTACAGATAGTTGTATTATGTATATGTCTAGCTCTAGTGATGAATTGTGCAGATAGTTGTATTATGTATATGTCTAGCACTAGTGATGAATTGTGCAGATAGTTGTATTATTGATATGTCTAGCTCTAGTGATGAATTGTGCAGATAGTTGTATTATGGATATGTCTAGCACTAGTGATGAATTGTGCAGATAGTTGTATTATGGATATGTCTAGCACTAGTGATGAATTGTGCAGATAGTTGTATTATGTATATGTCTAGCACTAGTGATGAATTGTGCAGATAGTTGTATTATTGATATGTCTAGCTCTAGTGATGAATTGTGCAGATAGTTGTATTATTGATATGTCTAGCACTAGTGATGAATTGTGCAGATAGTTGTATTATGGATATGTCTAGCACTAGTGATGAATTGTGCAGATAGTTGTATTATGTATATGTCTAGCAATAGTGATGAATTGTGCAGATAGTTGTATTATGTATATGTCTAGCACTAGTGATGAATTGTGCAGATAGTTGTATTATGTATATGTCTAGCACTGGTGATGTATTGTGCAGATAGTTGTATTATGGATATGTCGAGCTCTAGTGATGAATTGTGCAGATAGTTGTATTATGTATATGTCTGGCACTAGTGATGAATTGTGCAGATAGTTGTATTATGTATATGTCTAGCACTAGTGATGAATTGTGCAGATAGTTGTATTATGTATATGTCTAGCACTAGTGATGAATTGTCCAGATAGTTGTATTATGGATATGTCTAGCACTAGTGATGAATTGTGCAGATAGTTGTATTATGGATATGTCTAGCACTAGTGATGAATTGTGCAGATAGTTGTATTATGGATATGTCTAGCACTAGTGATGAATTGTGCAGATAGTTGTATTATGGATATGTCTAGCACTAGTGATGAATTGTGCAGATAGTTGTATTATGGATATGTCTAGCACTAGTGATGAATTGTGCAGATAGTTGTATTATGGATATGTCTAGCACTAGTGATGAATTGTGCAGATAGTTGTATTATGGATATGTCTAGCACTAGTGATGAATTGTGCAGATAGTTGTATTATGGATATGTCTAGCACTAGTGATGAATTGTGCAGATAGTTGTATTATGGATATGTCTAGCACTAGTGATGAATTGTGCAGATAGTTGTATTATGGATATGTCTAGCACTAGTGATGAATTGTGCAGATAGTTGTATTATGGATATGTCTAGCACTAGTGATGAATTGTGCAGATAGTTGTATTATGGATATGTCTAGCACTAGTGATGAATTTTGCAGATAGTTGTATTATTGATATGTCTAGCACTAGTGATGAATTGTGCAGATAGTTGTATTATTGATATGTCTAGCACTAGTGATGAATTGTGCAGGGATAGTTGTATTAAGGATATGTCTAGCACTAGTGATGAATTGTACAGATATTTGTATTATGGATATGTCGAGCTATAGTGATGAATTGTACAGATAGTTGTATTAATGGATATGTCTAGCTCTAGTGATGAATTGTGCAGATAGTTATATTATGTATATGTCTAGCACTGGTGATGAATTGTACAGATAGTTGCATTATGTATATGTCTATCACAAGTGAGGAATTGTGCAGATAGCTGTATTATTGATATGACTAGCTCTAGTGATGAATTGTGCAGATAGTTGTATTATTTATATGTTCAGCGCTATTGATGAATTGTGCAGATAGTTGTTTTATGTATATGTCTAGCACTTGAGATGAATTGTGCAGATAGTTGTATTATTGATATATCTAGCTCTAGTGATGAATTGTGCAGGTAGTTGTTTTATGTATATGTCTAGCACTAGCGATGAATTGTGCAGATAGCTGTATTATTGATATGTCTAGCACTAGTGATGAATTGTACAGATAGTTGTATTATGTATATGTCTAGCACAAGTGATGAATTGTGCAGATAGCTGTATTATTGATATGTCTAGCTCTAGTGATGAATTGTGAAGATAGTTGTATTATTGATATGTCTAGCACTAGTGATGAATTGTGCAGATAGTTGTATTATGGATATGTCTAGCACTAGTGATGAATTGTGCAGATAGTTGTATTATGTATATGTCTAGCACTAGTGATGAATTGTGTAGATAGTTGTATTATGGATATGTCTAGCACTAGTGATGAATTGTACAGATAGTTGTATTATGGATATGTCTAACACAAGTGATGAATTGTGCAGATAGTTGTATTATGGAAATGTCTAGCACTAGTGATGAATTGTGCAGATAGTTGTATTATGTATATGTCTAGCACTAGTGATGAATTGTGCAGATAGCTGTATTATTGATATGTCTAGCTCTAGTGATGAATTGTGCAGATAGTTGTATTATTTATATGTCCAGCACTAGTGATGAATTGTGCAGATAGTTGTATTATGGATATGTCTAGCACTAGTGATGAATTGTGCAGATAGTTGTATTATGGATATGTCTAGCCTAGTGATGAATTGTGCAGATAGTTGTATTATGTATATGTCTAGCACTAGTGATGAATTGTGCAGATAGTTGTATTATGGATATGTCTAGCACTAGTGATGAATTGTGCAGATAGTTGTATTATGGATATGTCTAGCACTAGTGATGAATTGTGCAGATAGTTGTATTATGGATATGTCTAGCACTAGTGATGAATTGTGCAGATAGTTGTATTATTGATATGTCTAGCACTAGTGATGAATTGTGCAGATAGTTGTATTATGTATATGTCTAGCACTAGTGATGAATTGTGCAGATAGTTGTATTATGGATATGTCTAGCACTAGTGATGAATTGTCAGATAGTTGTATTATTGATATGTCTAGCACTAGTGATGAATTGTGCAGATAGTTGTATTATGTATATGTCTAGCACTAGTGATGAATTGTGCAGATAGTTGTATTATTGATATGTCTAGCTCTAGTGATGAATTGTGCAGATAGTTGTATTATTGATATGTCTAGCACTAGTGATGAATTGTGCAGATAGTTGTATTATTGATATGTCTAGCCTAGTGATGATTGTCAGATAGTTGTATTATGATATGTCTAGCACTAGTGATGAATTGTGCAGATAGTTGTATTATGTATATGTCTAGCACAGTGATGAATGTGCAGATAGTTGTATTATGGATATGTCTAGCACTAGTGATGAATTGTGCAGATAGTTGTATTATGGATATGTCTAGCACTAGTGATGAATTGTGCAGATAGTTGTATTATGGATATGTCTAGCACTAGTGATGAATTGTGCAGATAGTTGTATTATGTATATGTCTAGCACTAGTGATGAATTGTGCAGATAGTTGTATTATGGATATGTCTAGCACTAGTGATGAATTGTGCAGATAGTTGTATTATGTATATGTCTAGCACTAGTGATGAATTGTGCAGATAGTTGTATTATGTATATGTCTAGCACTAGTGATGAATTGTGCAGATAGTTGTATTATGTATATGTCTAGCACTAGTGATGAATTGTGCAGATAGTTGTATTATGTATATGTCTAGCACTAGTGATGAATTGTGCAGATAGTTGTATTATGGATATGTCTAGCACTAGTGATGAATTGTGCAGATAGTTGTATTATGATATGTCTAGCACTATGATATGTCAGCCTAGTGATGAATTGTGCAGATAGTGTATTATGGATATGTCTAGCACTAGTGATGAATTGTGCAGATAGTTGTATTATGGATATGTCTAGCACTAGTGATGAATTGTGCAGATAGTTGTATTATTGATATGTCTAGCACTAGTGATGAATTGTGCAGATAGTTGTATTATGTATATGTCTAGCACTAGTGATGAATTGTGCAGATAGTTGTATTATGGATATGTCTAGCACTAGTGATGAATTGTGCAGATAGTTGTATTATGATATGTCTAGCACTAGTGATGAATTGTGCAGATAGTTGTATTATTGATATGTCTAGCACTAGTGATGAATTGTGCAGATAGTTGTATTATTGATATGTCTAGCACTAGTGATGAATTGTGCAGATAGTTGTATTATGGATATGTCGAGCTCTAGTGATGAATTGTGCAGATAGTTGTATTATGGATATGTCTAGCACTATGATGAATTGTGCAGATAGTTGTATTATTGATATGTCTAGCTCTAGTGATGAATTGTGCAGATAGTTGTATTATTTATATGTATAGCACTAGTGATGAATTGTGCAGATAGTTGTATTATGTATATGTCTAGCACTAGTGATGAATTGTGCAGATAGTTGTATTATTGATATGACTAGCTCTAGTGATGAATTGTGCAGATAGTTGTATTATTTATATGTTCAGCGCTAGTGATGAATTGTGCAGATAGTTGTTTTATGTATATGTCTAGCACTAGTGATGAATTGTGCAGATAGTTGTATTATTGATATATCTAGCTCTAGTGATGAATTGTGCAGGTAGTTGTTTTATGTATATGTCTAGCACTAGTGATGAATTGTGCAGATAGTTGTATTATTGATATGTCTAGCACTAGTGATGAATTGTACAGATAGTTGTATTATGTATATGTCTAGCACTAGTGATGAATTGTGCAGATAGTTGTATTATTGATATGTCTAGCTCTAGTGATGAATTGTGAAGATAGTTGTATTATTGATATGTCTAGCACTAGTGATGAATTGTGCAGATAGTTGTATTATGGATATGTCTAGCACTAGTGATGAATTGTGCAGATAGTTGTATTATGTATATGTCTAGCACTAGTGATGAATTGTGCAGATAGTTGTATTATGTATATGTCTAGCACTAGTGATGAATTGTGCAGATAGTTGTATTATGGATATGTCTAGCACTAGTGATGAATTGTGCAGATAGTTGTATTATTGATATGTCTAGCTCTAGTGATGAATTGTGCAGATAGTTGTATTATGTATATGTCTAGCACTAGTGATGAATTGTGCAGAT
>CM026389.1:36640875-36689535 GCA_014843695.1 Archivesica marissinica | reverse complement strand
ACTTAGATAGTGATATATTTCGCTACCATATCCGTGGATTGTTGTAGCTAATACATGCACTTAGATAGTCATACATTTCCGTACGATCTCCGCGGATTTTCGGAGCTAATACAGGCACTTAGATAGTGATACATTACCCTACCATCTCCACGGATTGTCGGAGCTAATACATGCACTTAGATAGTTATACATTTCCCTACCATCTCTGCGGATTGTCGGAGCTAATACATGCACTTAGATAGTCATACATTTCCCTACTATCTCCGCTGATTGTCGGAGATAATACATGCACTTATATAGTCATACATTTAGCTACCATCTCCGCGGATTGTCGTAGCTAATACATGCACTTAGATAGTCATACATTTACCTAATATCTCCGCGGATTTTCGGAGCTAATACAGGCACTTAGTATAGTCATACATGTCCCTACCATCTGCGCGGATTGTCGTAGCTAATACATGCACTTAGATAGTCATACATTTCCCTACCATTTACGCGGATTGTCGGAGCTAATACATGTAGTTAGATAGTCATATATTTCCCTACCATCTCCGCGGATTGTCGGAGCTAATACATGCACTTAGATAGTCATACATTTCCCTACCATCTCCGCGGATTGTCGGAGCTAATACAGCACTTAGATAGTCATACATTTCCCTACCATCTCCGCGGATATCGAGCTAATACATGCACTTAGATAGTCATACATTTCCCTACCATCTCCGCGGATTGTCGGAGCTAATACATGCATTAGATAGTCATACATTTCCCTACCATCTCCGCGGATTGTCGGAGCAATACATGCACTTAGATAGTCATACTTTCCTACCATCTCCGCGGATGTCGGAGCTAATACAGGCACTTAGATAGTCATACATTACCCTACCATCTCCGCGGATTGTCGGAGCTAATACATGCACTTAGATAGTTATACATTTCCCTACCATCTCTGCGGATTGTCGGAGCTAATACATGCACTTAGATAGTCATACATTTCCCTACCATCTCCGCGGATTGTCGGAGCTAATACATGCACCTAGATAGTCATACATTTCGCTACCATCTCCGCGGATTGTCGGAGCTAATACATGCACTTAGATAGTCATACATTTCCCTACTATCTCCGCGGATTGTCGGAGCTAATACAAGCACTTAGATAGTCATACATTCACCTACCATCTCCGCGCATTGTCGTAGCTAATACATGCACTTAGATAGTCATACATTTACCTACCATCTCCGCGGATTGTCGGAGCTAATACATGCACTTAGATAGTCATACATTTCCCTACCATCTCCGCGGATTGTCGGAGCTAATACATGCACTTAGATAGTCATACATTTCCCTACCATCTCCGTGGATTATCTGAGCTAATACAGGCACTTAGATAGTCATACATTTCCCTACCATCTCCGCGGATTATCGGAGCTAATACATGCACTTAGATAGTCATACATTTCCCTACCATCTCCGCGGATTGTCGGAGCTAATACATGCACTTAGATAGTCATATATTTCCCTACGATCTCCGCGGATTGTCGGAGCTAATACATGCACTTAGATAGTCATACATTTCCCTACCATCTCTGCGGATTGTCGGAGCTAATACATGCACTTAGATAGTCATACATTTCCCTACCATCTCCGCGGATTATCGGAGCTAATACATGCACTTAGACAGTCATACATTTCCCTACCATCTCCGCGGATTGTCGGAGCTAATACAGGCACTTAGATAGTCATACATTTCCCTACCATATCCGTGCTTTGTCGTAGCTAATACATGCACTTAGATAGTCATACATTTCCCTACCATCTCCGCGGATTGTCGGAGCTAATACAGGCACTTAGATAGTCATATATTTCCCTACCATATCCGCGGATTGTCGAAGCTAATACATGCACTTAGATAGTCATACATTCCCCTACCATCTCCGCGGATTGTCGTAGCTAATACATGCACTTAGATAGTCATACATTTCCCTACCATCTCCGCGGATTGTCGGAGCTAATACAGGCACTTAGATAGTCATACATTTCCCTACCATCTCCGCGGATTGTCGGAGCTAATACATGCACTTAGATAGTCATACATTTCCCTACCATCTCCGCGGATTGTTGGAGCTAATACATGCACTTAGATAGTCATACATGTCCCTACGATCTCCGCGGAATTTCGGAGCTAATACAGGCACTTAGATAGTCATACATTACCCTACGATCTCCACGGATTGTCAGAGCTAATACATGCACTTAGATAGTTATACATTTCCCTACCATCTCTGCGGATTGTCGGAGCTAATACATGCACTTAGATAGTCATACATTTCGCTACCATCTCCGCGGATTGTCGGAAATAATACATGCACTTAGATAGTCATACATTTCCCTACTATCTCCGCGGATTGTCGGAGCTAATACAATCACTTATATAGTCATACATTCACCTACCATCTCCGCGCATTGTTGTAGCTAATACATGCACTTAGATAGTTATACATATACCTACCATCTCCGCGGATTGTCGGAGCTAATACATGCACTTAGATAGTCATACATTTCCCTACCATCTCCGTGGATTATCGGAGCTAATACATGCATTTAGATAGTCATACATTTCCCTACTATCTCCGCGGATTATCGGAGCTAATACAGGCACTTAGATATAGTCATACATTTCCCTACCATCTCCGCGGATTATCGGAGCTAATACATGCACTTAGATAGTCATATATTTCCCTACCATCTCCTCGGATTATTGGAGATAATACATGCACTTAGATAGTGATATATTTCGCTACCATCTCCGCGGATTGTTGGAGCTAATACATGCACTTAGATAGTCATACATTTCCCTACCATCTCCGTGGATTATCGGAGCTAATACATGCACTTAGATAGTCATACATTTCCCTACCATCTCCGCGGATTATCGGAGCTAATACAGGCACTTAGATATAGTCATACATTTCCCTACCATCTCCACGGATTATCGGAGCTAATACATGCACTTAGATAGTCAAACATTTCCCTACCATCTCCGCGGATTGACGGAGCTAATACATGCACTTAGATAGTCATATATTTCCCTACCATCTCCTCGGATTATTGGAGATAATACATGCACTTAGATAGTGATATATTTCGCTACCATCTCCGCGGATTGTTGGAGCTAATACATGCACTTAGATAGTCATACATGTCCCTACGATCTCCGCGGATTTTCGGAGCTAATACAGGCACTTAGATAGTCATACATTACCCTACCATCTCCACGGATTGTCGGAGCTAATACATGCACTTAGATAGTCAAACATTTCCCTACCATCTCCGCGGATTGACGGAGCTAATACATGCACTTAGATAGTCATATATTTCCCTACCATCTCCTCGGATTATTGGATATAATACATGCACTTAGATAGTGATATATTTCGCTACCATCTCCGCGGATTGTTGGAGCTAATACATGCACTTAGACAGTCATACATGTCCCTACGATCTCCGCGGATTTTCGGAGCTAATACAGGCACTTAGATAGTCATACATTACCCTACCATCTCCACGGATTGTCGGAGCTAATACATGCACTTAGATAGTTATACATTTCCCTACCATCTCTGCGGATTGTCGGAGCTGATACATGCACTTCAATAGTCATACATTTCCCTACCATCTCCGCGGATTGTCGGAAATAATACATGCACGTAGATAGTCATACATTTCGCTACCATCTCCGCGGATTGTCGGAGCTAATACAAGCACTTATATAGTCATACATTCACCTACTATCTCCGCGCATTGTCGTAGCTAATACATGCACTTAGATAGTCATACATTTACCTACCATCTCCGCGGATTTTCGGAGCTAATACATGCACTTAGATAGTCATACATTTCCCTACCATCTCCGCGGATTGTCGGAGCTAATACATGCACTTAGATAGTCATACATTTCCCTACCATCTCCGTGGATTATCGGAGCTAATACATGCACTTAGATAGTCATACATTTCCCTACCATCTCCGCGGATTATCGGAGCTAATACAGGCACTTAGATATAGTCATACATTTCCCTACCATCTCCACGGATTATCGGAGGTAATATCTGCACTTAGATAGTCATACATTTACCTACCATCTCCGTGGATTGTCGGAGCTAATACAGGCACTTAGATAGTCATATATTTCACTACCATCTCCGCGGATTGTCGGAGCTAATACATGCACTTAGATAGTCATATATTTCCCTACTATTTCCTCTGATTATTGGAGATAATACATGCACTTAGATAGTCATATATTTCCACCATCTCCGCGGATTTCGGAGTAATACATGCACTTAGATAGTCATACATTTCGCTACCATCTCCGCGGATTGTCGGAGCTAATACATGCACTTAGATAGTCATACATTTCCCTACCATCTCCGCGGATTGTCGGAGCTAATACATGCACTTAGATAGTCATACATTTCCCTACCATCTCCGCGGATTGTCGGAGCTAATACAGCACTTAGATAGTCATACATTTCCCTACCATCTCCGCGGATTGTCGGAGCTAATACATGCACTTAGATAGTCATACATTTCCCTACCATCTCCGGATTGTCGGAGCTAATACAGCACTTAGATAGTCATACATTTCCCTACCATCTCCGCGGATTGTCGGAGCTAATACATGCACTTAGATAGTCATACATTTCCCTACCATCTCCGCGGATTGTCGGAGCTAATACAGGCACTTAGATAGTCATACATTTCCCTACGATCTCCGCGGATTGTCGGAGCTAATACATGCACTTAGATAGTCATACATTTCCCTACCATCTCCGCGGATTGTCGGAGCTAATAAATGAACTTAGATAGTCATACATTTCCCTACCATCTCCGCGGATTATCGGAGCTAATACATGCACTTAGATAGTCATACATTTCCCTACCATCTCCACGGATTATCGGAGCTAATACCTGGACTTAGATATAGTCATACATTTTCCTACCATCTCCGCGGATTATCGGAGCTAATACATGCACTTAGATAGTCATACATTTCCCTATCATCTCCGCGGATTGTCGGAGCTAATACATGCACTTAGATAGTCAAACATTTCGCTACCATCTCCGCGGATTGTCGGAGCTAATACATGCACTTAGATAGTCATACATTTCCCTACTATCTCCGCGGATTGTCGGAGCTAATACAAGCACTTATATAGTCATACATTCACCTACCATCTCCGCGGATTGTCGAGCTAATACATGCACTTAGATAGTCATACATTTCCCTACCATCTCCGCGGATTTCGGAGCTAATACATGCACTTAGATAGTCATACATTTCCCTACCATCTCCGCGGATTATCGGAGCTAATACATGCACTTAGATAGTCATACATTTCCCTACCATCTCCGCGGATTGTCGGAGCTAATACATGCACTTAGATAGTCATACATTTCCCTACCATCTCCGCGGATTATCGGAGCTAATACATGCACTTAGATAGTCATACATTTCCCTACCATCTCTGCGGATTGTCGGAGCTAATACAGGCACTTAGATAGTCATACATTTTCCTACTATCTCCGCGGATTATCGGAGCTAACACATGCACTTAGACAGTCATACATTTCCCCACCATCTCCGCGGATTGTCGGAGCTACTACAGGCACTTAAATAGTCATACATTCCCCTACCATATCCGTGCCTTGTCGTAGCTAATACATGCACTTAGATAGTCATACATTACCCTACCATCTCCACGGATTATCGGAGCTAATACAGGCACTTAGATAGTCATACATTACCCTACCATCTCCACGGATTGTCGGAGCTAATACATGCACTTAGATAGTTATACATTTCCCTACCATCTCTGCGGATTGTCGGAGCTAATACATGCACTTAGATAGTCATACATTTCCCTACCATCTCCGCGGATTGTCGGAAATAATACATGCACCTAGATAGTCATACATTTCGCTACCATCTCCGCGGATTGTCGGAGCTAATACATGCACTTAGATAGTCATACATTTCCCTACTATCTCCGCGGATTGTCGGAGCTAATACAAGCACTTATATAGTCATACATTCACCTACCATCTCCGCGCATTGTCGTAGCTAATACATGCACTTAGATAGTCATACATTCCCCTATCATCTCCGCGGATTTTCGGAGCTAATACTGGCACTTAGATAGTCATACATTTCCCTACGATCTCCGCGGATTGTCGGAGCTAATACATGCACTTAGATAGTCATACATTTCCCTACCATCTCCACGGATTATCGGAGCTAATACATGCACTTAGATAGTCAAACATTTCCCTACCATCTCTGCGGATTGTCGGAGCTAATACAGGCACTTAGATAGTCATACATTTTCCTACCATCTCCGCGGATTATCGGAGCTAACACATGCACTTAGACAGTCATACATTGCCCTACTGTCTCCGCGGATTGTCGGAGCTACTACAGGCACTTAGATTGTCATACATTCCCCTACCATATCCGTGCTTTGTCGTAGCTAATACATGCACTTAGATAGTCATACATTTCCCTACCATCTCCGCGGATTGTCGGAGCTAATACAGGCAGTCAGATAGTCATATATTTCCCTACCATATCCGCGGATTGACGAAGCTAATACAAGCACTTAGATAGTCATACATTTCCCTACCTTCTCCGCGGATTGTCGGAGCTAATACGGGCATTTAGATAGTCATACACTTTCCTACCATCTCCGCGGATTATCGGAGCTAACACATGCACTTAGACAGTCATACATTTCCCTACCATCTCCTAGGATTGTCGGAGCTACTACAGGCACCTAGATAGTCATACATTCCCCTACCATATCCGCGCATTGTCGTAGCTAATACATGCACTTAGACAGTCATACATTTCCCTACCATCTCCGCGGATTGTCGGCGCTAATAAATGAACTTAGATAGTCATACATTTCCCTACCATCTCCGCGGATTATCGGAGCTAATACATGCACTCAGATAGTCATACATTTCCCTACCATCTCCGCGGATTATCGGAGCTAATACATGCACTTAGATATAGTCATACATTTCCCTACCATCTCCGCGGATTATCGGAGCTAATACATGCACTTAGATAGTCATATATTTCCCTACCATCTCCGCGGATTGTCGGAGCTAATACATGCACTTAGATAGTCATATATTTCCCTACCATCTCCGCGGATTATTGGAGCTAATACATGCACATAGATAGTAATATATTTCCCTACCATCTCAGCGGATTGTTGGAGCTAATAAATGCACTTAGATAGTCATATATTTCACTACCATCTCCGCGGATTATTGGAGTTAATACATGCACTTAGAAAGTCATACATATACCTACCATCTCAGCGGATTGTTGGAGCTAATACAGGCACTTAGATAGTCATAGCTTTCCCTAACATCTCCGCGGATTGTCGGAGGTAATACATGCACTTAGATAGTCATACATTTCCCTACCATCTCCGCGGATTGTCGGAGCTAATACAGGCATTTAGATAGTCATATATTTCCCTACCATCTCCTCGGATTATTGGAGATAATACATGCACTTTGATAGTGATATATTTCGCTACCATCTCCACGGATTGTTGGAGCTAATACATGCACTTAGATAGTCATATATGTCCCTACGATCTCCGCGGATTTTCGGAGCTAATACAGGCACTTAGATAGTCATACATTACACTACCATCTCCGCGGATTGTCGGAGCTAATAAATGCACTTAGATAGTTATACATTTCCCTACCATCTCTGCGGATTGTCGGAGCTAATACATGCACTTAGATTGTCATACATGTCCCTACCTTCTCCGCGGATTGTCGGAGCTAATACATGCACCTAGCTAGTCAAACATTTCGCTACCATCTCCGCGCATTGTCGGAGCTAATACATGCACTTAGATAGTCATACATTTCCCTACTATCTCAGCGGATTGTCGGAGCTAATACAAGCACTTAGATATTCATACATTCACCTACCATCTCCGCGCATTGTCGTAGCTAATACATGCACTTAGATAGTCATACATTTCCCTACCATCTCCGCGGATTGGCAGAGATAATACAGTCACTTAGATAGCCATACATTCCCCTACCATCTCCGCGGATTGTCGGAGCTAATACTGGCACTTAGATAGTCATACATTTCCCTACGATCTCCGCGGATTGTCGGAGCTAATAAATGCACTTAGATAGTCATACATTTCCCTACCATCTCTGCGGATTGTCGAAGCTAATACATGCACTTAGATAGTCATACATTTCCCTACCATCTCCGCGGATTATCGGAGCTAATCAATGCACTTAGATAGTCAAACATTTCCCTACCATCTCCGCGGATTGTCGGAGCTATACAGGCACTTAGATATCTGCGGATTGTCGGAGCTACTACAGGCACTTAGATAGTCATACATTCCCCTACCATATCAGTGCCTTGTCGTAGCTAATACATGCACTTAGATAGTCATACATTTCCCTACCATCTCCGCGGATTGTCGGAGCTAATACAGGCAGTTAGATAGTCATATATTTCCCTACCATATCCGCGGATTGTCGGAGCTAATACAAGCACTTAGATAGTCATACATTCCCCTATCGTCTCCGCGCATTGTCGTAGCTAATACATGCACTTAGATAGTCATACATTTCCCTACCATCTCCGCGGATTGTCGGAGCTAATACAGTCACTTAGATAGTCATACATTCCCCTACCATCTCCGCGGATTGTCGGAGCTAATATTGACACTTAGATAGTCATACATTTCCCTACGATCTCCGCGGATTGTCGGAGCTAATACATGCACTTAGATAGTCATACATTACCCTACCATCTCCGCGGATTGTCGGAGCTAATACATGCACTTAGATAGTCATACATTTCCATACCATTTCCGCGCATTATCGGAGCTAATACATGCACTTAGATAGTCATATATTTCCCTACCATCTCCGCGGATTGTCGGAGCTAATACATGCACTTAGATAGTCATACCTTTCCCTACCATCTCCGCGGATTGTCGGAGGTAATACATGAACTTAGATAGTCATACATTTCCCTACCATCTCCGCGGATTGTCGGAGCTAATACAGGCACTTAGATAGTCATATATTTCCCTACCATCTCTTCGGATTATTGGAGATAATACATGCACTTAGATAGTGATATATTTCGCTACCATCTCCGCGGAATGTTGGAGCTAATACATGCACTTAGATAGTCATACATGTCCCTACGATCTCCGCGGATTTTCGGAGCTAATACAGGCACTTAGATAGTCATACATTTCCCTACCATCTCCGCGGATTATCGGAGCTAATACATGCATTTAGATAGTCATACATTTCCCTACCATCTCCGCGGATTATCGAGCTAATACATGCACTTAGATATGTCATATATTTCCCTACCATCTCCGCGGATTGTCGGAGCTAATACATGCACTTAGATAGTCATATATTTCCCTACCATCTCCGCGGATTATCGGAGCTAATACATGCACTTAGATAGTCATACATTTCCCTACCATCTCCGCGGATTATCGAGCTAATACATGCACTTAGATAAGTCATACATTTCCCTACCATCTCCGCGGATTATCGGAGCTAATACATGCACTTAGATAGTCATATATTTCCCTACCATCTCCGCGGATTGTCGGAGCTAATACATGCACTTAGATAGTCATATATTTCCCTACCATCTCCGCGGATTATTGGAGCTAATACATGCACTTAGATAGTCATATATTTCCCTACCATCTCAGCGGATTGTTGGAGCTAATACATGCACTTAGATAGTCATATATTTCACTACCATCTCCGCGGATTATTGGAGTTAATACATGCACTTAGATAGTCATACATTTCCCTACAATCTCAGCGGATTGTTGGAGCTAATACAGGCACTTAGATAGTCATACATTTCCCTACCATCTCCGCGGATTGTCGGAGCTAATACAGGCACTTAGATAGTCATATATTTCCCTACCATCTCCGCAGATTGTCGGAGCTAATACATGCACTTAGATAGTCATATATTTCCCTACCATCTCCTCGGATTATTGGAGATAATACATGCACTTAGATAGTGATATATTTCGCTACCATCTCCGCGGATTGTTGGAGCTAATACATGCACTTAGATAATCATACATGTCCCTACCATCTCCGCGGATTTTCGGAGCTAATACATGCACTTAGATAGTCATATATTACCCTACCATCTCCGCGAATTGTCGGAGCTAATACATGCACTTAGATAGTCATACATTTCCCTACCATCTCCGCGGATTGTCGGAGCTAATACATGCACCTAGATAGTCATACATTTCGTTACCATCTCCGCGGATTGTCGGAGCTAATACATGCACTTAGATAGTCATACATTTCCCTACCATCTCCGCGGATTGTCGGAGCTAATACAAGCACTTAGATAGTCATACATTTCCCTACATCTCCGCGGATTGTCGGAGCTAATACAGCACTTAGATAGTATAATTTCCCTACCATCTCCGGATTGTCGGAGCTAATACAAGCAATTAGATAGTCATACATTCACCTACCATCTCCGCGCATTGTCGTAGCTAATACATGCACTTAGATAGTCATACATTTCCCTACCATCTCCACAATTGTCAGAGCTAATACAGTCACTTAGATAGTAATACATTCCCCTACCATCTCCGCGGATTGTCGGAGCTAATACTGGCACTTAGATAGTCATACATTTCCCTACGATCTCCGCGGATTGTCGGAGCTAATACATGCACTTAGATAGACATACATTTCCCTACCATCTCCGCGGATTGTCGGAGCTAATACATGCACTTAGGTAGTCATACATTTCCCTACCATCTCCGCGGATTATCGGAGCTAATACATGCACTTAGATAGTCATACATTTCCCTACCATCTCAGCGGATTATCGGAGCTAATACAGGCACTTAGATATAGTCATACATTTCCCTACCATCTCCGCGGAATATCGGAGCTAATACATGCACTTAGATAGTCATATATTTCCCTACCATCTCCGCGGATTGTCGGAGCTAATACATGCACTTAGGTAGTCATATATTTCCCTACCATCTCAGTGGATTGTTGGATCTAATACATGCACTTAGATAGTCATATATTTCACTACCATCTCCGCGGATTATTGGGGTTAATACATGCACTTAGAAAGTCATACATTTCCCTACCGTCTCAGCTGATTGTTGGAGCTAATACAGGCACTTAGATAGTCATACATTTCCCTACCATCTCCGCGGATTGTCGGAGCTAATACATGCACTTAGATAGTCATATATTTCCCTACCATCTCAGCGGATTGTTGGAGCTAATAAATGCACTTAGATAGTCATATATTTCACTACCATCTCCGCGGATTATTGGAGCTAATACATACACTTAGATAGTCATATATTACCCTACCATCTCCGCGAATTGTCGGAGCTAGTACATGCACTTAGATAGTCATGCATTTCCCTACCATCTCCGCGGATTGTCGGAGCTAATACATGCACCTAGATAGTCATACATTTCGTTAAAATCTCCGCGGATTGTCGGAGCTAATACATGCACTTAGATAGTCATACATTTCCCTACCATCTCCGAGGGATTGTCGGAGCTAATACAAGCACTTAGATAGTCATACATTTCCCTACAATCTCCGCGGATTGTCGGAGCTAATACAGGCACTTAGATAGTTATATATTTCCCTACCATCTCCGCAGATTGTCGGAGCTAATACATGCACTTAGATAGTCATATATTTCCCTACCATCTCCTCGGATTATTGGAGATAATACATGCACTTAGATAGTGATATATTTCGCTACCATCTCCGCGGATTGTTGGAGCTAATACATGCACTTAGATAATCATACATGTCCCTACCATCTCCGCGGATTTTCGGAGCTAATACATGCACTTAGATAGTCATATATTACCCTACCATCTCCGCGAATTGTCGGAGCTAGTACATGCACTTAGATAGTCATACATTTCCCTACCATCTCCGCGGATTGTCGGAGCTAATACATGCACCTAGATAGTCATACATTTCGTTACCATCTCCGCGGATTGTCGGAGCTAATACATGCACTTAGATAGTCATACATGTCCCTACCATCTCCGCGGATTGTCGGAGCTAATACAAGCACGTAGATAGTCATACATTCACCTACCATCTCCGCGCATTGTCGTAGCTAATACATGCACTTAGATAGTCATACATTTCCCTACCATCTCCACAATTGTCAGAGCTAATACAGTCACTTAGATAGTAATACATTCCCCTACCATCTCCGCGGATTGTCGGAGCTAATACTGGCACTTAGATAGTCATACATTTCCCTACGATCTCCGCGGATTGTCGGAGCTAATACATGCACTTAGATAGACATACATTTCCCTACCATCTCCGCGGATTGTCGGAGCTAATACATGCACTTAGGTAGTCATACATTTCCCTACCATCTCCGCGGATTATCGGAGCTAATATATGCACTTAGATAGTCATACATTTCCCTACCATCTCCGCGGATTATCGGAGCTAATACAGGCACTTAGATATAGTCATACATTTCCCTACCATCTCCGCGGATTATCGGAGCTAATACATGCACTTAGATAGTCATATATTTCCCTACCATCTCCGCGGATTGTCGGAGCTAATACATGCACTTAGGTAGTCATATATTTCCCTACCATCTCAGTGGATTGTTGGATCTAATACATGCACTTAGATAGTCATATATTTCACTACCATCTCCGCGGATTATTGGAGTTAATACATGCACTTAGAAAGTCATACATTTCCCTACCGTCTCAGCTGATTGTTGGAGCTAATACAGGCACTTAGATAGTCATACATTTCCCTACGATCTCCGCGGATTGTCGGAGCTAATACATGCACTTAGATAGTCATACATTTCCCTACCATCTCCGCGGATTATCGGAGCTAATACAGGCACTTAGATATAGTCATACATTTCCCTACCATCTCCGCGGATTATCGGAGCTAATACATGCACTTAGATAGTCATATATTTCCCTACCATCTCCGCGGATTGTCGGAGCTAATACATGCACTTAGGTAGTCATATATTTCCCTACCATCTCAGTGGATTGTTGGATCTAATACATGCACTTAGATAGTCATATATTTCACTACCATCTCCGAGGATTATTGGAGTTAATACATGCACTTAGAAAGTCATACATTTCCCTACCGTCTCAGCTGATTGTTGGAGCTAATACAGGCACTTAGATAGTCATACATTTCCCTACGATCTCCGCGGATTGTCGGAGCTAATACATGCACTTAGATAGTCATATATTTCCCTACCATCTCAGTGGATTGTTGGAGCTAATAAATGCACTTAGATAGTCATATATTTCACTACCATCTCCGCGGATTATTGGAGTTAATACATGCACTTAGAAAGTCATACATTTCCCTACAATCTCAGCGGATTGTTGGAGCTAATACAGGCACTTAGATAGTCATACATTTCCCTACCATCTCCGCGGATTGTCGGAGCTAATACATGCACCTAGATAGTCATACATTTCGTTACCATCTCCGCGGATTGTCGGAGCTAATACATGCACTTAGATAGTCATACATTTCCCTACCATCTCCGCGGATTGTCGGAGCTAATACAAGCACTTAGATAGTCATACATTCACCTACCATCTCCGCGCATTGTCGTAGCTAATACATGCACTTAGATAGTCATACATTTCCCTACCATCTCCGCGGATTGTCAAAGCTAATACAGTCACTTAGATAGTAGTACATTCCCCTACCATCTCCGCGGATTGTCGGAGCTAATACTGGCACTTAGATAGTCATACATTTCCCTACGATCTCCGCGGATTGTCGGAGCTAATACATGCACTTAGATAGTCATACATTTCCCTACCATCTCTGCGGATTGTCGGAGCTAATACATGCACTTAGATAGTCATACATTTCCCTACCATCTCCGCGGATTATCGGAGCTAATACATGCACTTAGATAGTCATACATTTCCCTACCATCTCCGCGGATTATCGGAGCTAATACATGCACTTAGATAGTCATACATTTCCCTACCATCTCCGCGGATTATCGGAGCTAATACATGCACTTAGATAGTCATATATTTCCCTACCATCTCCGCGGATTGTCGGAGCTAATACATGCACTTAGATAGTCATATATTTCCCTACCATCTCCGCGGATTGTTGGAGCTAATACATGCACTTAGATAGTCATATATTTCCCTACCATCTCCGCGGATTATTGGAGCTAATACATGCACTTAGATAGTCATACATTTCCCTACCATCTCCGCGGATTGTCGGAGCTAATACATGCACTTAGATAGTCATACATTTCCCTACCATCTCCGCGGATTGTCGGAGCTAATACATGCACTTAGATAGTCATATATTTCCCTACCATCTCCGCGGATTGTCGGAGCTAATACATGCACTTAGATAGTCATATATTTCCCTACCATCTCCGCGGATTGTTGGAGCTAATACATGCACTTAGATAGTCATACATTTCCCTACCATCTCCGCGGATTGTCGGAGCTAATACATGCACTTAGATAGTCATACATTTCCCTACCATCTCCGCGGATTGTCGGAGCTAATACATGCACTTAGATAGTCATACATTTCCCTACCATCTCCGCGGATTGTCGGAGCTAATACATGCACTTAGATAGTCATATATTTCCCTACCATCTCCGCGGATTGTCGGAGCTAATACATGCACTTAGATAGTCATACATTTCCCTACCATCTCCGCGGATTGTCGGAGCTAATACAGGCACTTAGATAGTCATATATTTCCCTACCATCTCCGCGGATTGTCGGAGCTAATACATGCACTTAGATAGTCATATATTTCCCTACCATCTCCGCGGATTGTCGGAGCTAATACATGCACTTAGATAGTCATACATTTCCCTACCATCTCCGCGGATTGTCGGAGCTAATACATGCACTTAGATAGTCATACATTTCCCTACCATCTCCGCGGATTGTCGGAGCTAATACATGCACTTAGATAGTCATACATTTCCCTACCATCTCCGCGGATTGTCGGAGCTAATACATGCACTTAGATATCATAATTCCTACCATCTCCGCGGATTTCGGAGCTAATACATGCACTTAGATAGTCATACATTTCCTACCATCTCCGCGGATTGTCGGAGCTAATACATGCACTTAGATAGTCATATATTTCCCTACCATCTCCGCGGATTGTCGGAGCTAATACATGCACTTAGATAGTCATACATTTCCCTACCATCTCCGCGGATTGTCGGAGCTAATACATGCACTTAGATAGTCATATATTTCCCTACCATCTCCGCGGATTGTCGGAGCTAATACATGCACTTAGATAGTCATACATTTCCCTACCATCTCCGCGGATTGTCGGAGCTAATACATGCACTTAGATAGTCATACATTTCCCTACCATCTCCGCGGATTGTCGGAGCTAATACATGCACTTAGATAGTCATATATTTCCCTACCATCTCCTCGGATTATTGGAGATAATACATGCACTTAGATAGTGATATATTTCGCTACCATCTCCGCGGATTGTTGGAGCTAATACATGCACTTAGATAGTCATACATATCCCTACCATCTCTGCGGATTGTCGGAGCTAATACAGGCACTTAGATAGTCATACATTACCCTACCATCTCCGCGGATTGTCGGAGCTAATACATGCACTTAGATAGTTATACATTTCCCTACCATCTCTGCGGATTGTCGGAGCTAATACATGCACTTAGATAGTCATATATTTCCCTACCATCTCCGCGGATTGTCGGAGCTAATACATGCACTTAGATAGTCATACATTTCCCTACCATCTCCGCGGATTGTCGGAGCTAATACATGCACTTAGATAGTCATATATTTCCCTACCATCTCCGCGGATTGTCGGAGCTAATACATGCACTTAGATAGTTATACATTTCCCTACTATCTCTGCGGATTGTCGGAGCTAATACATGCACTTAGATAGTCATATATTTCCCTACCATCTCTGCGGATTGTCGGAGCTAATACATGCACTTAGATAGTCATACATTTCCCTACTATCTCTGCGGATTGTCGGAGCTAATACATGCACTTAGATAGTCATATATTTCCCTACCATCTCTGCGGATTGTCGGAGCTAATACATGCACTTAGATAGTCATATATTTCCCTACCATCTCTGCGGATTGTCGGAGCTAATACATGCACCTAGATAGTCATATATTTCCATATCATCCAACTTCGCAGATAAAGCAATGATGCCAAAACTGCTATAGTAAGTAGCAATGCCATCGAACGGTTAGTTTACGATAGATGCCTTACCACGACTCGCCACTTTTCCAATTGTAATGTTGTCTCCCTCTATTGATAAGTATTACATTGTGTATGTATTGCTTTGCATGTAAATAATATGTAGATTATTTATTCTGCTCTCCCGTATTGAAGGTAATAAAGGTATATAGTATATTGAAACATCAAGAATCACTGTTTATTCAGAATGAAGATCAACAGACTATATGAAGTGGTAGAGGGAAAGATTGGAGGAGCTTTCGCCGCATATGGACGCTTTGTTTCCCGACATGCTTGGAAAATTGTAATCGTCACGGTCATAATAAACCTCGGACTGGGCGTAGGAATGATCAACCTGAAATCTGATATAGTATTGAATAACGTATATCTTCCCCACGGTTCGTGTGAATTAGATTTTCTAAATATTTAAAAGAGGTTTTTGTGAAAGGATCTAATACCCATGAAACATTATTAGTTTAAAGATATTTTATTCGGATCAAATACATATATACATATATAAACACAATGTTTTATACATTGGAACCGATATGGGTCGAGAAACAAGCTTAGAGCTTATATGAATCCTTTCCCATGTTGGAGTACGTTTAAATGGTACAACATGCTTGGCGAATAGTAATGGCGAGTTTATGTGTTCAGTATATATTATATAAATTGTAGAGAAACTATTGAATATTTAACAGCAGTGGCAAATATTTGGACTTGATTTTATTAAACGTCCGCATATATTTACAACATCGTTATTGTAATTTTAATGTAGCAATACGGAAACGTTATATCCAAATATGTAAAATATCAAAAAACAATCTGGTATTGTCACACGACGGGCCGGGACCAACACGGAGAGAACCCCCACCTTCACCTAGGTATCGAAACGTTTTGTTGCTGCAATATAGCTCTGGACATTCAGGTAAAGTGTTGTGTTACAGTGTGTAGTGAGATGCTCATCGCCAAACAAGAGATTGTTGAGTGTGGCAGCACATGGAAGGTTAGATAGGTGTTGTAGACGTTGGTGATTATACCTTGGGCAATGCAGAAGGAAGTGAGTGACTGATTCGATATACCCGCATGCGCACAGGGGAGAATCGATGATATTTTTCCTGTGAAGGTCGTAGCACAAAGAACTACATCCTAGTCGTAGTCGGGTGTGGAGTATCTGATTCCTTCTTGATCCAACATTGTATAACGGGGATTGTCTTTTCCTGTTTTTACTTAACATGTATTTGAAGGTTGCTACTGTATCGGCGTTCCGTGTCTCGTTTGGCAGCGAGTTCCATATTAGAATAGTTGATGGAAGAAATGTAGAAGCATGGGATTGAGTATGTGCAGTTATAGGTTGAACGGCGGGTACGTGTCGAAGGTTATATAATTGGTCAGCTTGTTCTGGAATGAGATTGGAGAGGTAATGGGGACAGCCACCAGTCTTCATTTTGTAGAAGAGGGTGAGCTTGTGATTGCAACGTCTTTTGGCTAGGGTATCCCAGGACAGGTCCGACAGAAGAGTGTTTATGTTGCAGAGTTTAGTAGCTCCAGACACAATTCGCGCTGCCTCGTTCTGTTCGGCCTCAATATCGTTTTTCGAATCATTACTGCAGTTGTCCCACACGACGTTACCATATTCTAGAAGTGGTCGAATGTAGGCAAGATACATGCGCTCTAGACAGAAACGGGTAAGAAGGAAATTTAATGATCTGAGAATTCCGATGCGCTGCCAAGACTTGTTAACAAGCTCAGATATATGAGCATTCCACTTGGCATCATCTGAAAAGATTAGACCAAGATGTTTGTGAGTTCTAGTTTGGGTAATGGGAATGCTATTCATGAAGACATCTGGATGGATGGGCTTGTTTCGCGTACGTGAGCAAATCATGGATTCGGTTTTTGCAGGGTTGAATGTAACTAGCCACAATTTGGACCAGGAATGGATACGAGAAAGGTCGGTGTTGAGGACGGCAGCTGCATTGGCTGGATCGTCAACGATGATGTAAAGACTTGTGTCATCAGCGAAAAGACGTATATTGGCATTAATGTCAGCAACGATGTCGTTAATGAAAATGAGGAAGAGTAGTGGACCTAAAATATATCCCTGTGGAACTCCAGCATTAATAGAAGACCATTGCGAGAATGAATTTGCAATAACAACACGTTGATTTCTTGAAGACAAGTAAGATGCGAACCAGTTTAGAAGTGAACCTGTGATGCCGAGAGAAGACAGTTTGCTAAGCAGACCACGGTGCCATACCCGGTCAAACGCCTTCGAAATGTCGCAGAAGATCGCTCACACTTCCTTTCCATCGTCCATTGCCTAAGATATGTCATTGTAAAGGAAGGTCATTTGGTTGACAGTGGAATCACCCTTGATGAAACCAGACTGGTTCGGTGTCAAAAGACTATTTTCCGTGACATAGTTGTAGAGGTACTTATGTACGCAGAGTTCCATAAGTTTACCCAGGCAGCTAAGTAGAGAGATAGGGCGATAGTTTGAGGGTTTCGATGGATCAGATTTTTTAAATATTGGGCATATGTTGGCTAGTTTCCAATGAGAAGGAAATGTGGATTTCGTAAGTAGCTTGGTGAAGTATACAGAGAGTGGTACAGCGAGCTCGTTGGCACCTTCCTTAATGAGTCTAGGACTAACCAAGTCTGGCCCGCTAGCCTTCGATCGGTTGATAAGAGAGATCGCGTCTCTAACATCCTGGTGTGTTATGCTGATATGTGACAGAGTGGATGGTGTCATTGGTGTGATGGGTGGTGGGTTCTGATTTTGGTCGTCTATTGAGGATTGCTCACAGAAGAAGGTATTCAGGAGCTCAGCTTTGTCCTCATTGGACGTCGCTTTGACTCCGTTGTTAACAAGGGTAGGGATGCCAGAATATTTAGTGTTGTTTGAGAGTTGTTTCGACAGTTTGAACCACTCTTTAACTGGAATGGAAGATGAGTTCATCCTGTCGATTATGTGAGTATCTTTCGTCTTTCTGATTAGAGCGGTGGTGATGTTCCTGCATCGTCTAAAGTTTTCCCATGCCAGTTCGGTATTTAGACGCTTGGCTTTCTGGTGGACTCTGCTACGCTTCCTGATGGATTGTCTCACCTCGCTGGTCATCCATGGAACGTCACCTGGCCGAATGGTTACTGTTTTGTTGGGGATACTATCTGTTGCTGCTTGGAGTATGGAGGCTGTAATATGTTCAGCGATCTGTTCCAAATTAACGTCATCTATGATAGTGTTTCAATCTGTTGAACGTAGTTTGTCGTTAAACTTGTTATAGTCACCATTGTCGTATAGCCAGATGCGGCGTCGTAAATTGCTAGATGTGGGTTTTGAGAAATTAAGGACAACTACTACTGGACAATGGTAACGGATAAGGTTTGGTACGAAGGGGTCAGATACAAAACTGGAGAGGACTTGTTGGTTTTTGCGAACAAATATCAGGTCGATTAGGGACTGAGAATGTTCTGTGAAATGTGTTGGGGTCGATATTAGCTGATGATCATTGTAAGAAGAAATGAGACGGGACATTTTATTTGAAGGGGAATGACTAATGTTAATGTTGAAGTCGCCTGTTACTATAATATTATCGCAGCGTTGATGACAAGCTTGGTCGACACTCTGCTCTAGCAGGAGACATTGGTTGTTGTTTGCATCGGGGGGACGGTAGAGGCCACCAACTAGAAGTGTACGCTGGTTTACATGAACCTCCAACCAAAGAGCCTCTAGACCGTTTACATGCAGATCCTGGCGTTTTGTGGCATGCAAACTATCCCTCACGTATATGGCAACACCTCCTCCAACCCTGTCCTTCCTGTCACATCGAAACGGTTGATTAAAAGTTGGAATGTGAAGTTCAGAATCAGATACGGAAGCGGAAAGCCACGTTTCTGTAAAGACGAGTATATCGTATGGCTGTCCTTCGACAGAAAGAATATCGAGCTTGGGACGTAAACTTTGAATATTAATATGCATGATACTAAGACCATTGTTGAGTAGGGTAAGATAAGATTCTGAGAGCGTATCCGACTGATCAGTTGTTGGACCTGGATTTGTCTCTATATCACCTGAGCGAGTATTGTTAAGGGATGGTAAGTAAAGTGACACATGAATGTTGGTAATGAAGATGATGGCAAACACTATATATGTGTCCAGTGTATGGGTAATAAGACGGCTAGAACAGTGTCCAATATACATAATGAAAACTACGGAGGATGATAACGTTCTGACTGGCCGTCTATTCCCGTGGCTAGCGTTAACGATGACAAAGTAATGAGGCCATGGAAGGTCAATCCGCATCGAGACCCACCACCGTGTGTGACAAAGAAAAATACGACAATCAATATAAACATTGGAGATGTTAAACAGCAATCAGCAGGTTTAAAATGTTAACGTAGTTCTTCTAATATGTACATTGTATATAAGATTAAATAGCTATGTGCACATATAACCCCGGTAACGTACTTATATAATATTAAATAGCTATGTGCACATATAACTTATGAATGAGCAAGGAGCAATATGTGCAGTTGAAGATTGTTGCAATATTAACGAAATTGGTGGAAACAATGAAAGCTATTTCACAAGTTACTACATAATGAATATAGAATGGGCTTACGCTATATATAAAAGGGATTTATATTAAAATATGAACATTTTAATGTGTGCTACAGTTGAAGTACAAGAAAGCATGCAAGGTATCAATGACCTCATACTGGGAAGGTTACATATATAGCTGTGTCCGGGCATAAACACTCCGGCCCCGCTCCGGCCCCGCTCCGGCTACTATAATAATTCGTCGGCATTATTTCAATGGAAGTCAGAGAGAATAGTTAATCAAACAAACAGAGAGGCCGCCACTGGCAGCACAATATATAATGAAATATGTACGTTCACGTCTATTTCCATGTGTGGCCCCTCATCAATGACATTTTTAATCACCTGGCATAATAATATACGTTAACGTAGCCATACCAGTATGCACATTTTAAATCAAATTTCATAATAATACAGGTTAACGCAACAATACCAGTATGCATATTTTAAATCATATGTCACAATAATACATCCCAACGTATCCATACCAGTATGTGCATTTCAAAACACGTGTCATAGTAATACAGGCTAATGCAACCATACCAGTATGTGCATTTCAAAACACGTGTCATAGTAATACAGGCTAACGTAACCATACCAGTATGTGCATTTCAAAACACGTGTCATAATAATACAGGCCAAGGTAACCATACTAGTATGCACATTTTAAATCACATGTCACAGCAATACAGCCCAACGCAACCATATCAGTATGCGCATGCTAAACCACATGTCATAATAATACAGGCTAACGCAACCATACCAGTATGCACATTTTAAACCAAATGCCATAATAATACACCCTAACGTATCCATACCAGAATGTGCATTTCAAAACACGTGTCATAGTAATACAGGCCAAGGCAACCATACCAGTATGAACACTTTAAATCACATGTCATAATAATATAGGCCAACGCAACCATACTAGTATGAACACATTAAATCACATGTCACAATAACATAGGTTAATGCAACCATACCAGTATGAACACATTAAATCACATGTCATAATAATATAGGTCAACGCAACCATACCAGTATGAACACATTAAATCACTTGCCACAATACTACAGGTTAACGTAACCATACTAGTATGAACACATTAAATCATATGTCATAATAATATAGGCAAACATAACCATACCACTATGAACACATTAAATCACATGTCACAATAATATTAGGTTAACGTAGCCACACCAGCATGTACATTATAAATCGCGTATCATAATAATGCAGGTTTAAGTAACCATACCAGTCTATACACATTAAATCACATGTCATAATAATACAGGTTAACGTAGCCACACCAGCATGTACATTATAAATCACATGTCACAATAATAGAGGTTAACGTAACCATACAAGTACATTGTATGAACATTTTAAATCACATGTCATAATAGTATCGGTTAACGTAATTATACCAGTATGCACATTTCAAATCACGTGTCGTGATGAGTTAACATAGACTAACGCAACCATACCAGTATTGAAATTTTAAATCATGTGGCACACTATTAATACAGGTTAATGTAATTAAATTTAGATATTTTCAATAAATGTTACAAGCAGTATTGCGATATGGTACATTGTATACCATGTTCACCAAAGGAGACGGTCTGGCAGGTAAATCATCTAATCCAGTATCCATATATGGTATGGTCATTGTTGAGATAGAGTGGGAGGATTACAATTACATTCAATCGGTCGATACAGGTCACTGGACAGTGCGGTATAATGTTATACTCAGCGGGAAAAGTTACAGTGTGGACTTGAACTTTACAAATTCACTTAATGTTTCAAAACGGTGGATGTATTCATTATGTTTTTCAATGAAGATGAATCCGTCGGAGGTACACGCGTTCTTAACAGCTTTACTCCTGACGAGGAGCCGAGCGTTGTAGAATAATTCACCACGTTTCTTGGTCAACACTTCGTTGATATATGTATGTTTATATTTCCCAATATCTCGAAGGGATGTGCGCCTTTTGTACATTTTTTGTCGACAGCGATATGTAGAGAACTTAATTATTATATCCCTTGGTCGAGCGGATGCATTGTGGAACGATTCGGGTTTTTTCCCGAGTCGGTGTGTGCGGTCAATCTCGTCAAGCTTGATGTTTACCTTCATGTCATTCCAAGTTTTAAAATGAAACATTATTGTTTTTGAGTGTACTGTAAAACGATGTATGTAAATTGTACAATCCTATAGTATTATATTATTTATATTGTACTGTATTTATATTGTACTGTATTTGTATTGTACTGTATTTGTATTGTACTGTATTTGTATTGTACTGTATTTGTATTGCACTGTATTTGTATTGTGTCTGCCATTTTCTACATATTATGTCAATGAACTAAAGCAAAATGTTTGCCGATTTTCTTAATATAACTTGAAACTTGTTATTACGTCCGCAACGTTCAGTACCTTCCAGTCGACTGCCCTTACATTCCTGTACATGCGGAGTTGTTATTACGTCCGCAACGTTCAGCACCTTCCAGTCGACTGCCCTTACATCCCTGTACTTGTAGAGTTGTTATTACGTCCGCAACGTTCAGCACCTTCCAGTCGACTGCCCTTACATTCCTGTACATGTGGAGTTGTTATTACGTCCGCAACGTTCAGCACCTTCTAGTCGACTGCCCTTACATTCCTGTACACGCGGAGTTGTTATTACGTCCGCAACGTTCAGCACCTTCCAGTCGACTGCCCTTACATTCCTGTACTTGTGGAGTTGTTATTACCACCGCAACGTTCAGCACCTTCCAGTCGACTGCCCTTACATTCCTGTACTTGTGGAGTAGCCCATGAGACATTGCTGATTGGTTAAAATTGTTGATTAACATCACAAATAGCACGCGTTTCCATACAGTTGTCAATAATACCGCGGTGCATTAGTAAAGTTGCTGTTCCATTAGCGACGTACATACAGGTCTAGCATAACGTTTGAACCATTTGTAGTCATACAAATAGGCTTGACATGTGCCGAATGCAGTATGTATTCGTGTATACACATCTGCATAAACATCTGCATATACATCTGAATAAACATCTGAATATAAACATCTGAATAAACATCTGAATATAAACATCTGAATATAAACATCTGACTATAAACATCTGAATAAACATCTGAATACACTTTATTTATAGTGTATGATTATTTGTTGGCTCCACATAATTATAATAAAACACCAGGTGACCATTTAGGAATTTTGTTGAGTATATAATAATAATAAATATTGATATTGTACAAAACATTAAATAGCTTTTCCTCTTAGTAAATTCACATCTTATATCACTAGTGTTCATTATAAAATATACGGTATTCACGGAAAGTTGCAATTTGAGCAAGTTTAAGGTACACATGTTCAACGTAGCTTAAATCACAAAATGGTATTTTTAAAAAACATAGCCAACTCTAAACATTTTACTTAATCCCCAAAGAAGCTACACATCATTCGTTCATAAATATAGCTGAACAAACACTTTCAAATCCTGACATAACGAGGTATACAAATGGAGGTACAATGTGATTTTACAGGGACAGAATCGCGAGAAGACCAGGCTAAAGTAGATGATATATTCCCAGATCTCAGCGGCTCAAACTTCAACTGGCTACATGTATCAATAATCCAAAGTATATATGCTAGTGTGATAGTTCGCTCAACATCAGGCAATATGTTAGATAGGGTGGTACTGGAAGATATACGCACACTCTCTGATGTTATTCAAAATACAACAGCAAACAATGATGATGGATCAATAATAAAGGTAACTTCTTTGGATATATTTAAAATGTTGTCACAATGTCTAAAGGTTGCTATAATGTACCTGTTATAAGCCAGTTTTACACCAACTGTTTCAGTAACATTTTTAACATTATAATGCATTAGGCAATATATGTCCTGCGACACACGAACATAGGCACTCAGACATAAATAACAAAAAATGCAGTTGATCTATCAGACTAAATTAGTTCTTTACAACAATAAACAAATCCTGAACATCTTGAATATATTTGAACAGGTTCTTTCCTATTTTTACCGAACACTGTCAGAGTGCCCATTTTCGCATACATTCTAATTTTGACCATGTAGTATGTGTTTCACTTGGTTATTTGATAGCCCCGTTGCTCCGAAACAAAGCATAATAGCAAATTAAAGCAGTGGAATAACATATTTTATTTATCACTGCTTGTTTGGTACATAGCCGCTGTATGTTGAAATGTTGTCGACGCGAACGTTTTCGGACTCAAGCTGAAACGTCCTGTTCATTTATTTTTGTTTCTAAACACGATGTTTAAGCATCATTTAGCACACTGTTGCTTTATACCATAACCACACTGTTTAGCTTAAAATAAATGAAAATATTAATTGTTAGGACCACAATGGAAATAAGAGAGCTTTGTGGCTCTCTTTTTGTGTTATCCTTGATTGGTATTGATTATATGTCATCTACTCTGCACGTGTACTATGTTGACATTGATTTTGTATTTGTTTTATGACATATATTCTATTTTTACCAGAATAAAACTATCGATCTCTTGTTTAAGCGAATGAGCCAATCAACGTTCACTTATGACCATATACATGCATTATTGCCACTCGTATTCAACTGGCGGAAGTATGCTATTGCCGACCCGGCTTGATTTTTGTTGGGTCTAGGGTTCTGTTGTAGTGTACGTAGTGTTTGGGGAACTCGCTTGGCGTGAGGTACGGGGTAAGTCGGGCTATAATTAATAGATCCAATTCACAATTTAAATTTTACGAAAAGTTTAATTCTTATTTATTTAACCTGTTTCAGATTCTGGATTAACGTAATGCATCCAGAATCTCGGGGGTATTTCAGCTAGTGCTGGATGGATCTGCGCGTGCTCAGTTCGAACGCACACCTACCCAGATTGGGCAGCCAATGGGTAAATTTGGAAACACCCACCTATCCAGATTGGGCAGCCAATGGGTGACTTTCGAATCTTCATGGACCCAGAATGCCCGTGGCATATATCGTTGTGGCAGATGCTTGGTCGAAACTTGTATTATGTACCCAAATATACAACATAGCAAATAATTAATGTTTAATCTACTCTGACACTAATCTCATGCCATCCTATTACGCAGACGAGTAATATAGATGTTGCATAATAACTATCTAGTGTGAATGGCAGTAATTATCTGTGTAAAGATATGAAATATTTGATGTGCTTAATTGTAATGAACACAAATTCGTAATTATAAATGTTTAAACTCTTCGAAATTTAGTAAGGTTGAAAACAGATACTTATTAGTTATGATATTGAAGTCTCTATAGATAAATTGACTCCCTTATTGTATATACAAAATGTACATCTAATAGGAATGAACAGGCTATGAAATGAACAGGCTATGGAATAAACCGGCTATGAAATGAACAGGCTGTACTTTGAAATGAACCGGCTATGAAATGAACAGGCTATCAATTTGAGCTTGATAGCATACCAAAATGTATATACAATAGGAATGGACATGCTATTAAATGAACAGGCTATGAAATGAACGGGCTATGGAATGAACAGGCTTTCTATGAAATGAACAGGCTATGGAATGAACAGGCTTTCTATGAAATGAACCGGCTATAAAATGAACAGGCTATCAAATGAACGGGTTATGGAATGAACAGGCTTTCTATGAAATGAACCGACTATGAAATGAACAGGCTATCAATTTGAGCTTGATAGCACTATATGCGCTATAATTGCAACATTAAGAGTTATTTTATCGTCGTCCGATTATTTGAGTCACAGCATGTAGAAGTATATTTAGTCATTTTACGATCGTGCAATACAGAATACATCCCACGTACAGAAGCATTCTGATAAATGGGACCTCGGTTTATAGTTCAGTCAGAAAACTGTCGATATAAGTTTTGAGGAACGGAAGAATCGAACACACGTTGTGCAGTCCAACATGTTAATCACTTGTCCACTGATCCACCCAAGTACAGTGTCATTGATGTGACGAACGTGCTGGTTTGTTTCAGTTTACAGACATATGTGCGATTAGCAATGGCCGTTGTGCTGCAGAAGGCATATTGTTCTGGAATGCGGACTTTCTGACGGCAGTCGACAATCATAATGTAACGTATCCTGTGTTTGTTTCTGAAACAACTGGAAACCAGAATTATGCTTCAGAAATAGGCGGTAATTATTTCATATTTTGTTTTTTATTAGCGCCGCGTCTGTCTGTCTGTCTGTCTGTCTGTCTGTCTGTCTGTCTGTCTGTCTGTCTGTCTGTCTGTCTGTATGTCTGTCTGTCTGTATGTCTGTCTGTCTGTCTGTCTGTCTGACAGTTGTTGATGGATTGTGATGAAACTTAGTGGATATATAGAGGGTTTGTATAGAAGGAAGAATTAATATTTTTTGAGAAATTGGGCGGTCAACAAAGTGTCCTAGTTACGATAGAAATCAATCGGAGACATTTAATTATTTAACACATCATTCTAAAGTTTAAATCCCCAAAACAAAATACATCAACAGTCAGAGCTTTCAAACAGCCTTGCATATTGTTTGTAACTGTGTGTAAAGTATTTTGTTTGCTTTGCCTTTCGGTTTTTGTCGTACCGACGGCTTTGGTCATAATTTTATGTCGATTATCCAGCTAATACTGGTGGAGGCGATCCCTCTGAGAAGTATTTCAGTCTCACACAGGCACCCCGTAAAACTACCAAGTTGTCACCAAGCTAGCTGAATATGTTGCTCACACGGTAATATTCGAAAACAGCCAATGCAATTCTAACACACAGCGGTGAGATGCAAGTGATTTGAAGTGAACGACCTCAGCCACTCGGCCACAGACAAGCCGTATAACTTGTTTAATAAATGCTCTTTACACATTTGTTTGGGGGTTACACGAGACTTTAATTATTGATTAGCTATATATGCTACCAGTTTGTTTGATAATTGACCTAGCTTATAATGATTGTAATTAAAATAGGTGAGATACAGCTTGACACAAGTACGACATATCTAAGCAGCATGGACTATCTCAGACTAGACTATATCATTCGTACGGACGAAGAAAAGTACAGAGATATGTCTGCAAAATGGGTATGTATAAATGGAATCTAGTTTAATTTAATACCAAGACCTCAATGCCAAGAAGTTGTAATAACAAATTTGACTATCTTTATTATGATATAACCATTATTGAGATAATTTAAATTGACTCACACGAGTTCCATATAATAAATTATAATTATTGTAACAGTCATTGATTTTATTGTCGGAGGGGGTGACTCCGTGGATGACTGGTTGAGGTCATTGACTTCAAATCCCTTGCCCATCACCATCATATGTTCGAATCCCACTGGGGTGTCGAAATGTTTCAAGTGAGGATGCAATCTAACTGGCTTATGGTGGGTCAGTGGTTGTATCCTGGTACCCGTCCGAGCCTGAACTACTGTTCGAAGGAGGGGCCGTTTGTGGTTTTCCTCCACCAATAATAGCTGGTATGTCGCCATATGACTTAAACTGTTGGTGCGATGTTAAGCTCCAAAAGCAAACAAAACAAACGTATCTATAGTAGATAATATCGATTAACGATATCCGGCCGATCTCCTCGGGGCGTGCACGTCGCGGTCGTGGCACATCTTGCAGCAGCTGCGTAGGGTACTGTGCTCTTCTCGTCGAAGACACACGCTCCAACATAACAGTATTGCTGAAGTTGCGGAGGTATGGCCATACTCTGGAGTGACCGAGATGACCAGATATCTAACTGCCATATATGTTTATATGCTATTCCGGGATGACCAACAGTGGGGAGTGTGCGCCCTACAAATGACACACACGCATGACTTATCACACTGGACCAGAGGAAGAAGAAACGTTACATCTGCCAGAATCAACGTAGGACATATAATCACATTAGGGAAACCAGTCACCCATATGCTGAGGCGACGTTAGAGAAATCTAAGCAACATCATCATCTGGTAAACAGTCGGTCCATAATAACGTGCGACCGTGTTTGTATTGTAGATAGCAGAATTGGTTTTACGTCTAGAAGCGTATCCCAGCAGCAAGAACTTTGAGTTCGCTTACGGTCACTATGCTTCTTTTGATGAAGAAATCGACAAGACGGTTTCCGGGGACATACCTCTGTTTGCCGCCACAGTTGCAGTAATGATTACTTATGCATGTGTTGCAACCCTTTCCTCAAGGTTCGTACACCCTACTCCCTTAATTGAGGAGGGTAGTTTACTAAATAGTTGTTAGAAGTTGATTACATGTTTCCACGCCCCTCGCCGCAGCTGTTTAGAATCATACTGCGGTGTCGAATTAGTTCAAGTATGGAAGATATCCAGCTGGCTTTTGGAAGGTACGTGGTTCTACCCGGATGCCCGACCGTGTTTGAAATACTGATAGGAGGGGCAGCCACCTATTCTAGCTGGAGAGTCGCCATATGGCATAATCTGTTGGTGCGATATATGGACAAAAGGGGGTTTGCTGGACCACTTTTTATAGAAAGGTAGAAGAGATCGGACTTTGGGTTCTGGTTATTGTTTTTCCGTGTGCTAGCTACCAATTCTTTAATATTTATTTACCCAACACTAAATCTCGGAAAGGCAAAATATTAGACTAAAACTTAAGAAACAAATTAAAATAAAACCATTTTTAAAATATTATCTCTAGTTCTGTCCATTTCAGGGTCCGCCTCCGTGGTCGAGTGGTTAAGGTCGCTGACTTTTATACCACTGTAACCTATCATCACTAATGGTCACGAGTTCGAGCTCCGCTCAGACCGTGTCTCATTTATATGAAAAATTTGGCAGTTTCTTACGGAGGTTGGTGCACCCAAGTACTGGTTAACCGTTGGAGCCTGCCCAGGAAAGGTGTTGTTAGGTAAAACTGCCCGCCGGCGATATAGCCCAAAATGGTGCTGATGCAGGCGTAAAACCCGAAATATAACATAATAACATAACTGTCCATTTCAGTATGCTTGGCGTCTGTTCACCAATAAGTGTTTCAAACCCATCTCTTGTGATGTTTGCCATTTTGTATTCGGTATAATAATCGATTATCTAAATCGGAAATAAAAAGAAATATTCTACAATAATCTGTTTTCTATATACGTCGCCCCCGATTCAATGAAAGCTCCCAACCCTATAACCACACCTAGGTAAACCAGTCCAAGTCTACATAACTTAGCAGCTAAAACTCGTGTTAACTTTTGTTCCGAAAAAAAGTCATGCCTACTCTCCCACCCTACACAAAGAACGGGTATGGGAGAATCTTGACCGCCCACACCCATTGCAATGTTTAATATATTCACTATAATTTAAAACTGAAAATGAGTTTATCCACCATTACATACCAAATAGACACGAAATGTAAGCACACTTATATGCTTGTTCAATGACCTTGGAGCACTGATATGTTGTATTGGTTAATCGGGACACACCTCCATTTGTGATTGCACAACGCCCTATATTAAATTTATATATTATAATTTGAATTAAATGTTCGTCCGGTGCCGCTTCGAGACCTGTATGGAATATTCCTCTCTGGTCAAATCAATATATACACTCTAAGTACTTCTGTAATGCACCTTTGGTTTCGTGTTCGTTAAGGTGGTATCTGACAGATGAGTGTCTGAGACTGAGACCCGTCAAGGGTTGTCTAAAAGGACTGAGAGAGAGGAACACAAGATAGAGAGAGAGGTAGATTGCGGTCCGCATTTTGTTAACTTTCTTACAAACATATTATTAGTTCACTGACGTTAGTGGACATTAGTTTTGCCTTATTGTTATGTATTTACTTCATGAGCAGACATTCAAAACCCAGCTGGATTTCTTAAAATTCAGTATTTGTAATCATCCCCCTCATTTACTTGGCGAGTTAGTAGGCCACTAGAACGACCATGCCGCCCATCACCAGAATTACAAAAGCGATCTCGCGGTCTTTTTGATGTCAACAAATCAATTAAATTCCTATCCAGCCGACTTGTGGAAGATCGGTGATCCTACCCTATCACAATCAAAATCAACAAAGCAAATACTTATGCGGAAGTTCGGTGGTTCTACCCGGGCCATCTACCCGGTCATACAGCCTCTATGTATAATCACACTGGATGGGTATGGTGCATCACGAGCGGTGCTGACGGGGTGACATAATCGCGAGGGGTATATTCAGGGGGTTATGCTTTCGGGTCCTCATGAAAGCACATACATGAATAGACTTTAAACCTAGAATGCTTAATAGTTTTTTTTTCTTGTCTTGGCTGTCTTGATGTACAAGTGTTGTTACATCTGCATCCGTCAGAATTTGAGGCCTAAATGTCTTAGATTTAACTCGGATGTCACAGACGTCGTCCGAGTTCATGTCCTTTCATTGTCCAATGCTATTTTCGAGTGATATCAGCAGGTACTGGGCGCTTTCGGTGAACCTGAGCTGCTTCCGGGAGAAGGAAATAATTATATATTTCGATGTTGTTTGGTATACAAGTCACACTACCTTCAGTCTTTCATATGATCTGCATTAGAATATGTGAATACTAGCCGCGTAGATTATCAAAGACCACAATAATGTGTGTGGTTCTAGGATTCAGCCTTATTGACGTTGTGGGCGGCACATCGGAAATGTACTGTAATGTGGCAATGCTATTTGACACTATCAACATCAAGAGATTATTCACACACATTGCAAGGTGTAGCAGTTTTGTAGTAGTCATCCCAGTCCTCTTGGGTCATCTGTATGACTTTGGGTTTGACCAGCACAACCTTGATTCAACATTGACTGCTCTCAGGAAATGCTCCACGTGTGGATACGTCTGCCCATCACAGTGCACGACCACAAAACAATAGCTACATGCCTCATGGTACTGTGTTTTCAGAGTGTTGTTATTCGCTGGATCGAACTCAGGGCCTTCGATCTTCTTTGTGAGGGCATCAAAGTCGGCGTAGATGATACATTAGAATGGGAGCTGTTTGTGGTGGTTCAGGAAGATCATCTTGATTTTACCCTCTTCCGACATCTCCACTCTCATCGCTGTCTGCGCGATCCCGCCGCGGTAATCTGACCCTCACCGAAGTGCTTACGCTCTCGGTGTTTGCTCTGGTCATATATGGTGCGATTGAGATCATTGACCCGGGTGTAGTGGAACTTCCCTGACTTCTCAATCGTGTTTGCTGATCGTGTGGACAATGACTCCTTTGTCCCAACCAAAGATGTTAAGCCCATTTTGTTTTTTCAACTTTCGGGATTTGGGATATAGGTGTTGGTGCGTCGATTCCTTCAAAGTTGACTATATCCTGGGTGGAATACTTCGTCGACTGGGAACAGGACAGAAAGCAGTGTTCATCTTAGGCATTTTACATTCGTTCTTCACGTTGATGTCTGCTTTCATGTTTCCGACTGATGCATGTAGCAGGATATAAGAGTCTCCTCGTAATCTTGCGATGTATAGCCAAAGAAGTGGAACACTTACAAGCACCCAACCTGAACCTTCGTTAGTCCATGTTTCCCTGGATGGAAGGGAAAGCTCTGTCTCGGCATAAACTACTGCTTGTGGCGGAGCACAGTGTATGTGTACACCTCGCTACCGTCGGGGTTATCTTTGCGTAGTTGAGCCTTCAATACGAGCTGAACTTTACTCGTTTGAGTGCTGCTATCTCTTCTACGCGCTTCTGATACATTTGTGATTTTGTATTTTCCAATTACCTACAGGGTCTGCTTAGTTTATACAAATATGGTCTGCTTGAGCACCATACTGGTTGTACTTCCAGACTGTTCCTGTTCTGGAGGAACGAACATGTCTATGGTCACTTTCTGTATCGTTTTGTATATTGGGATGGGTTCCAACTCCTCAGCAATAACTTTAATCTTTCTCTCACTCATCATACGCGGATGGGGGTAGGTCAATATGTGCCCTGCACTAGTTCCAGATTATATGTGCGTGTATATAGTCAGCCTCGTTGACTTGTTCGTCAGAGAGCTTGCTGTAGATGGCATCCTTCCGTGGGAGCTGAGATTCTGCGAAATGAATTGGAGAGTCCAAATACTCATAAGGGTATAACCCCTTTCGCATCAGCAGTCATATCTCTCTCTCTCTCTATCAGGCTCATACTAAGTAGGTCTTTGGTTTGTTGGATAATACTAGCTTGTCGAGTGATATCAGCAGGAACTGGGCGCTTTCGTTGATCCTGAGCTGCCTCCGGGAGAAGGAGATAATTATATATTTCGGTGTTGTTTGGTATACAAATCACACTACCTTCAACCTTTGATATGCTCTGCATTAGACTATGTGAATGATATGCTCTGCATTAGACTATGTGAATATATGTGAATACTAGCCGCGTAGATTATCAAATACCACAGTTCTGTCAACAGCTTTTCGATGTATTCAACCATAGTAGTCATGTTTTAAGATGGGTATACACCTTGCACTTCTTTTCCCTTAATGGATGTTCGGACTAAGAGATGTTGAATCTATATCAGACTCTAAAACTATATATTTTTACCGGACATTAACCAGACCGCAGTCTCGGCAGAGCTGTATCTCGCCATTACAACAATACATGCAGCACACTTGAAGCCGGCTCTCCTTTCTGATCTGTGATATGTGTATTTTACAATAATACCCCCCGGTGTTGTAGCCCTTCATATTGTAACGAGTTTGCCTCAAGTGTGTATACTGTAATGGTAACTCTAAAAGGATTTATTTATATTCACAATAATGCGGAAATATTAGCGACTCTTTCCTCAATATATTATTTACATATAATACATATTCATGTAAGTAAAAACATTTCTTCGTACATTTCTTCCTGCTGCCTTTTTATAACAAATGACCCAGAACCCCCTTTTGTATATATCTATGTGCGAGCTTAAACCCCCAAATTCCACAGTGACGTCCTGGTCTCTCGTGCCAGTAAGTACGTTGGGACACACCAGTAACCGATCTTTCCACAGTGACGTCCTGGTCCCTCATGCCAGAAAGTACTTTGGGACACACCGGTAGCCGATCTTTCCAGTGACGTCCTGGTCTATCATGCCAGTAAGTACTTTGGGACACACCGGTAGCCGATCTTTCCACAGTGACGTCCTGGTCTTTTCATGCCAGAAAGTACTTTGGAACACACTGGTAACCGATCTTTCCACAGTGACGTCCTGGTCTCTCATGCCAGTAAGTACTTTGGGACACACCGGTAGCCGATCTTTCCACAGTGACGTCCTGGTCTCTCATGCCAGTAAGTACTTTGGGACACACCGGTAGCCGATCTTTCCACAGTGACGTCCTGGTCTCTCATGCCAGTAAGTACTTTGGGACACACCGGTAGCCGATCTTTCCACAGTGACGTCCTGGTCTTTTCATGCCAGAAAGTACTTTGGAACAGACCGGTAACCGATCTTTCACGACTTGTTTATCATCTCACATCGTGTTTCCATTCTACCTCTAATCTACTTATTAAGGTTATTTCACACTCATACATAGCAGTTGAAGGATGATTGGATGAACACTTGGAATAGGTAGTTATTAGCATCTAATATTAGCTCCTCTGCACCAGCATGCTACCTGTCAGAGTTCTAAATCTCTATAGACGAGTGTGGTGCCTCTCGGATAGCAGATTCGGGATTAGAGTTAGATCTGGGCTTGAGAATAAGATTAGGAATTATTATAAACTGGATTTCCGATTAGTACAGTGGTTAGTGCGCTAGCTTCTCACCAATGCAACCCGGGTTAGATCCTCGGACCTGGAAGTAGGTGAGATTGTACTGTGGTCGCCAGATCGGACAGGTGGGTTTTCTCCGGGTACTCCGGTGTCCTCCCACACGAATGACCACATAAACGCTTTCATCCGAGCCAACGAGAGTGAGTAATATAAGCTGTTAGAACTTGCTTCACAATTGTTATAATATAAATAAAGTTTCATTAAATTCAATTAAAATTATAAACTCATTTACACTTGGTAGGTAGAGTTGAGAACGTATTAAAGATGTAGTGAATGAAATCGGATATAGTACTTTTGCACATTTTACATTAACATGACGAATATTGTGTGATGTGCGAGTTATAGCATTAGGTATATGGTCATAAAGAACATGTTATACTATCTAATCAATATCACAATACCATATAGTATTGTGGAGATTTCTTATTGTCCAGAGTTGGTATTATATTAAACCTGTCGTGGTGTGAAGCAATGAAGGTACCTTTATCAGCGTTATTTGCGAAACCCTTATTATGGCTGCGCAGAATATAGATGTGACAGTTTCCTTATTGCTAGTCGACTGGGGCTTGTCTTGTTCGAAACAAGGCCAAAGTCAATAACATTCTTATCTTACCATATACAGGGTATGCGACCAGGTAGGACAGAGAGTTTGGCTCGGGTTTGCAGGAATAATAGCCACTGGATTAGCAATTCTTTCCAGCTTTGGATTGTGTGCAGCAGCTGGTGTGGATTATGTCAGTATTGTTGGGATTTTACCATTTCTAGTTTTAGGTAAGTACTTAGTCATTATATATATTTCTCTTGATGCAGGCCGGTAGCCACAATGAGGCAGCTGAGATAAGCTAACTCAGCTGACTCGGTTACCATTTCCAAAGGAAAAGATAAATAAATTTAAAAAACTATATAAATGAAATTCAAATGGTTTCCATTTGCAATATAAAATGTTGTTTTCTGGTTTTCTGTAATGTTAATTCAAATAGGCAATTCGTCAGTTGTGAGATCTCCCGGATATAGAATTGCTCCGGCTTTTGATACATAACTATACTTTATAAATGCACGGTGTTACCGTATTACTGTCTTGTAAACAGACGTTTATTTATCGTCGCTACCGGTTGCCCATATGAGCGACGCCTCCTGAAGAGATTAGTCATTTTAGATTTTTGGAGGATAGTGCAATGATACAGACAGAGACCCATTCCAGAGTCTCCTCTGGTTCTTTTACGTGCACGGTGTAAAGCACCGACACGAGACCTCGGTTTAACGTCCCATCTGAAAGACTGTTAGTTTTATTAGGGTCAGACTGGGGATCGAACCTGCGATCCCTGGATTACCAGTCCAGCGTGTTACCACTGGACTACATATCCGTCTGTAGTTAATTAATATTTTATTGCATTATATATTTATACAGTGTACAGAACAAAACAAATGAAATACTTGTATACGTACGCATACTATATACGATTTATGTCATTGTTTGGCACACGAGAGTTGGCAATAAATGTGGAAGTTACGGCATTCCCTAAAAGAAACTTGAACTGGCCGAAAATGCAGGAAATTGCTTCTCTATCTTCTTTTTGTCGGAGCATAGCCCCCGAACTACTATAGACTGTACCTATTTAAAATTATCCATGGCTACGCTACAGTGATATGCATGCTACATAACATTAAATTTATGTTCTTCGGATATTTTCTTGTAAGACCATATTAAAGAGTATATTATGTGCTAACTATGATTTTAAATATGTGTAGGTAGCGTTGCAGCTGTGTGTATTTATGTAGGTTGGTATCGTTGCAGCTGTGTGTATTTATGTAGGTTGGTATCGTTGCAGCTGTGTGTATTTATGTAGGTTGGTAGCGTTGCAGCTGTGTGTATTTATGTAGGTTGGTATCGTTGCAGCTGTGTGTATTTATGTAGGTTGGTATCGTTGCAGCTGTGTGTATTTATGTAGGTTGGTATCGTTGCAGCTGTGTGTATTTATGTAGGTTGGTATCGTTGCAGCTGTGTGTATTTATGTAGGTAGGTATCGTTCAGCTGTGTGTATTTATGTAGGTAGGTAGCGTTGCAGCTGTGTGTATTTATGTAGGTAGGTATCGTTGCAGCTGTGTGTATTTATGTAGGTAGGTAGCGTTGCAGCTGTGTGTATTTATGTAGGTTGGTATCGTTGCAGCTGTGTGTATTTATGTAGGTTGGTAGCGTTGCAGCTGTGTGTATATATGTAGGTAGGTATCGTTGCAGCTGTGTGTATTTATGTAGGTAGGTAGCGTTGCAGCTGTGTGTATTTATGTAGGTAGGTATCGTTGCAGCTGTGTGTATTTATGTAGGTAGGTAGCGTTGCAGCTGTGTGTATTTATGTAGGTTGGTATCGTTGCAGCTGTGTGTATTTATGTAGGTAGGTAGCGTTGCAGCTGTGTGTATTTATGTAGGTAGGTATCGTTGCAGCTGTGTGTATTTATGTAGGTAGGTAGCGTTGCAGCTGTGTGTATTTATGTAGGTTGGTATCGTTGCAGCTGTGTGTATTTATGTAGGTAGGTATCGTTGCAGCTGTGTGTATTTATGTAGGTAGGTAGCGTTGCAGCTGTGTGTATTTATGTAGGTTGGTATCGTTGCAGCTGTGTGTATTTATGTAGGTAGGTAGCGTTGCAGCTGTGTGTATTTATGTAGGTAGGTATCGTTGCAGCTGTGTGTATTTATGTAGGTAGGTAGCGTTGCAGCTGTGTGTATTTATGTAGGTAGGTATCGTTGCAGCTGTGTGTATTTATGTAGGTAGGTATCGTTGCAGCTGTGTGTATTTATGTAGGTAGGTAGCGTTGCAGCTGTGTGTATTTATGTAGGTAGGTATCGTTGCAGCTGTGTGTATTTATGTAGGTAGGTAGCGTTGCAGCTGTGTGTATTTATGTAGGTAGGTATCGTTGCAGCTGTGTGTATTTATGTAGGTAGGTATCGTTGCAGCTGTGTGTATTTATGTAGGTAGGTATCGTTGCAGCTGTGTGTATTTATGTAGGTAGGTATCGTTGCAGCTGTGTGTATTTATGTAGGTAGGTAGCGTTGCAGCTGTGTGTATTTATGTAGGTAGGTAGCGTTGCAGCTGTGTGTATTTATGTAGGTAAGTATCGTTGCAGCTGTGTGTATTTATGTAGGTTGGTATCGTTGCAGCTGTGTGTATTTATGTAGGTAGGTATCGTTGCAGCTGTGTGCATTTATGTAGGTAGGTAGCGTTGCAGCTGTGTGTATTTATGTAGGTTGGTATCGTTGCAGCTGTGTGTATTTATGTAGGTATGTGTCTAGGTAGCGTTGCAGCTGTGTGTATTTATGTAGGTAGGTACCGTTGCAGCTGTGTGTATTTATGTAGGTTGGTATCGTTGCAGCTGTGTGTATTTATGTAGGTAGGTATCGTTGCAGCTGTGTGCATTTATGTAGGTAGGTAGCGTTGCAGCTGTGTGTATTTATGTAGGTAGGTATCGTTGCAGCTGTGTGTATTTATGTAGGTAGGTAGCGTTGCAGCTGTGTGTATGTATGTAGGTAGGTATCGTTACAGCTGTGTGTATTTATGTAGGTATGTGTCTAGGTAGCGTTGCAGCTGTGTGTATTTATGTAGGTATGTGTCTAGGTAGCGTTGCAGCTGTGTGTATTTATGTAGGTAAGTATCGTTGCAGCCGTCTTGTATTTATGAAGGTATGTATCGTTGCAGCTGTGTGTATTTATGTAGGTATAGTCATGACGTCATTATATTGGCATGAGGGACTTATATCTAAGTTTTAAACAGCACTATAATTGCACCAAGACTCTTTTATATCGTAGTTTTGTCTTACCATTAACGTTATGTACCAATTCAAATAGAAATACTTTAAAGAGTAATTTACAAATGCTAAGGATTATTCTCTCAACCAATCATAATTCATCCAGGTGTTATTACACGTGTGTACACAAAATCAATTATGAGATGGTGTTATTACACTGAATACAAGCACAGGCACTAAGTACACCGAGTATATGCATTTGTGCGGGTTGAACCGAACTGGCAGTAATATTGTTTGTCAGGAAAGCTATCAAACCGTCTGTATAACATCCCAACCAATATAAGCCAGCACATTTTGAGCGGGCTCACATTAATGTATGTCAACTAATTTTGCCAGAATGATGTATGGGACATACATCGAGAGTGATTAATATAAGTTGAAAGAACTTGTTTCGCAATCGTGCTAAAATAAATTTGTATAAACTATGTATGTGTGACCGTCAGTGGAGGGGTGGGGCAAATGTTGGAAGACGGTCTGTTTCAGAGGGTCGGGTCTCGTAGCGCCGCTAACGTCCGTCATTGTAGACGCAATCAGGAGTCGGACGGATCCACTAGACATCCAGGACAGTGTCGGGGACACTACCATTCCTGTCCGCGATCGGTACCTCTAATACGGACAGGAGGCTCGTAACAGAGTTCCAACACACAACATTAATGTATTTATCTAGCCATACGTGGCTAATTGAGGAACACTGACAGCTGTACGTGGCTAATGGAGCAACCATGACAGATGTACGTGGCTAATGGAGGAACACTGACAGCTGTACGTGGCTAATGGAGCCAAAATGACAGCTGTACGTGGCTAATGGAGCTAAAATGACAGCTATACGTGGCTAATGGAGGAATACTGACAACTGTACGTGGCTAATGGAGCAACAATGACAGATGTACGTGGCTAATGGAGGAACACTGACAGCTGTACGTGGCTAATGGAGGAACACTGACAGCTGTACGTGGCTAATGGAGGAACACTGACAGCTGTACGTGGCTAATGGAGCAACAATGACAGATGTACGTGGCTAATGGAGGAACACTGACAGCTGTACGTGGCTAATGGAGCAACACTGACAGCTGTACGTGGCTAATGGAGGAACACTGACAGCTGTAAGTGGCTAATGGAGCAACAATGACAGATGTACGTGGCTAATGGAGGAACACTGACAGCTGTACGTGGCTAATGGAGGAACACTGACAGCTGTACGTGGCTAATGGAGGAACACTGACAGCTGTACGTGGCTAATGGAGCAACAATGACAGATGTACGTGGCTAATGGAGGAACACTGACAGCTGTACGTGGCTAATGGAGCAACCATGATAGATGTACGTGGCTAATGGAGCAACCATGACAGATGTACGTGGCTAATGGAGCAAACGTGGCTAATGGTGGAACACTGACAGCAACAATGAAAGGTGTACGTGGCTAATGGAGCAACAATGAAAGTTGTACGTGGCGAATGCAGCAACAATGAAAATTGTTCTTGGCTAATGGAGCAACAATGAAAGTTGTACGTGGCGAATGCAGCAACAGTGTCAGTTGTACGTGGCTAATGGAGCAACAATGAAAGATGTACGTGGCGAATGGAGCAACAATGAAAGTTGTACGTGGCTAATGGAGCACCAATGAAAGTTGTATGTGGCTAATGGAGCACCAATGAAAGTTGTTCATGGCGAATGGAGCAACAATGAAAGTTGTTCCTTTAATTAATTTGAGCAGTGTTTATCTTGTATTGCACTTATTGTTTATACACATATATTACAATCAGGAATCGGCATCGACGACATGTTTATATTACTGTCTGGTCTGTCGGAAGCTCAAACGAAGACCACTGTGGAGGAAAAGATGGCAGAGACATTACGTATTTCCGGCGTTGGTATTACAATTACCTCCCTTACTGACGTCCTTGTATTCATGGCCGGTGCTGGATCAAGCTTCATCGCCGTCAAACATTTCTGCATTTATACAGGTATGAAATCCCTCTTGTATCGTGTGTACAATTTCAAACTGTATCAATAATAGATTGCTAGGTGTGAATATATGTCAACAAGATAGACAAGCTTGTGTGGTATCATCCGTCTCAGCTGCCAAGTATTAGCATACAATAATACATTATGCATTTTCTTTATACGTGCATCATAGCATAGTGTACACGAACGTTAGCGGATACATTTAATGCTTGTCAAGTTGCTTTTTGGCCGGGTTCTTCATATTTATCTTCGGCTCCTGGTTAATTGGTGCGATGCTTCCACTAATATATTAGTCTTACTTAGTCATATTATCTTTTCGAGGATAGCGCAACACACAGAGGAGGCTTCAATTCCAGATGCATCGCTTACATCGTTTACATTACCTGTGTATTACCTGTGTGATACACGAAACATTGGTTTATAATCGTTCTATTCGGACTATTATTATGGTTAGACGGGGGATCGAACCTGAGATCATTACATTAGCAATCCAACGTCGTATTCACTGGGCCACTGACCCAGCTATACAAACAAAATGATGTTATGGTATAATACTATTAGAAACGGTTCAACTATCAGATATAGTATGGATGGATGGAGGCATGATCACCTAGAAGAATATAAACCAAACCTAACTAAGGGTGAAACATTAGAATCTATAAAGATTCTGAAGAGTATGCAGATAGTAGTATTAATGGATATATCTAGCACTAGTGATGAAATGTGTTTATGGTAGAATACTATTAGAAACGGTTCAACTATCAGATATAGTATGCATGGAGGCATGATCACTTAGAAGATTATAAACCAACAATAATGGATATGTCTAGCATTAGTGATGAATTGTGCAGATAGTAGTATTAATGGATATCTCTAGCATTAGTGATGAATTGTACAGATAGTAGTATTAATGTATATGTCTAGCATTAGTGATGAATTGTGCAGATAGTAGTATTAATGGATATGTCCAGAATTAGTGATGAATTATGCAGATAGTTGTATTATGTATATGTCTAGCACTAGTGATGAATTGTGCAGATAGTAGTATTAATGGATATGTCCAGAATTAGTGATGAATTATGCAGATAGTTGTATTATGTATATGTCTAGCACTAGTGATGAATTGTGCAGATAGCTGTATTATTTATATGTCCAGCACTAGTGATGAATTGTGCAGATAGTTGTATTATTGATATGTCTAGCTCTAGTGATGAATTGTACAGATAGTTGTATTATTGATATATCTAGCACTAGTGGTGAATTGTACAGATAGTTGTATTATTGATATGTCTAGCACTAGTGATGAATTGTACAGATAGTTGTATTATGTATATGTCTAGCACTAGTAGTGAATTGTACAGATAGTTGTATTCTGTATATGTCTAGCACTAGTGGTGAATTGTACAGATAGTTGTATTATTGATATGTCTAGCACTAGTGATGAATTGTACAGATAGTTGTATTATGTATATGTCTAGCACTAGTGATGAATTGTGCAGATAGTTGTATTATTTATATGTCTAGCACTAGTGATGAATTGTGCAGATAGTTGTATTATGGATATGTCTAGCACTAGTGATGAATTGTGCAGATAGTTGTATTATGGATATGTCTAGCACTAGTGATGAATTGTGCAGATAGTTGTATTATGGATATGTCTAGCACTAGTGATGAATTGTGCAGATAGTTGTATTATGTATATGTCTAGCACTAGTGATGAATTGTGCAGATAGTTGTATTATGGATATGTCTAGCACTAGTGATGAATTGTGCAGATAGTTGTATTATGGATATGTCTAGCACTAGTGATGAATTGTGCAGATAGTTGTATTATGTATATGTCTAGCACTAGTGATGAATTGTGCAGATAGTTGTATTATGTATATGTCTAGCACTAGTGATGAATTGTGCAGATAGTTGTATTATGTATATGTCTAGCACTAGTGATGAATTGTGCAGATAGTTGTATTATGGATATGTCTAGCACTAGTGATGAATTGTGCAGATAGTTGTAGTATGTATATGTCTAGCACTAGTGATGAATTGTGCAGATAGTTGTATTATGGATATGTCTAGCACTAGTGATGAATTGTGCAGATAGTTGTAGTATGTATATGTCTAGCACTAGTGATGAATTGTCCAGATAGTTGTATTATGGATATGTCTAGCACTAGTGATGAATTGTGCAGATAGTTGTATTATGGATATGTCTAGCTCTAGTGATGAATTGTGCAGATAGTTGTATTATTGATATGTCTAGCTCTAGTGATGAATTGTGCAGATAGTTGTATTATGTATATGTCGAGCTCTAGTGATGAATTGTGCAGATAGTTGTATTATGTATATGTCTAGCACTAGTGATGAATTGTGCAGATAGTTGTATTATGGATATGTCTAGCTCTAGTGATGAATTGTGCAGATAGTTGTATTATGTATATGTCTAGCTCTAGTGATGAATTGTGGAGGTGTTGTATTATGTATATGTCTAGCACTAGTGATGAATTGTGCAGATAGTTGTATTATGTATATGTCTAGCACTAGTGATGAATTGTGCAGATAGTTGTATTATGGATATGTCTAGCTCTAGTGATGAATTGTGCAGATAGTTGTATTATGTATATGTCTAGCACTAGTGATGAATTGTGCAGATAGTTGTATTATTGATATGTCTAGCTCTAGTGATGAATTGTGCAGATAGTTGTATTATGTATATGTCAGCCTAGTGATGAATTGTACAGATAGTTGTATTATTTATATGTCGAGCTCTAGTGATGAATTGTGCAGATAGTTGTATTTGGATATGTCAGCTAGTGATGAATTGTCAGATAGTTGTATTATTATATGTCAGCCTAGTGATGAATTGTGAGTGTTGTATTATGTATATGTCTAGCACTAGTGATGAATTGTGAGATAGTTGTATTATGTATATGTCTAGCACTGGTGATGAATTGTGCAGATAGTTGTATTATGGATATGACGAGCTCTAGTGATGAATTGTACAGATAGTTGTATTATGTATATGTCTAGCACTGGTGATGAATTGTGCAGATAGTTGTATTATGGATATGACGAGCTCTAGTGATGAATTGTACAGATAGTTGTATTATGTATATGTCTAGCACTGGTGATGAATTGTGCAGATAGTTGTATTATGTATATGTCTAGCACTAGTGACGAATTGTCCAGATAGTTGTATTATGTATATGTCTAGCACTAGTGATGGATTGTGCAGATAGTTGTATTATGGATATGTCTAGCACTAGTGATGAATTGTGCAGATAGTTGTATTATGGATATGTCTAGCACTAGTGATGAATTGTGCAGATAGTTGTATTATTTATATGTCCAGCACTAGTGATGAATTGTGCAGATAGTTGTATTATGTATATGTCTAGCACTAGTGATGAATTGTGCAGATAGTTGTATTATTGATATGACTAGCTCTAGTGGTGAATTGTGCAGATAGTTGTATTATTTATATGTCCAGCACTAGTGATGAATTGTGCAGATAGCTGTATTATGTGTATGTCTAGCAATGGTGATGTATTGTGCAGATAGTTGTATTATGGATATGTCGAGCTCTAGTGATGAATTGTGGAGATAGTTGTATTATGTATATGTCTAGCACTAGTGATGAATTGTGGAGATAGTTGTATTATGTATATGTCTAGCACTGGTGATGAATTGTGCAGATAGTTGTATTATGGATATGACGAGCTCTAGTGATGAATTGTACTGATAGTTGTATTATGTATATGTCTAGCACTGGTGATGTATTGTGCAGATAGTTGTATTTTGGATATGTCTAGCACTAGTGATGAATTGTGCAGATAGTTGTATTATGGATATGTCTAGCTCTAGTGATGAATTGTGCAGATAGTTGTATTATTGATATGTCTAGCTCTAGTGATGAATTGTGCAGATAGTTGTATTATGTATATGTCGAGCTCTAGTGATGAATTGTACATATAGTTGTATTATTTATATGTCGAGCTCTAGTGATGAATTGTGCAGATAGTTGTATTTTGGATATGTCGAGCTATAGTGATGAATTGTACAGATAGTTGTATTATGTATATGTCGAGCTCTAGTGATGAATTGTGGAGGTGTTGTATTATGTATATGTCTAGCACTAGTGATGAATTGTGGAGATAGTTGTATTATGTATATGTCTAGCACTGGTGATGAATTGTGCAGATAGTTGTATTATGGATATGACGAGCTCTAGTGATGAATTGTACAGATAGTTGTATTATGTATATGTCTAGCACTGGTGATGTATTGTGCAGATAGTTGTATTATGGATATGACGAGCTCTAGTGATGAATTGTACAGATAGTTGTATTATGTATATGTCTAGCACTGGTGATGAATTGTGCAGATAGTTGTATTATGTATATGTCTAGCACTAGTGATGAATTGTCCAGATAGTTGTATTATGTATATGTCTAGCACTAGTGATGGATTGTGCAGATAGTTGTAGTATTGATATGTCTAGCACTAGTGATGAATTGTGCAGATAGTTGTATTATGGATATGTCTAGCACTAGTGATGAATTGTGCAGATAGTTGTATTATGGATATGTCTAGCACTAGTGATGAATTGTGCAGATAGTTGTATTATGGATATGTCTAGCACTAGTGATGAATTGTACAGATAGTTGTATTATGGATATGTCTAGCACTAGTGATGAATTGTGCAGATAGTTGTAGTATTGATATGTCTGGCACTAGTGATGAATTGTGCAGATAGTTGTATTATGGATATGTCTAGCACTAGTGATGAATTGTACAGATAGTTGTATTTTGGATATGTCGAGCTATAGTGATGAATTGTACAGATAGTTGTATTATGTATATGTCGAGCTCTAGTGATGAATTGTGCAGATAGTTGTATTATTGATATGTCTAGCTCTAGTGATGAATTGTGCAGATAGTTGTATTATGGATATGTCTAGCATTAGTGATGAATTGTGCAGATAGTTGTATTATGGATATGTCTAGCATTAGTGATGAATTGTGCAGATAGTTGTATTATGGATATGTCTAGCACTAGTGAGGAATTGTGCAGATAGTTGTATTATTGATATGTCTAGCTCTAGTGATGAATTGTGCAGATAGTTGTTCTATGTATATGTCTAGCACTAGTGATGAATTGTGCAGATAGCTGTATTATTGATATGTCTAGCTCTAGTGATGAATTGTGCAGATAGTTATATTATGTATAGGTCTAGCATTATTGATGAATTGTACAGATAGTTGTATTATGGATATGTCGAGCTATAGTGATGAATTGTACAGATAGTTGTATTATGTATATGTCTAGCTCTAGTGATGAATTGTGCAGATAGTTGTATTATTGATATGTCTAGCTCTAGTGATGAATTGTGCAGATAGTTGTATTATGGATATGTCTAGCATTAGTGATGAATTGTGCAGATAGTTGTATTATGGATATGTCTAGCATTAGTGATGAATTGTGCAGATAGTTGTATTATGGATATGTCTAGCACTAGTGATGAATTGTGCAGATAGTTGTATTATTGATATGTCTAGCTCTAGTGATGAATTGTGCAGATAGTTGTTTTATGTATATGTCTAGCACTAGTGATGAATTGTGCAGATAGCTGTATTATTGATATGTCTAGCTCTAGTGATGAATTGTGCAGATAGTTATATTATGTATAGGTCTAGCATTATTGATGAATTGTGCAGATAGTTGTATTATGGATATGTCGAGCTCTAGTGATGAATTGTGCAGATAGTTGTATTATGGATATGTCTAGCACTAGTGATGAATTGTTCAGATAGTTGTATTATGTATAGATCTAGCTCTAGTGATGAATTGTGCAGATAGTTGTATTATGGATATGTCGAGCTCTAGTGATGAATTGTGGAGATAGTTGTAGTATGGATATGTCTAGCACTAGTGATGAATTGTGCAGATAGTTGTATTATTGATATGTCTAGCTCTAGTGATGAATTGTGCAGATAGTTGTATTATTTATATGTCCAGCACTAGTGATGAATTGTGCAGATAGTTGTATTATGTATATGTCTAGCACTAGTGATGAATTGTGCAGATAGTTGTATTATTGATATGACTAGCTCTAGTGATGAATTGTGCAGATAGTTGTATTATTTATATGTCCAGCACTAGTGATGAATTGTGCAGATAGCTGTATTATGTGTATGTTTAGCAATGGTGATGTTGTGCAGATAGTTGTATTATGGATATGTCGAGCTCTAGTGATGAATTGTGGAGATAGTTGTTGTTGTTGTGTGTGTTGTTGTTTATTATGTATATGTCTAGCACTGTATGAATTGTGCAGATAGTTGTATTATGGATATGCAGCCTGTGATGAATTGTCGATAGTTGTATTATGTATATGTCTAGCATGTGATGTATTGTGCAGATAGTTGTATTATGGATATGTCTAGCACTAGTGATGAATTGTGCAGATAGTTGTATTATGTATATGTCTAGCACTAGTGATGAATTGTGCAGATAGTTGTATTATGTATATGTCTAGCACTAGTGATGAATTGTGCAGATAGTTGTATTATGTATATGTCTAGCACTAGTGATGAATTGTGCAGATAGTTGTATTATTATATGTCTAGCACTAGTGATGAATTGTGCAGATAGTTGTATTATGGATATGTCTAGCACTAGTGATGAATTGTGCAGATAGTTGTATTATGGATATGTCTAGCACTAGTGATGAATTGTGCAGATAGTTGTATTATGGATATGTCTAGCACTAGTGATGAATTGTGCAGATAGTTGTATTATGGATATGTCTAGCACTAGTGATGAATTGTGCAGATAGTTGTATTATGTATATGTCTGGCACTAGTGATGAATTGTGCAGATAGTTGTATTATGGATATGTCTAGCACTAGTGATGAATTGTGCAGATAGTTGTATTTTGGATATGTCTAGCTATAGTGATGAATTGTACAGATAGTTGTATTATGTATATGTCGAGCTCTAGTGATGAATTGTGCAGATAGTTGTATTATTGATATGTCTAGCTCTAGTGATGAATTGTGCAGATAGTTGTATTATGGATATGTCTAGCATTAGTGATGAATTGTGCAGATAGTTGTATTATGGATATGTCTAGCATTAGTGATGAATTGTGCAGATAGTTGTATTATGGATATGTCTAGCACTAGTGATGAATTGTGCAGATAGTTGTATTATTGATATGTCTAGCTCTAGTGATGAATTGTGCAGATAGTTGTTCTATGTATATGTCTAGCACTAGTGATGAATTGTGCAGATAGCTGTATTATTGATATGTCTAGCTCTAGTGATGAATTGTGCAGATAGTTATATTATGTATAGGTCTAGCATTATTGATGAATTGTGCAGATAGTTGTATTATGGATATGTCGAGCTCTAGTGATGAATTGTGGAGATAGTTGTATTATGGATATGTCTAGCACTAGTGATGAATTGTTCAGATAGTTGTATTATGTATAGATCTAGCTCTAGTGATGAATTGTGCAGATAGTTGTATTATGGATATGTCGAGCTCTAGTGATGAATTGTGGAGATAGTTGTATTATGGATATGTCTAGCACTAGTGATGAATTGTTCAGATAGTTGTATTATGTATATGTCTGGCACTAGTGATGAATTGTGCAGATAGTTGTATTATGTATATGTCGAGCACTGGTGATGAATTGTACAGATAGTTGTATTATGTATATGTCTAGCACTAGTGATGAATTGTCCAGATAGTTGTATTATGGATATGTCTAGCATTAGTGATGAATTGTGCAGATAGTTGTATTATGGATATGTCTAGCACTAGTGATGAATTGTGCAGATAGTTGTATTATGGATATGTCTAGCACTAGTGATGAATTGTGCAGATAGTTGTATTATGGATATGTCTAGCACTAGTGATGAATTGTGCAGATAGTTGTATTATGGATATGTCTAGCACTAGTGATGAATTGTGCAGATAGTTGTATTATTTATATGTCTAGCACTAGTGATGAATTGTGCAGATAGTTGTATTATTGATATGTCTAGCACTAGTGATGAATTGTGCAGATAGATGTATTATGGATATATCTAGCATTAGTGATGAATTGTGCAGATAGTTGTATTATGTATATGTCTGGCACTAGTGATGAATTGTGCAGATAGTTGTATTAT
>CM026389.1:36603491-36638841 GCA_014843695.1 Archivesica marissinica | reverse complement strand
AACACTAGTCCGCAGCTCTACCTACCTGTTTTCTACCAAACGTTGGTACACTACATTATCTAGGATGCTGAATCCGTGGTCTTAGACTAGTAGTCCAAGCAAACTAGTTTTTCATTTGGGAAAAAAAGAAAAATAAATTATGTTACCACAGTGCATTTCTATGATGTCTGCAGAACACTATGCTAAAAGTCCTAAAAAATCCCATTATGCAAATTTGCATAATTTGCATTAATCCAAAATGGCGGACTTTAACATACAAACTTGTGTATCTTTACACTCAGATAACATATTTATATAGTTTAAAGTGCTATTATGAGTTTTCCCTCACAGTTTCTTCATTAGAACACTCGAAATATGGTTTTGAATGGTACATTTACTACATAAAACTAAATGTATTAAACAGGTACAGTAAATGTCGATAACATATGCCTGGACAGTGACAATTTACGTTCATTTACAAATCATTTAAAACATTCAATATCTATGTTACAATGTAGCTAAACACACATATAATGCGCATAATGTATAATAGGATTCTACATTTGACATATTATATTATTATTTAAAAATCTTACATCTGTAAAACATACATTGCGAGGATTCTGTATCATGGCATAACGATGATTGTAAGGTAGCAGGTACCAAGTGCAATAACAATGTTGACAATCATACAGAGCTATAAGGGCCTTCTCTCATGATTTAATGACTGCATTCATTTCCTGTTCAATATGTATACATTTCTCGATAATCAAAGATGATGTCTGCAGAACCGTACTTCGCCATCAAATATGACACATATAACTCGCAACGTCATCATATGTGCCTCCTCTTGGCCATGTTATCTGATGGAGTAGGAGGGCCATCAATAATGTAACGAACAGGTTCGTTATGTTCTCGTTGTTCATTTACGATGCACTTCCAAAGAACATCAGCAAGTGTTGACTTTTTGGTTTCCAATGGAAGGCAGTATGCATTAAACAATGCTGGAGGATATCCTCATAGTTCATTAAACCTTCAACAAAGACTAAGTCACTGGAACAATAACTATGGGTCAACCTGCAAATATCTGCCTTTAACCTTGATGACCGACTTTAATCCAAGTGTAACTGTGTGTGCAGCTTTTCTAAATGTATGCTCATCTATAGACTTGTTGTTCATAGTGTTGATGATATTGTGTCCTATTTCTCTTGATCTCTCAATGCTAACACTTTTCGTTGCTGTCATTCCATTAGCTATGTTGAATACTGATGTTGTATCCACAAATGGGTTCCTCTCCCTCAGATCATGAGTGTCACACACGTCTCGGCTTCCTCTCCCTGAGAAACTGGATCATGAGTGTCACACAGTTCTCTTCTCTGTGTCGCCATATTGTACATACATTATGTTGGTAATTTGTTTGGTATGTTATGCCTGTTAATGGCTGCATGACCTCGTTCGGGTTTGAGCATGTCAGTATGGACTGTATCCACACCAACCGTTGCATTTCTGCATTTAACTACATTGTTTGCATATATTATAGGAATAGGTATACTTGCTGTGTATAGTCTTGGTGTGAATGCAACCATTAGGCCCATCCCATGAAAAGTTCCACTTCCACCAAGTGGTGCGATGATATCAGTTATATATAGTACACTTAATTGTCTTGTGAAACACTCCGTATTTCTTCTTCACTTCAGCATATGAACACGAGAAGCCATGCTCATGATATTTTAAAGTCGATATTTTATTTGCATTGAAAACTATGCACATATATCAGTTACTCACCATAATTTAACATGTATCGCAACAAATAGTTTCCTCGTCGATAATAGTGTATAACATGGGCATAGTAATGACAAAACATTAATTAGAGATAAAATTAATCCTAAACCTCTCTAACATGTCGTCTGTGAAAGGTAATAAACGAAAATATTTCAGATTGGCGGCCATCTTGGATTTATGCTAATTATGCAAATTTGCATGATGGGATTGTTTGGAACTTTTAGTATGGTGTGCTGGAGACATCTGTAACATAGTTACCTTTTGCCGTACGCCTATATACATGTGTAGTGATTAATTACCTTATATGTTGATGACTCTCTTCATTTAATTATTTAAACATGTATGATTATATAATAGGACAACAGTCTTTTCAGTGTGTGTACGGTATGTCCTTTGTTGGGGACATATGATATACATGTCTGCACTTGATAAAATGGATGGAGGAATTCCATTGTTTGGATCACGCAAACATCAAATGGGATTTCACCAGGCATGTGGTGATAGAGTGCTTACTAAGCAGCGTACACACAATGAATTGACTGGTGCAAGCCGGAATTAATGCGTGGTTTGCAGAGATGTTGCACTACCTCTGGCAGTAGACACGGACGGGGTCACAGGGTCATGGAAACGCATGATCGTGTGATCAAGTCTATTTGATATTCCATGCCTAATTGTCAACAGTTGTCTATAAAACCATCTCGGACAGCTTAGAGAGCTGAGAGAGAGCCTGGTTGGTTACTATTGAGACTAGCATCTCTGTGTTGGTTATAATGTCGGCTCTTAGATGTAATTAAATATTATTAAGACTTTGTTGTTGCTGTGATTACGTCCGGAGAGCCTCGCCGAGTCCACATCGTAACACATCAACGAAATGCACTGTGGCAAAATAATTTATGTTTCTTTTTTTCCAAGATGACCTTAAAAATGAGCTAGTTTGCTTGGACTATAGGGCATTCTTATACAATTGTCGGTGTGATGCGACTGATGTCGCCAAATGTTTGAATCCTGTCTCAGTCTCTATAAAATTGATGTAATGCTGTGGTAGTGGTAGTTTGCGACACTATGCCGAATGTAAAATCTAATATGGTACTTATTGATGGTCATTTTATATGTTTTCAGGTTTGTTCAGTGCATTTCGCTGATGGACGACCGACCAAACAAAACCCTGTTCCGACCATTAACATGGGGTATACAACAAATAAGCCAACGCCAGAAGACCATTAATAAGACGCAGTCTTTTTTTAAAGACACCCGCAAAGCCATACCATAGAGTAATGTCGTTGGAAATTACGGACGAAATATTAACTGCCACACCCCTCCAGGCAATGGAGAACATTGAAAATATGGAATGTGACCAATTTAATGATCAGTGTGAATCAGATTGCTGCCATACATATCCATCATTGTGTAAAAATTTAACAAAAAAAAATTAGTTGACACCAGCACTCAAACTGTGGACTTGGTTGCTTTAGACCACTCTTACTTTTACAGTAAACGAACAAGAGATGCATCAACTCAGTGCAACACTCAATAATTCAGTGTCAACAGTATTTCAAATGACACATAGTGTAGGTCTTACACTGGGTTCAGCTTAACTGTATTCATGCCATTAATATATACATTAACGCAGTTTGGGAAACAGCTGCCATACAAGTTAGACATTCAAAACCAAATGTTCTTGGTATTGATACGGCTGAGACTAGCTCTTACATTCAGGGACATGGGGCGGCGATTTGGAATTTCCCATCAGCTTGCAAGTAATATATTCCATACATGGATCGATATTATGTCCGAACAGCTCTCTTCATTAATTATATGGCTTCCAAGAGATACTATTAGGAGAACACTTCCGTCATCATTCAGAACTTCATATCCAAGAACTACCTGCATTATCGACTGCCCGGCATTATTCATTCAAAGGCCATGTTCACTAAAAGCTCGACCACAAACATGGAGCACCTATACAAGTCACAATACTGCCCAATTTGTGATAGTCATTGCTCCAAATGGGTTTGTTATGTACATTACTTCTCTATATGGCGGAAGGGCAAGTGACAATTTCATTACAAAGAATAGTGGTTTCTTGAACTATTTATTGCCTGGAGATGAAGTAATGGCAGACCGGGGTTTTACTGTGGCCGATGAACTTTGTGCTCGGCGAGTGAAATTGAACATTCCAGCATTTATGAAAGGAAGGAGCCAGTTGTCCGAAGAAGAGGTAATCGAGTCCAGACAGATAGCTGCTGAGCGCATAGATGTTGAAAGAGCAATAATGAGACTTAAGTCTTTCAGGATTCTCAACACAACATTGGGCATTAAGGCATTTAACTTAAACATTATTTATTTCAGTATTTGTACATGTAATCAAGAAATGAACATTTTACATATCATTTAACAGCAGTAGACTGAAAGGTATTAGAACGAAAGAAAACTTATATAGGTATTCTCCCTATCAATGGATTGATATACAATAGGCATGAAAAGAATATATATAACAATGAAAATACGTGATATCTATTCTAGGTATTTGCTAAAGAATTTCAGAACTTAATGTATTAGTGAGTCAATAGTTTTGGATGTAAAAAAGAAAATTGTTAATATTTAAAGGAATATATGAAAAAAGTTCAAGAACATGAACTATCACATCGGAGCACGAGAAGAAATTGGTAATAAACAGCTGCATGTAATGGCAAATAGCAGTCAGTTATCTTTCTTGGCAGCCGCTAGGGGCGCCACTGTACCCGGTCCTGGAATTCTCGCAGAAAAAACATCATTAACATGGCATCGAAGTTCGGTCTTATGACAATACCACAGTTAAAATCGGAATTAAAGAAGAGAAATGCAAAGCAGACAGGAAGGAAAATGGATTTGGTTGAAAGGTATTAATTTTGCTTCAGATTTTAGCGTAATAAGCAATACAGACCGAGAAATGCGGCGATCCTGTGAACCGTAAACACGGGTCAGGTCCGACAGTGCTAAGTTAATGCAATGGTCGATAAAACGATGATATGTAAAAAAATCCTTGTAGTTGACGTTAAAAATGGTCAAGAATATGTATTCCACCCGAATTGCAACACCTAACAGAATTAAAAGTGTATAACCGGGAAAAATAAACAACTTTACGGCTAGCATACGCTATTATATACGATAACTGTGTCCATAAATACATAAATGTCGAAATGGCCGTGTGGTTAGAGCGTTGATCTGTGACACGGGAGACCCGGGTTCGAATCATATCCTAATTATGTTTTTTTGTTTTGTCTTTTTCAGAACAATCTAATTGATTATGACTGATACCGAAATCAGTATTTCGCCCGTACTAACGCCTCTACGACGGTGTAATGACAATGAAGCAGGACTCTAGTTCTGCTCAATGCTACTCTTTTTCATTCTCAAGCTTTTCTTAAAAACTCAACAAGCGCTTAAACATACCATCGATGGTCTGTTGAACGTAATCATCAGCTCTGAAATGGACTGCAGTCGTCGAAGCGTAAAATCTTTATCTCAACCAGACGATCAGAATATAGTATCAACCACGCATAAAGAACGCCTTCATCACTTGCTCCGCCCAGGGTTAGGGTCAAAACGCGTGGTTGATGTCATTATTCAGTTGGGTGGTTGAGAAAAAAGGCTTACATCTTCGAAGGCTGCCAATTTTTGAAAGATTCGTCTATCCTTCTAATCGCGTTCACCCACTTGGAACGCCTATCATAATCTTTCGGAAACTCATGTCCTCCTCTTAAATGACACTGGGGTACACAGCAGCAGGTTGAAGGCATAATTATCTATTATTTTGTGTTATTATGTATGAGCGTGTTTACATTGTTTTCTAAGGAAAGTACGATGAAATCCGAATCACTCCAAATGTATCGGGACCGGGTCAGGTGGCGCCATCTAGTTAAGAACGACAACTGACTGCTATTTGCCATTGGAGCTTTATGTAACTTGAGGGACCGCTTAATCAAAGATGATAAAATATGGAATAAACTGTGTGTGAAGTTGTGCTCAGACTGAATACTGTAAATCCGGTATTTATTTATATACTGCGGGTATTTATTTATATACGGTGGGTATTGCTAATTATGAACTGATAAATTACATTTATATCAGTTCACATCATAAATGTTGGTCGAAATGTTATAAAAATAAATATTTATGAGATATAATGAAATTAGCGAAACAAATATCACGCAAACAATACCAGACCTACATTTACATCTATATAGAGAAACACAAGATAGCAAACTGTTAAAAAGTATTTATTAATAAGCTGCTTAATTTACAAGTTTCACTTACATGTATCATGGTAAAATGGAATGCCAAATAAAATACAGATTGGTCAAACTTGCTTTTAATATTACTTGAAATTTTAAATCTGTGAAATTAAATGATACCATAGTACTGTACATCAATATGATGTATTACAGAACAATAGCATATATCTGAGATTTGTAAATCGTTATTAATTATGTTCATGTACTACAAAGCCTTTTGTAGTCTTTAGAAAGTCTCAGTCTGTCATCATGGTGCTCATCCGTCAAGCGCACAAGTAAGTGTTGTAAAACTTCCTGAGTCCTGGTAATAGACTACTGATATATTCTGAGCAATATGGAACGTCAACAATACATTGGAATTTGGATATCCAGACAGCAAATTTACATAACCTGGCCTTTGTGCAAAACATTGTCATTTGCACTTGGCAATAATATCCATTGCCTCCCTTATTGAAATATTCCTGTCCATCTTTTAAGAGAACATCATATTTTCCTGAAGAAATTAACTCCCTAAGTGAGCGCGCGTAGGACATTTAATTTCTAATATGGTATTTTCAGCAACGATACCATCAGGGCTGGCTGCAAAATACGGCTCCTAGGGACATACGACAATGCCCCACTTGGAAACGGGCACACCAGAATATTGCTGGAACCATTCCCGATTCTTCGACTCGTTGTCTTGTTCATGTTTGATAGCAAAATAAACCTTGAACCTCGGATATAACTGATTGTTTACAAATTTACTGGAGATTAGCTCTGTCTGTTTTGGGTACATAATTTGCCTTACAGGCTGTTATGCGCAGTTTGCGACTTTCTTGCCACACGTTTGAATGATCGTGTTTCGTTTTCTATTTAATCATCCTAATGTTTTCCCGAGTAATGCACACATATTTCTTATATAACTGTTGACAGAAAGTACACGACAAGGGGCAATTCACTGGCATGGTTTGATCAATGTTATGTGACCCGTGTTCTATGTCACCTTTTCCAAAACGAGTTGTTTACTCTGGGGCATGAGGAATTGTATACAACAGTGTTCCTTTACAACGCCAGAGTGATTTGACTGCTGACTGCAAAACGTTTTCCTTCAGGTCTTTGTGATCCAAAAACTGATTGGTATTCAGTGTTGCATCATTAGTTACTAATACTTGCTTGTCATTTGTTTTACATGTGATTAATGTCTTCGCACTTGGCATATCAAACGAAATATCAACCAACGTATCATGAGTTAGAGATTTGCCGCGCTACACCACTGGATCAAGCTAGTGCACTGCATACAATAGGGCCGTTACATGACTGCAGCTACTACCGCTCCCTGCTGGGCACGTACACTAACCAGTTAGCACCGTACAATCGTTAGTAATTGCAACCCACGTCCCACACCAGGCTGACTTGGTGATATGTTTGCTCTCAGAGAGTTTATCTCATTAACCTTCACGGAAAATATGTCACCTATCCATCCATTCTGGACATAATTGTACCCGTTCATTGCACGGAACTCCTTAATGGATTTTCCATCAAATGCTTTTGACTCCAATAAGTATTCTACAATATCCTCAAAGGTTAACCTTGGCAACACTTTACAGTTGTGTTTCCCCTAGTTACTTGCATCGGATGGAAGCTCTGAAAAAAGAAGGTATCATATAACTGTGTACACGATAAATGCCGGGATAACTGGGTGTCAGATGGCTCGGATGTAGGCTTTCCGGCTATAAAGTACTACGAATGTATATGTACATGTACCAGGTTTGATTCTGGGCATCGGTGTTGCATGTATTCATGACGCATTTTGCATGGCTCAAATGTATAATGTAACGGTGTACACTACAAGTAAATCAAATGCCGGGTGGCTCGGATGTAGGCTTTCCGGCTATAAAGTAATATGAATGTATATGTACTAGGTTTGACCCTGGGTAATCGGGTTGCACTTATTCATGTCGCATTTTTCATGGCTCAACTGTATAGTGTAACGGTGTACATGTACACATGATACAATGCCAGGATGACTACATGTAGGTTAGTTCTGAGGTAGGCTTTCCAGCGATGATCAATGTATGGAAGGTACCATGTACGTAGCCCAGTGTGTCACACTTTCGTGCCACAATGTTCAGGACTCAATTTAGTAAAGGCATATACTAGCCCTATTATGTCCAGACCTGTATATGTATCTACACGTCGCACCGTTATGAATAATCATGCAGACACCTGTGACACAGGCTGTGTATGGAATGTTTTATACACACTGGTTCATTTCAAATTATTGTTTTGTTTTAAAGTTTAACATAGTTAAAATTATTGTAAAATACTGTCTAAAGTAGCAATTGCGGTGGAATAGTACAGGTGGCTCAACTAACCTTCAGTAAACATCTCAATAAACACCTGGCTGTCTATTCGCGAAGAAACAATGCCATATGTAATGTTGTAGTTTTGTTCTTATATTTTTCCATGTAATTTTATTGTCTCATACACATCTTATGAGGGCCATCACTTGTATAATATACATCCTAGCCCCAATTGTACATTTGGAACTTGCAATTGTTCTGGTCAAAGTCAGTCTGCTATGTGTTGGTCCACATTCAATTGTCCATCATCACAAGTATACTTGTATGAGCATCACGAACACAAACGTTCAGCCGTCTTGCTTTGGTTAGTTTCGCAATGCTGTTATGCAATCTGACAATACTTTCTGGCTTCCATAAAATATTTCTTTACAAGTTTGAAGTTATTTATGTCAAGTAAACAATGAACACAGTAACAGCCGGAGCATCTAGTCGCGTGATTTACATTCAGTTGCAGCTGGAGCATCTAGTCGCGTGATTTACACACAGTAACAGCTGGAGCATCTAGTCGCGTGATTTACATGCAGTTGCAGCTGGAGCATCTAGTCGCATGATTTACATGCAGTTGCCACTGGAGCATCTAGTCGCGTGATTTACACACAGTAACAGCTGGAGCATCTAGTCGCGTGATTTACATGCAGTTGCAGCTGGAGCATCTAGTCGCATGATTTACATGCAGTTGCAGCTGGTGCATCTAGTCGCGTGATTTACATGCAGTTGCCGCTGGTGCATCTAGTCGCGTGATTTACATGCAGTTGCCGCTGGTGCATCTAGTAGCGTGATTTACATGCAGTTGCCGCTGGCGCATCTAGTCACGTGATTTACATGCAGTTGCCGCTGGAGCATCTAGTCACGTGATTTACATGCTTCTATTTGCATGAAGTGTTTGTATGGTGGCTTCTTGGTGTCATGCAGACATGTTATCCTGCTAGATAGGTTTACGTTATGTGTACCGTATTAATACAACATGAAACAACATCACCCAATAATAGTAGTTATTAAGTATAAAGTAAATAAATGGTTACCTGATTAAAGGATATGTGATGCACCGTCTTTGTGAGACATTATTAATATATGATAAAATCATACAATGAGCAAAATAACAACTATATAATCAATATTTGTATTGTACCAAACATTAAATAGCTTTTCCTCTAACTAAATCCACAGCTTATAGCACTATCGATCACTATACAATATCAAGAAGTTGAGCAAGCTTACGGTACTCGTGTTCAATTTAGCTTAACTCACAAAATGTTACTTTTAACAAATTGAACCAACTCTGTTATTTATTCTCCAAAGAAGAGAAACATCCTTTGTTCAAATATGAAGCAGGGAAAACCAGCACACTTTCAAATCCTGATATAACGCGGTATACTAATGGATGTACAATGTGAATTTACAGGGACAGAATCGCGAGAAGACCAGGCTAAGGTAGATGCTATATTCCCCGATCTCAGCGGCTCAAACTTCAACAAGCTACATGTATCATTAACCGGCAGTCTATATGCTTTTGTGATTGTTCGCTCAACATCAGGCAATCTGTTGGATAGGGTGGTACTTGAAGATATACGCACACTCTCTGACGTTATTCAAAATACAACAGCAAAGAATGATGATGGATCAGTAATAAAGGTAACGTCTTTGGCTATATTTAAAATGTTGTCACAATGTCTAAATATTGATATTATGTAACTGCTACAAGCTGGTATTACACAACAACTGTTTCAGTAACGTGTTTAACATTATGATGCAATAGACCATACATTATATGGTATGTGACTATGAAAATAGGCACTCGAACATAATTAACAAATATGCAGTTGATATATCAGGTATTTACCACAAAGTCTCGTAAGCGAATCCTGAACATCTTAACTCGATTTGTTACCAATTTAGAAGGTTGCGACTTGTTCGTCATCACATCTATCGTCCAGTCCGCCCTCGTGGTCGAGTGGTTAAGGTCGCTAACTTGCATACCACTGTAACCTATCATCACTGATGGTCACGGGTTCAAGCCCCGCTCAGACCGTGTCTCATTTATATGAATAGATTGGCAGTTTATTGGTGCGCCCACGTACTGGTTAACCGCTGGAGCCTGCCCAGGAAAGGTGTTGTTAGGTAAACTGCACGCCGGCGATATAGCCCAACATGGTGCTGATGCAGGCGTAAAACCCGAAATATAGCATAATAACATCTATCGTCCACTACGTTATTAATTATGTCCAAAACAACACAAACAACAAACAACATCACCAACAACAACAATGTTTATTTAGTTTAAACTGTTATTTATTTTACAACGATTAGATTGCGAAGCAAGTTTTAACAACTTATATTAATCACTCTAGTTGGCGCGAGGAAACTGGAGTACCCGGTGAAAATCCGATCTGGCGACCACCGTACCATCTCACATACTTCCCGGTTAGAGGATCGAACCCGTGTTGCATTGGTGAGAAGCGAGCGTGCAGCCAAATGTTTATTTAGCAAGGCGACATAATATAATGCATTTGGATAATGAACAGTATATCATATATTATATAATTATACTTATAATCTCAAACAAATATGAGTGAAATAATATTACGTGAATATGGTAGTTTTACATATGATAATATGCATACACACTTAAATTACACTATTTGATGTCTTAAGACAATTAATTACACTATTTGATGTCTTAAGACAAGTTTTAAGACAATTAATTACACTATTTGATGTCTTAAGACAAGTTTTAAGACAATTAATTACACTAGTTGATGTCTTAATCTTAAGACAATTAATTACACTATTTGATGTCTTAAGACAAGAGGAACTCTTCTTTTATCGATTGACATAAGACAATTAAATGTCCATACATTCGGCCAAGATACTGTTGGCATGTATTTAAATCGAATCTCAAGATTGGATCAAATATCATGCCGTTATCTGTAAGCATCTGGGGAACATAAGTAATTTTAGTCTAATTAACAAAACACTTTCTTGCCCATTTTCGCCAATTCTACCTTTGACCAGGGTAGTCTGTAGTTCTCTAAGTTATCTGATGACTCCGTTGCTCCGCAACAAACCAAATAGAAAATGAAAGCAATGGAATAGCATATTTTATTTGTTTGGTACCAAGCCGCTGGATGTTGAACTGTTGTCGACGAGAACGTTTTCGGACTCAAGTTGAAACTGCATTTTATGACGTCATTTATTGTCGTCTAAACACAACGTTCTAGCGCCATTTATCACCACTTGCATCATTTTCGATCATTAACAACACTGGTTAGCATAAAATAATTTAAAACATTAATTGCTTAGTTAAGTGAATGATCGAATAAACTTTCACTTATGGCCATGTGGCGTCCGTGGTCCAGTGGTAGAGCGTCGGATTTGGAATCAAACGGTCCCGGATCGATACTCGGTCAGGCTACGTATGTAGTGTCATTGAGCAAGGCACCTCACACACATTGCTTAGTACTGGTTAATCGCTTAGGTCGGCTAAGCCTGATCAGGAAAACGTCCCCGCGAGGGGTTTGACATTAAAGGAACATATATACATACATACATGGCCATGGCAAGATATTAATATGATCACTCGTATCGTCCGGAAGCATGATAGACGAGTCATAGTAACTTTAATAGTTATTTATCGTCGTCATCTGGTTATTTGAGCCACATCATGTAGAAGTATAATTTAGTAATTTTACCTAGTGGACGACCGTGCAATACAGAATAGATCCCAAGTACAGAAGCATTCACACGGATACATGTTATGTGACATCGGTGTATAGTTCCATCAGAAAATAAGTATTGAGGGGCGGAGGAATTAGTTTAAACATATTTTATTTTATCAATAATTACATCATGTTGTAACATTAGTATACAAGAACAGATGGATTAAATCGGAAGCTAGTATCGGAGGAATTGAACACACGATCCCTGAATGTGCAGAATGTGTTAACCTCTTGTCCACTGATCCACCCAAGTACAGTGTTGTTGATGTGACGAACGTGCTTCTTTTGTTTCAGTTTACAGACATATGTGCGATTAGCAATGGCCACTGTGCTGTGGAAGGCATATTATTGTTGAGTGCGGAGTTTCTGACGGCAGTCGACAATCATAATGTAATGTATCCTGTGTTTGCTTCTGAAACAACTGGTAGCCATAATTATGCTTCAGAAATAGGCGGTAATTATTTCATATTTTGCTCTTTATTAACGCCGCGTCTGTCTGTCTGTCTGACTGTCTGTCTGTCTGTCTGTCTTTGTTGTTGTTGTCTGTGTGTCTGTCGGTATATCTGTGACAGGGAAACTAAGACAGTTGTTGATAGATTTTGATGAAACATAGTGGATATATAGAGGGTTGGTGTAGAAGGAAGAATTTATATCTTGGGAGAACTTGGGCGGTCAACGAAGTGTCCTCATTACGATAGAAATCAATGGGTGGCACACCCTATTAAGATGCATTTAACTACTGAACATCATTCTTATATTTAAGCCAAAACCAACAACCAAGCAAAATACATCAACAGTCGGAGCTTTCAAACAGCCCTGTATATTGATTGTCACTGTGTGTAAAGTAGTTTGTTAACTTCGCATTTCGGTTTATGTCGTACCGACGGCTTAGGTTATATACCGATTATCCAGCTAATACTGGTGGTGGCGATCCCGCTGAGAAATATTTCAGTCTCACACAGGTACCCCGTAGAACCCCCAAGTTGTCACCCAGCTGAATAGGTTCCTCACACGGAAATATTCGTAAAACACCCAATGCAATTCTAACCAACAGCTGTGAGCTGCAAGTGCTCAACTACTCTCGGCCACATACAAGCCGTGTTTAATAAATGTTGTTTAAGATTAGGCGACAATACATATTTGTTTGGCGTCACATGGGATTTAATTCTTGATTAGCTTAAATATATAAGCTACCAGTGTGTTTGATACATGACCTAGCTTATACAGATTGTAATTAATATAGGTAAGGTACAACTTGACACAAGTGAGAAATATCTAAGCAGCATGGACTATCTAAGACTAGACTTTCACATTCGTACGGACGAAGAAAAGTACAGAGATATGTCTGCAAAATGGGTATGTATAAATGGAATCTAGTTTAATTTAATACCAAGACCTCAATGCCAAGAAGTTGTAATAACAAATTTGACTATCTTTATTATGATATAACCCTTATTGAGATAATTTAAATTGACTCACACGAGTTCCATATAATAAATTATAATTATTGTAACAGTCATTGATTTTATTGTCGGAGGGGGTGACTCCGTGGATGACTGGTTGAGGTCATTGACTTCAAATCCCTTGCCCATCACCATCATATGTTCGAATCCCACTGGGGTGTCGAAATGTTTCAAGTGAGGATGCAATCTAACTGGCTTATGGTGGGTCAGTGGTTGTATCCTGGTACCCGTCCGAGCCTGAACTACTGTTCGAAGGAGGGGCCGTTTGTGGTTTTCCTCCACCAATAATAGCTGGTATGTCGCCATATGACTTAAGCTGTTGGTGCGATGTTAAGCTCCAAAAGCAAACAAAACAAACGTATCCATAGTAGTTGTGAAGTTTAATGTTTCATATTAAAGATCACTCAATATAAATATCGATTAACGATATCCGGCCGATCTCCTCGGGGCGTGCACGTCGCGGTCGTGGCACATCTTGCAGCAGCTGCGTAGGGTACTGTGCTCTTCTTGGCGACGACACACGCTCCAACATAACAGTATTGCTGAAGTTGTCGAGGTATGGCCATACTCTGGAGTGACCGAGATGACCAGATATCTAACTGCCATATATGTTTAATTGCTGTTCCGGGATGACCAACAGTGGGAAGTGTGCGCCCTACAAATGACACACACGCATGACTTATCACACTGGACCAGAGGAAGAAGAAACGTTACATCTGACAGAAGCAACGTAGGACATATACTCACATTAGGGAAACCAGTCACCCATATGCTGAGGCGACGTTAGAGAAATATACGCATCATCATCATCTGGTAAATAGTCGGTCCATAATAACGTGCGACCGTGTTTGTATTGTAGATAGCAGAATTGGTTTTACGTCTAGAAGCGTATCCCAGCAGCAAGAACTATGAGTTCGCTTACGGTCACTATGCTTCTTTTGATGAAGAAATCGACAAGACGGTTTCCGGGGACATACCTCTGTTTGCCGCCACAGTTGCAATAATGATTACTTATGCATGTGTTGCAACCCTTTCCTCAAGGTTCGTACACCCTACTCCCTTAATTGAGGAGGGTAGTTTACTAAATATTTGTTAGAAGTTGATTACGTGTTTCCACGCCCCTCGCCGCAGCTGTTTAGAATCATACTGGGGTATCGAATTAGTTCAAGTATGGAAGATATCCAGCTGGCTTTCGGAAGGTAGGTATGTGGTTCTATACGGATGCCCGACCGTGTTTGAAATACTGATAGGAGGGGCAGCCACCTATTCTGGTTGGAGAGTCGCCATATGGCATAATCTGTTGGTGCGATATATGGACAAAAGGGAGTTTGCTGGACCACTTTTTATAGAAAGGTAGAAGAGATCGGACTTTGGGTTCTGGTTATTGTTTTTCCGTGTGCTAGGAGGAGGGGCAGCCACCTATTCTAGCTGGAGAGTCGCCATATGGCATAAGCTTTTGGTGCAATATATGGACAAAAGGGGGTTTTCTGGACCACTTTGTATAGAAAGGTAGAAGAGATCGGACATTGGGTTCTGGTTATTGTTTTCCGTGTGCTAGCTACCAAGATAGTCCGACGGGAACATGTTATGCCAAATTCTTTAATATTTATTTACCCAAAACTAAATCTTGGAAAGGCAAAATATTAGACTAAAACTTAAGAAACAAATTAAAATAAAACCATTTTTAAAAATTTATCTCTAGGTCTGTCCATTTCAGGGTCCGCCTCCGTGGTCGACTGGTTAAGGTCGCTGACTTGTATGCCACTGTAACCTATCATCACTGATGGGCACGAGTTCGAGCCCCGCTCAGACCGTGTCTCATTTATATGAAACAGTTGGCAGTTTCTTAAGGAGGTTGGTGTACCCAAGTACTGGTTAACCGTTGGAGCCTGCCCAGGAAAGGTGTTGTTAGGTAAAACTGCCCGCCGGCGATATAGCCCAAAATGGTGCTGATGCAGGCGTACAACCCGAAATATAACATAATAACATAACTGTCCATTTCAGTATGCTTGGCGTCTGTTCACCAATAAGTGTTTCAAACCCATCTCTTGTGATGTTTGCCATTTTGTATTCGGTATAATAATCGATTATCTAAATCGGAAATAAAAAGAAATATTCTACAATAATCTGTTTTCTATATAGGTCGCCCCCGATTCAACGAAACCTCCCAACCCTATATTAAATTTATATATTAGAATTTGATTTAAATGTTCGTCCGGTACCGCTTCGAGACATGTATGGAATATTCCTCTCTGGTCAAATCAATATATACACTCTAAGTACTTCTGTAATGCACCTTTGGTTTCGTGTTCGTTAAGGTGATAATCGACAGATGTGTGTCTGAGACTGAGACCCGTCAATGGTTGTCTAAAAAGACCCGGTAAGGACTGAGAAGGAGAGAGAGGAATACAAGATAGAGAGAGATATAGATTGCGGTCCGTAACTAAACATTGGACATTTTGTTAACTTTTTTACAAACATATTATTAGTTCACTGACGTTAGTGGACATTAGTGTTGCCTTATTGTTATGTATTTACTTCATGAGCAGACATTTTACACAGGTTCAAAACCCAGCTGGATTTTTTAAAATTCAGTATTTGTAATCACCCCCCCCCCCCATTAACTTGGCGTGTTAATAGGCCACTAGAACGGCCATGCCGCCCATAACCAGAATTACAAAAGCGATCTCGCGGTCTTTTTGATGTCAACAAATCAATTAAATTCCTATCCAGCCGACTTGTGGAAGATCGGTGATCCTACCCTATCACAATCAAAATCAACAAAGCAAATACTTATGCGGAAGTTCGGTGGTTCTACTCGGGCCATTTAAAATAATAAACTGTACCGTTCTACCCGGTCATACAGCCTATATGTATAATCACACTGGATGGGTATGGTGCATCACGATCGGTGCTGACGGGGTGACATAATCTCGAGGGGTATATTCAGGGGGTTATGCTTTCGTGTCCCCATGAAAGTACATACATGAATAGACTTTTAACCTATAAGGCTTAATAGTTTTTTTCCTTGTCTTGGCTGTCTTGATGTACAAGTGTTGTTACATCTGCATCCGTCAGAATTTGAGGCCTAAATGTCTTAGATTTAACTCGGATGTCACAGACGTCGTCCGAGCTGCATTGTCCTTTCATTGTCCAATGCTATTTTCGAGTGATATCAGCAGGTACTGGGCGCTTTCGGTGAACCTGAGCTGCTTCCGTGAGAAGGAAATAATTATATATTTCGATGTTGTTTGGTATACAAGTCACACTACCTTCAGTCTTTCATATGATCTGCATTAGAATATGTGAATACTAGCCGCGTAGATTATCAAAGACGACAATAATGTGTGTGGTTCTAGGATTCAGCCTTGCAGACGTTGTGGGCGGCACATCGGAAATGTACTGTAATGTGGCAATGCTATTTGACACTATCAACACCGAGATACTATTCACACACATTGCAAGGTGTAGCAGTTTTGTAGTAGTCATCCCAGTCCTCTTGGGTCATCTGTATGACTTTGGGGTTGACCAGCACAACCTTAATTCAACATTGACTGCTCTCAGGAAATGCTCCACGTGTGGATACGTCTGCCCATCACAGCGCACGACCACAAAACAATAGCTACATGCCTCATGGTACTGTGTTTTCAGAGTGTTGTTATTCGCTGGATCGAGCTCAGGGCCTTCGACCTTCGTTGTCAGGGCATCAAAGTCGGCGTAGATGATACATTAGAATGGGAGCTGTTTGTGGTGGTTCAGGAAGATAATCTTGATTTTACCCTCTTCCGGCATCTCCACTCTCATCGCTGTCTGTGCGATCCCGCGGTAATCTGACCCTCGCCGAAGTGCTTACGCTCTCGCTGTTTGCTCTGGTCATGCGATTGAGATTATTGACCCGGGTGTAGTGGAACTTCCATGACGTCTCAATCGTGTTTGCTGAGCGTGTTGACAATGACTCCTTTGTCCCAACCAAAGATGTTAATGGCTAGCCCATTTTTTTTTCGACTTTCGGGATTTGGGGCGTCGATTCCTTCAAAGTTGACTATATCCTGGGTGGAATACTTCGTCGACTGGGAACATGACAGAAAGCAGTGTTCATCTTAGGCAGTGTTCATTGTTCTTCACGTTGATGTCTGCTTTCATGTTTCCGACTGATGCATGTAGCAGGATATAAGAGTCTCCTCGTAATCTTGCGATGTATAGCCAAAGAAGTGGAATACGTACAAGCACCCAACCTGAACCTTCGTTAGTCCATGTTTCCCTGGATGGTAGGGAAAGCTCTGTCTAGTGCCTATTTGATCTCATTGGCATAACAATCCGGCTACTTCTTGTGGCGGAGCACAGTGTACGTGTACACCTCGCTACCGTCGGGGTTATCTTTGGGTAGTTGAGACTAAAACGCGAGCTGAACATTACTCCTCTGAGTGCTGCTATCTCTTCTACGAGCTTCTGATACATTTGTGATTGTGTATTTTCCAATTACCCACAGGGTCTGCTTAGTTTATACAAATAGGGTCTGCTTGAGCACCATACTGGTTGTACTTCCAGACTGTTCCTGTTATGGAGGAACGAACAGGTATATGGTCACTTTCTGTATCGTTTTGTATATGGGGACTCCTCAGCAATAACTTTAATCTTTCTCTCACTCATCATACGCGGATGGGGGTAGGTCAGTATGTGCCCTGTACTAAGGTGTTCAGCATGTGCTTCTTTAATGCACGAGGGAGTGTGCTCATCCATAATGTTGTTCATCACATTATGAAGATTCGAATGCTTCTCGTGCATTTCTGGCAACAGTTTTTCGGTGTATTCAACCATAGTAGTCATGCAATTGTACACACACATGTTGCAGGAAGATAACAAAGGATTGGAAAACAAGATAAATGCAATGTTATATAAGTTCCAGATTATATGTGCGTGTATATAGTCAGCCTCGTTGATGTGTTCGTCAGAGAGCTTGCTGTAGATGGTCAACAGCTTTTCGATGTATTCAACCATAGTAGTCATGTTTTCAGATGGGTATTCACCTTGCACTTCTTTTCCCGTAATGGGTGTTCGGACTACGAGAAGTTGAGCCAATATCAGACTCTAAAACTATATATTTTACCGGACATTAACCCGACCGCAGTCTCGGCAGAGCTGTATCTCGCCATTAAAATGCATGCAGTACACTTGAAGCCGGCACTCCTTTCTGATCTGTGCTATGTGTATTTTACAATAATACCCACAGCAGCTCTTTCCACACTATTCTTGTTCTCCGACTGTGATCGAAGCACAGGTGTTGTAGCACTTCATATTGTAACGAGTTTGCCTCAAGTGTGTATACTGTAATGGTAACTCTAAAAGGATTTATTTATATTCACAATAATTCGGAAATATTAGCGACTCTTTCCTCAATATATTATTTACATATAATACATATGCATGTAAGTAAAAACATTTCTTCGTACATGCTCCATGCTGCCTTTTTATAACAAATGACCTAGAACCCCCTTTTGTATATATCTATGTACGAGCTTAAACCCCCAAATTCCACAGTGACGTCCTGGTCTCTCACGCCAGAAAGTACTTTGGGACACACCGGTAACCGATCTTTCCACAGTGACGTCCTGGTCTCTCATGCCAGAAAGTACTTTGGGACACACCGGTAACCGATCTTTCACGACTTGTTTATCATCTCACATCGTGTTTCCATTCTACCTCTAATCTACTTATTAAGGTTATTTCACACTCATACATAGCAGTTGAAGGATGTTTGGATGAACACTTGGAATAGGTAGTTCTTAGCATCTAATATTAGCTGCTCTGCACCATCATGCTACCTGTCAGAGTTCTAAATCTCTATATACGAGTGTGGTGCCTCTCGGATAGCAGATTCGGGATTAGGGTTTGATTCGGGATCTGGGCTTGAGACTAAGATTAGGAATTATTGTTATAAACTGACTGTCCGATAAGCGCAGTGGTTAGTGCGCTAGCTTCTCACCAATGCAACCCGGGTTCGGTCCTCAGATCTGGAAATAGGTGAGATTGTACTGTGGTCACCAGATCGGACAGGTGGGTTTTCTCCGGGTACTCCGGTTTCCTCCCATACGGATGACCACATATACGCTTTCATCCGAGCCAACGAGAGTGAGTAATATAAGTTATTAGAACTTGCTTCACAATTGTTATAATATAAATAAGTTTAATTAAATTAACTCATTTACACTTGGGAGGTAGAGTTGAGAACGTATTAAAGATGTAGTGAATGAAATCGGATATGGTACTTTTGCAGGGAGGTAACTGATATAAACCAAGGTGTTATTAGTATCCTCTACAAAAAAGTAAATATTACACAGAAAATAGGACATAACAATTATTATATAGTGTTGTAAAAGTATCGTGAATGTATATGTGTAAAAACGGACATAAAAACATATAAATACAGTGAAAATGGACGGAAATATCCGACAAAACGTAAGTGACACATTTAGTGACACGAAAAGTAACGAACAAAATGGCGTCCCGTTGGTATTTTTTCGGGAACAGAGTCTGTTTGGAGATCGTATAATAGATTATACAGAGTTCATTAAACATGAAGAGATGTTAAGTCAGACAATACACCATACACACATCACAGGTTTGCAGTGCATAAATGGAATGTGGCGGATCTACTTAGATAATTTGAAAGACAAGGTTACTCTAATTGCAGCGGGAGTGACCCTAAGGGGTCGCCGACTCCCGATTCTGTCAACAAACCCACTAAGGTTAGACAGTGAAAATACAGTTCGTATTCGTGTACAAAATCTTCCATTATCAGTTGATGATGGTATTATAACACGATCACTTGTACTCAGGGGAATAGATGTAATCTCGAATAAAAGAGAGAAATTACGAATTAAAAACAAACTAACAAATTGTGAAACGGGCGACCGTTTAGTAACTGTAAAAGCGACTACGCTTAAAGAACCCCTATACAGGTTTATGAACATAGGTCAATTCAAGGTTAAGGTCATACACAAAGGCCAGATAAAGCCGACGCTCAAATGCACAAAATGCTTAGTGGAAGGACATACAGCTAGAAATTGTGATAATCCTTGGACATGTACTTTGTGCAAGAAGTCCGGCCATAGAAAGGGCTCATGTCCATTAAAAGAGGTGTATTCCTCCCCAGAGGATATCCCATCGGAAGCCTCAAGTGAGAGCGGGGACAACTCTACTACGGTAACTAGTGGCCCAACAGAGGGATACAATGAACACGAGAAATACACAAATATAGACAGTCAGACTGAGCAACCTAACTCGTCCCTAAATACACCCACCTCTTTGCACGAGAAAGTCAAAGAAGTCAGACGTAAGCACAAAAATAATTCAAAACAAGCTATCAACGAGACACCGAAAGGTCAGCAACTTCTCGATAAATTTATGCAGCACGATCCCAGCAAGGAGATTAATGCGCCAAATAAACAGAACTCCGGTAAAGTCGTCCACTCACCACCAACACCGGCAGAAATACTACGTGAACGCACAAAGACATCGCGGAATTACGACAGTGAATACAGCAATGATTAATCACGAACACCATTCCGTGTTGAAACTGCCCAATGCCTATACTAGCTATGTATTAATGGACTACGAGACTGATTATGAATCCACCTCAAGACACTGGCAAATGTAGCAATATGCTATATAATATTTTCCTTATGGTGAAAATATTAATATAGAATGATAATGATTAATGAACTTATTAGTGTATTGTTACACACAATTATGATCGTGTGTATTCAAAGGTTCATGAATGTACTAATGCCGATCATTGAAACGTTGATAAATATGTTATTATGTTTACTGCATGCTAAACATATAAATGTTGGTACGAAAGTAACATTATTTGTATGGTTTCTACATGTAAAGTATATACTAGCTCGATTAGTTACCGGTACGAAAATAACTCTGTTTACTTGTTTAATACATGTAACATATGTTATGTATGGTTCGATTGGTTACTGCTACGAACATTAATCTGTTTATAGGTCTACTACAGGTAAATAATATAATGGTTACTGATACGAAAATACGCCTGTTTATATGTTTACTACATCTAAAATTTAGAATGGCTCGATTGATGACTGGTACGAAAACAACTACGTTATTATGTTTACTCATGCTCAAATATAAATATTGGTACGAAAATAACATTATTCGCATGCTTACTCATGTAGAATATATAATGACTCGATTGATAACTCACACTGGTACACTTATACGTTTACTACATGAAAAATATATCATGGTTCGAATGGATACTGGTACGAAATCAACTATTTGTATATGCTCACTACATGCAAAAGATAGAGATATTGTATCGGCTACCGATATAACGGTCACTTTCTTTTTATGTTTTGTAAATGCACACTTTAGTTATACAGGTAAGATTACACATACGATGTTGGATTAGTTTGTTAAATATAACCTTCGTGATAAGGTCAAACATGTTATGTACAGTACAGTCTACGTGTATAGTATATATGTTGTTAATACTTAATAGTGCAAATACTACAAGCATCTATATTACTTGGATGTCGGATGACCAGGTAAACACTGGCGACATTGTATATATGTTGGAGAATTATTTGACTATTTTTCTGATAAATTCGATTTTGCAGATTGTTTCATTACTAATTAATAGCCTCGGTTTGGTAATTCAATTTTATTTTACAACACGCGATACTGTAGATTGTTTAAGTAATAACTACAAAGCACACTCCAGTATTCTGGACATACGTTACGTGTTGTTAAACGGAGATAGTATATATTCTAAAGCAAATGACTAAATACTTTCATTGTCTGTCCCTGAATTGTCAGAGCCTTCGAAACAGGAATAAACGACTACGCCTCAAGCAGTACATGTTACAACAAAAAGCAGATATATTCTTTGCACAGGAAACCCACTTTACAGCAGACATTTCTAGCAATATCGTTCAAGATTTTGAAGGCTGGTTGCTCTATAACTCATATGGGAATAACTTAAGCCGTGATGCTCTATTTTTATCTCAAAGTCTTTCTTTAGTTCATGTCACATTCATACTAGTAACGCTGATGTATGCGGTCGTTATATGTTAATAAATCTCGACATTGAAGGAACACCATATAGCCTGTCAATGTTTATGCGAACAATGATTTTAATAACAGAAACCAATTATTCAACAAATTAAATAAACTAATTCATGAAAACGCCACAGGCATTAAAGTCTTCGGTGGTAATTCTAACGAAACGTTACAAGCCCAAGACCGTGTTTGTAAACAATCCAAACATAATGTGTTAAATCTTTAACCGACCGTATAATATCTTTTAAATTATGTGATATATGGAGAGAATTAAATAGTACAAAAGAGCAGTATACTTGGAGACGCATACATAGCAATGAAAAATGCAGAATAGACTACTGGTTAATAGAAGAGAACATAGTTCCAAATATATATAGTACCGATATAAGACCAGCGTGTATACAATATACTGATCATCAAGCCATTTCATTAACAATAATTAAACCCAATCCTAGAGGTCCTGGATATTGGAAATTTAACAATGAACATTTAATAGATGAGAATTTTATAAATTACATGAACAATACAATCACAAAGTTTTTGTCTAATACTGCACACTTAGAAATACAAACGAAATGGGAATTATTAAAATGTGAGATCCGAGAAAAATCAATCAACTATGCTAAGCAAAAGTCTAAGGAAAGATCTAATAGGTTATCATAGTTGGAATATAAGTTAATATCGTTATTAGAGACAAACAATAACGAAAACTCGAATGCTATAAACATTATTGAAAATGAAATCAATGAATTATATCACTACAAAGCGAAGGGTGCACAAATAAGATCAAGAATAGATTTCATCGAACAAGGGGAAAGGAACACAAAATATTTGTTATCACTAGAAAAGTCAAGACAGACACGAAAGGTTCTAAATAAGTTGTCAGTTAATGGTAAAACTATTACAAGCATAGACAAAATATTACGGGAAGAAGTTGAGTTTTATTCTAAATTATATAAATCTGAAGAGATAAATGTAGATGAAATAAAAAGGTATATTAATAACAAACAGCAGGAAAAAATATTAAACGAAAATGACGCGAATATGTGTGAAGGGTTACTTACAATTGATGACTGCGAACAAGCAGTTCGCGCTATGAAACTAAACAAACGTCCGGGATTTGATGGGTTAGCATGCGAATTCTATCAAACTGTTTGGTATTATATAGGTCAAACTCTTACTGATACCCTAAACCGTGGCTTTAACAATGAAGAACTTACACTATCTCAGAGAACAGGGCTTTTATCTTTACTATATAAAAAAGGAGACCCCACAAGTTTAGAAAACTGGAGGCCAATCACATTGCTTAATACAGATTATAAGATAGCAGCTAAGGTAATACACAACATAATTAGATTTATTGGATATAATTTACGTCAAATTCAGATATAATTGATTACACAGACCAACTACAACTAGATGGAGCAATACTATTCTTAGATTTCCGAAAAGCTTTCGATACAATAGAATGGTCGTTTTTATTTCACACACTGTCATACTTTGGTTTTAAAAACGGTTTTATGCAATGGATTAAAACATTATATAGTCAATGTAATATCTCTATAATCAATAACGGGTGGATATCACACATATTTTCTCCAAAAAGAGGTATACGCCAAGGCTGTCCTATTTCCGCTCTACTATTTATTATAGCTGCAGAAATCATGGCTCTACGGATCCGACACGCAGAGAACATCACTAGTAAATAATAACACAACATCACTAAAAATATTGCAACTAGCTGACGATACGACTCTATTTGCTAAATCTATTACTGATATCCAAAACGCACTTAAAGAAGTTGAAATATTTGGAAACTTTTCAGGACTGAAATTGAACAAAACTAAAACAGAAGGACTCTGGATAGGCAACTCAAAACAATCAACTACAAAACTAGGTAACATAAACTGGCCAACTACACCCATTAACGCTTTGGGAATACACGTTGGCAATGATAAAATTGAGTGCAATAAGTTAAATTGGGAGGATAAAATTAATTAATGCAAACTAACCATTAAAAACTGATCAAAAAGGAAATTAACATTTTATGGTAAAATTCAGATAATTAAAACTTTGTTAATACCCAAGTTTACGTACGCATTCCACTCGCTTGTTATACCAAAGGAAATCGTACAAGAAATAAACAAACTAATGTTCACGTTCTTGTGGGATAACAAAAATGAAAAAATAAAAAGAACTACATTAATTGGAAATAAACTTGACGGAGGACTTGAAATGATAGATATCGAATCTTACATTACATCAATAAAATCAAAATGGATCAAGGCTCTATTAAATGGAGAAAATGATAACTGGAAAATTATACCTAATTTTTACTTTCAAAAATTTGGAAATAATTTCTTAATGTTCTATATGAACCTTGATAGCACTAAAAGCATCGATATCTCGAATTTTCCACCATTTTATAGCGACATTATTAATCAATGGTTAAGAATAAAGAACAAAACGGATATACACCTTACAACATTATATGACATACGAACTCAGATTATTTGGGGAAACAGACATTTAAAGCGTAATGGTAAATCGCTCATCTTTCTTAAATGGATACAATCTGATATCATATATATCAATGACCTTCTGGACGAAAATGGGTCAATATCCGAAATCAGAATATATAACAAACTTAACAATAAAAGCAACTGGATTTCAGAAATAACTATATTAAAAAACGCTATTCCAAAGCGATGGCTTGGTATTATTTCAACAGAAAATTCACGTAAAACACAAGTCAAAACGCAATTGAAACTGCCAAAAATAGGGGGAAAATGTATCAGTTTAACAAGCAACAAAGATGTCTATAAATACCTAATTAGTTTTAAATTCGATAAACCATATATCCATACACTTTGGGGGTGGAGAAACAATTGACTGGAACGTTGTTTATAGATTTATTAATAGTATTAAGGACAATAGAATGAAACAGTTTAAATATAAAACGCTGAATTATATATTTCCAACTAAAGTATTAAGACATAGATGGAAAATGGTCATGTCTCCACATTGTATAAATTGCAATGTACCAGAAACATACGAGCATATCTTCATCACGTGTCCAGTAGTTAACGAATTGTGGGAACATGTGTTAATTGTACTAAATCTATGTGGGATAGAATATAACTTAAGATCATTAAAATATATAGTGCTCGGATATAAGTTGGCATATCCACACTACTGTTATGTTAATGCTGTACTATTAATAGCTGGATTTACCATTTATAAGGCATATTTCGTAAGTGACAGCAGGTCAACTAATTTAAATATATTCATGTTTTTTAAAAAGGAATTTTATTTTTATGTTAAATATGTTATAAAAGACGGCTTAAAAAATGCTTTGTTAAAGAAGGTTAACGAATACTTAGAGAATACCTAGTGCATTATGTCTGATACTATATCCAGCACCTGGATGCTTACCCAAGCTGTTATAAGTTGTTCGTTTTGCTTTGGAAAAATAAAGAGTATCCTATGTAAAAAAAGAAAGAGAAGTATGAATTCAGAACCCGAAGTAAATATCAGAATAAAGAATATATTGCAGAGTAAATAGTAATATCTTTTGATAATTCATTAATGATAATGAATGGAATTGTTAATGCTATTATGTATTTTGAAAATATGAATGTTTTGTGTGTATGTATATATGTTGCAAATGAAATTTAATAAATGAAGTCTATGGCTTCACCAAAAAAAAACAATAAAAACAAAACTTTTGCACATTTTACATTAACATGACGACTATTGTGTGATGTGCGAGTTATAGCATTAGGTATATGGTCATAAAGAACATGTTATACTATCTAATCAATATCACAATACCATATAGTATTGTGGAGAGTTCTTATTGTCCAGAGTTGGTATTATATTAAACCTGTCGTGGTGTGAAGCAATGAAGGTACCTTATTTGTACGAAACCCTTATTATAGTTGTTGCAGCTGCGCAGTATGTATATGTGACAGTTTCCTTATTGCTAGTCGACTGGGGCTTGTCATGTTCGAAACAAGGCCAAAGCCAATAGCATTCTTATCTTACCATATACAGGGTAGGCGACCAGGTAGGACAGAGAGTTTGGCTCGGGTTCGCAGGAATAATAGCCACTGGATTAGCAATTCTTTCCAGCTTTGGATTGTGTGCAGCAGCTGGTGTGGATTATGTCAGTATTGTTGGGATTTTACCATTTCTTGTTTTAGGTAAGTACTTAGTCATTATATATATTTCTCTTGATGCAGGCCGGTAGCCACAATGGGGGAGCTGAGATAAGCTAACTCAGCTGACTCGGTTACCATTTCCAAAGGAAAATATAAATAAATTTAAAAAACTATATAAATAAAATTCATTAGCAATATAAAATGTTGTTTTCTGGTTTTCTGTAATGTTAATTCAAATAGGCCATTTGGAAAATACGTCAGTTGCGAGATCTCCCGGATATAGAATTGCTCCGGCATTTGATACATAACTATATTTTATAAATGCACGGTGTTACCGTATTATTGTCTTGTAAACAGAATAGTTTAGTTAATTCATGTGTGTTTTACGTTTATTTATCGTCGCTACCGGTTGCCCATATGAGCGACGCCTCCTGAAGAGATTATTCATTTTAGATTTGTGGAGGATAGTGCAATGATACAGACAGAGACCCATTCCAGAGTCTCCTCTGGTTCTTTTACGTGCACGGTGTAAAGCACCGACACGAGACCTCGGTTTAACGTCCCATCTGAAAGACTGTTAATTGTATTAGGGTCAGACGGGGGATCGAACCTGCGATCCCTGGATTACCAGTCCAGCGTGTTACCACTGGACTACATATCCGTCTGTAGTTAATTCATATTTTATTGCATTATATATTTATACAGTGTACAGAACAAAACAAATGAAATACTTGTATACGTACGCATACTATATACGATTTATGTCAATGTTTGGCACACGAGAGTTGGCAATAAATGTGGAAGTTACGGCATTCCCTAAACGAAACTTGAACTGGCCGAAAATGCAGGAACTCGCTTCTCTATCTTCTTTTTGTCGGAGCATAGTCCCCGAACTACCATAGACTGTACCTATTTAAAATTATCCATGGCTACGCTACAGTGATATGCATGCTACATAACATTAAATTTATGTTCTTAAGGATATTTTCTTGTAAGACCATAATAAAGAGTATATTATGTGCTAACTATGATTTTAAATATGTGTAGGTATCGTTGCAGCTGTGTGTATTTATGTAGGTAGGTAGCGTAGCAGCTGTGTGTATATATGTAGGTAGGTATCGTAACAGCTGTGTGTATTTATGTAGGTAGGTAGCGTTGTAGCTGTGTGTATTTATGTAGGTTGGTATCGTTGCAGCTGTGTGTATTTATGTAGGTTGGTAGCGTTGTAGCTGTGTGTATTTATGTAGGTAGGTATCGTTGCAGCTGTGTGTATTTATGTAGGTTGGTAGCATTGTAGCTGTGTGTATTTATGTAGGTAGGTATCGTTGCAGCTGTGTGTATTTATGTAGGTTGGTATCGTTGCAGCTGTGTGTATTTATGTAGGTTGGTAGCGTTGCAGCTGTGTGTATTTATGTAGGTAGGTATCGTTGCAGCTGTGTGTATTTATGTAGGTTGGTAGCGTTGCAGCTGTGTGTATTTATGTAGGTAGGTATCGTTGCAGCTGTGTGTATTTATGTAGGTTGGTATCGTTGCAGCTGTGTGTATTTATGTAGGTTGGTAGCGTTGCAGCTGTGTGTATTTATGTAGGTAGGTATCGTTGCAGCTGTGTGTATTTATGTAGGTTGGTAGCGTTGCAGCTGTGTGTATTTATGTAGGTTGGTATCGTTGCAGCTGTGTGTATTTATGTAGGTTGGTATCGTTGCAGCTGTGTGTATTTATGTAGGTAGGTAGCGTTGCAGCTGTGTGTATTTATGTAGGTGGTATCGTTGCAGCTGTGTGTATTTATGTAGGTAGGTATCGTTGCAGCTGTGTGTATTTATGTAGGTATAGTCATGACGTCATTATATTGACATGAGGGACTTATATCTAAGTTTTAAACAGCACTATAATTGACTTCTTTTATATCATAGTTTTGTCTTACCATTAACGTTATGTACCAATTCAAATAGAAATACTTATTATTCTCTCAACCAATCACAATTCATCCAGGTGTTATTATACGTGTGTACACAAAATCAATTATGAAATGGTGTTATTACACTGAATACAAGCAGTAATATTGTTGGTCAGGAAAGCTGTCAAACCGTCTGTATAACATGTAGCAAAAGTGTCAGTTGTTCGTGGCGAATGGAGCAACAATGAAAGTTGTACGTGGCTAATGGAGCAACAATGAAAGTTGTATGTGGCGAATGCAGCAACAATGAAAGTTGTACGTGGCTAATGCAGCAACAATGAAAGTTGTACTTGGCGAATGGAGCAACAATGAAAGTTGTACGTGGCTAATGGAGCAACAATGAAAGTTCTACGTGGCGAATGGAGCAACAATGAAAGTTGTACATGGCGAATGGAGCAACAATGAAAGTTGTACGTGGCGAATGGAGCAACAATGAAAGTTGTACGTGGCGAATGGAGCAACAATGAAAGTTGTACGTGGCTAAAGGAGCAACAATGAAAGGTGTACGTGGCTAATGGAGCAACAATGAAAGTTCTACGTGGCGAATGGAGCAACAATGACAGCTGTACGTGGCTAATGGAGGAACAATGAAAGTTGTACATGGCGAATGGAGGAACACTGACAGCTCTAGGTGGCTAATGGATGAACAATGACAGCTGTACGTGGCTAATGGAGCAACAATGACAGCTTTACGTGGCTAACGGAGGAACACTGACAGCTGTACGTGGCAAATGGATGAACAATGGCAGATGTACGTGGCTAATGGAGGATCACTGGCAGCTGTTCGTGGCTAATGGAGCAACAATGACAGATGTACGTGGCTAATGGAGGAACACTGACAGCTGTACGTGGCTAATGGATGAACACTGGCAGATGTACGTGGCTAATGGAGGAACACTGACAGCTGTACGTGGCTAATGGATGAACACTGGCAAATGTACGTGGCTAATGAAAGAACAATTGCAGCTGTACGTGGCTAATGGAGCAACACTGACAGCTGTACGTGGCTAATGGAGGAACACTGACAGTTGTACGTGGCTAATGGATGAACAATGGCAGATGTACGTGGCTAATGAAGGAACAATTGCAGCTGTACGTGGCTAATGGAGGAACAATGGCAGTTACAAGTGGCTAATATGGGAACACTGGCAGCTGTACATTGCAAAAGTAGCAACAGTGTCAGTTGTACGTGGCGAATGGAGCAACAGTGAAAGTTGTACATGGCGAATGGAGCACCAATGAAAGTTGTACGTCGCTAATGGAGCAACAATGAAAGGTGTACGTGGCGAATGGAGCAACAATGAAAGTTGATCCTTTAATTAATTTGAGCAGTGTTTATCTTGTATTGTACTTATTGTTTATACAAATATATTACAACCAGGAATCGGCATCGACGACATGTTTATATTGCTGTCTGGTCTGTCGGAAGCTCAAACGAATACCACTGTCGAGCAAAAGATGGCAGAGACATTACGTATTTCCGGCGTTGGTATCACAATTACCTCCCTTACTGACGTCCTTGTATTCATGGCCGGTGCTGGATCAAGCTTCATCGCCATCAAACATTTCTGCATTTATACAGGTATGAAATCCCTCTTGTATCGTGTGTACAATTAATTTCAAACTGTATCAATAATAGATTGCTAGGTGTGAATATATGTCAACATTAGATGGACAAGCTTGTGTGGTATCATCCGTCTCAGCTGCCAAGTATTAGCATACAATAATGCATTTTCTTTATACGTGCATCATAGCATTGTGTACACTAACGTTAGCGGATACATTTAGTGTTTGTCAAGTTGCTTTTTGGTGGGGTTCTTTATACATTTATCTTCGGCTCCTGGTTAATTGGTGCGACGCCTCCACTAATATATTAGTCTTACTTAGTCATATTATATTTTCGAGGATAGCGCAACACACAGAGGAGGCTTCAATTCCAGATGCATCGCTTACATCGTTTACATTACCTGTGTATTGCACTGATGCACGAAACATTGGTTTATAATCGTTCTATTCGGACTATTATTATGGTTAGACGGGGGATCGAACCTGAGATCATTACATTCGCAATCCAACGTCGTATTCACTGGGCCACTGACCCAGCTATTGAAACAAAATGTATATAGTATATAGTATGGATGGAGGCATGATCACTTAGAAGATTATAAACCAAACCTAACTAAGGGTGAAACATTAGAATCTATAAAGATTCTGAAGATTATGCAGATAGTAGTATTAATGGATATGTCTAGCACTAGTGATGCATTGTGCAGATATTTGTATTAATGTATATGTCTAGCACTAGTGATGCATTGTGCAGATATTTGTATTAATGTATATGTCTAGCACTAGTGATGAATTGTGCAGATAGTTGTATTATGGATATATCTAGCACTAGTGATGAATTCTGCAGATAGTTGTATTATGGATATGTCTAGCACTAGTGATGAATTGTGCAGAGAGTTGTATTATGTATATATCTAGCACTAGTGATGAATTGTGCAGACAGTTGTATTAATGTATTTGTCTAGCACTAGTGATGAATTCTGCAGATAGTTGTATTATGTATATGTCTAGCAGTAGTGATGAATTGTGCTGATATTTGTATTATGTATATGTCTTGCACTAGTGATGAATTGTGCAGATAGTTATATTATGTATATGTCTAGCAATAGTGATGAATTGTGCAGATAGCTGTATTAATGGATATGTCTGGCACTAGTGACGAATTGTCCAGATAGTTGTATTATGTAAATCTAGCACTAGTGATGAATTGTGCAGATAGTTGCATTAATGGATATGTCTGCCTAGTGATGAATTGTCAGATAGTTGTATTACATATATGTCTAGCACTAGTGATGAATTGTCCATATAGTTGTATTATTTATATGTCTAGCAATAGTGATGAATTGTGCAGATAGTTGTATTATGGATATGTCTAACACTAGTGATGAATTGTCCAGATAGTTGTATTATGGATATGTCTAACACTAGTGATGAATTGTGCAGATAGTTGTATTATGGATATCTAGCAATAGTGATGAATTGTGCAGATAGTTGTATTATGTATATGTCTAGCACTAGTGATGAATTGTGCAGATAGTTGTATTATGGATATCTAGCACTAGTGATGAATTGTGCAGATAGCTATATTACTTATATGTCTAGCACTAGTGATGAATTGTACAGATAGTTGTATTATTTATATGTCCAGCACTAGTGATGAATTGTGCAGATAGTTGTATTATGGATATCTAGCACTAGTGATGAATTGTGCAGATAGTTGCATTAATGGATATGTGTTGCACTAGTGATGAATTGTCCAGATAGTTGTATTACATATATGTCTAGCACTAGTGATGAATTGTCCATAAAGTTGTATTATTTATATGTCTAGCAATAGTGATGAATTGTGCAGATAGTTGTATTATGGATATGTCTAACACTAGTGATGAATTGTCCAGATAGTTGTATTATATATATGCCTAGCACTAGTGATGAATTGTGCAGATAGTTGTATTATGTATATGTCTAGCACTAGTGATGAATTGTGCAGATAGTTGTATTATGGATATCTAGCACTAGTGATGAATTGTGCAGATAGTTGTATTATGGATATCTAGCAATAGTGAGGAATTGTGCAGATAGTTGTATTATGGATATCTAGCACTAGTGATGAATTGTGCAGATAGTTGCATTAATGGATATGTCTTGCACTAGTGATGAATTGTCCATTTAGTTTTATTATGTATATGTCTAGCAATAGTGATGAATTGTGCAGATAGTTGTATTATGTATATGTCTAGCAATAGTGATGAATTGTGCAGATTGCTGTATTAATGGATATGTCTGGAACTAGTGATGAATTGTGCAGATTGCTGTATTAATGGATATGTCTGGAACTAGTGATGAATTGTGCAGATAGTTGTATTATGGATATATCTAGCACTAGTGATGAATTGTGCAGATAGTTTTATAATGGTTATGTCTAGCACTAGCGATGAACTGTGCAGATAGTTGTCTTATTGATATGTCTAGCTCTAGTGATGAATTGTGCAGATAGTTGTATTATGGATATGTCTAGCACTAGTGATGAATTGTGCAGATAGTTGTATTATATATATATCTAGCACTAGTGATAAATTGTGCAGATAGTTGTATTATGTATATGTCTAGCACTAGTGATGAACTGTGCAGATAGTTGTAGTATTGATATTTCTAGCTCTAGTGATGAATTGTGCAGATAGTTGTATTATGTCTATGTCTAGCACTAGTGATGAATTGTGCAGATAATTGTATTATATATGTCTAGCAATAGTGATGAATTGTGCAGATAGTTGTATTATGGATATGTCTAGCACTAGTGAGGAACTGTGCAGATAGTTGTAGTATTGATATGTCTAGCTCTAGTGATGAATTGTGTAGATAGTTGTATTATGGATATGTCTAACAGTAGTGATGAATTGTTCAGATAGTTGTATTATGTCAATGTCTAGCACTAGTGATGAATTGTGCAGATAATTGTATTATAGATGTCTAGCACTAGTGATGAATTGTGCAGATAGTTGTATTATGTATATGTCTAGCACTGGTGATGAATTGTGCAGATAGTTGTATTATGGATATGTCTAGCACTAGTGATGAACGGTGCAGATAGTTGTATTATTGATATGTCTAGCTCTAGTGATGAATTGAGCAGATAGTTGTATTATGTATATGTCTAGCACTAGTGATGAATTGTCCGGATAGTTGTATTATGTATATGTCTTGCACTGGTGATGAATTGTGCAGATAGATGTATTAATGGATATGTCTAGCACTAGTGATGTATTGTGTAGATAGTTGTATTATGTATATGTCTAGCACTAGTGATGAACTGTGCAGATAGTTTTATTATGGATATATAGCACAAGTGATGAATTGTGCAGATAGTTGCATTATTGGATATGTCTTGCACTAGTGATGAATTGTCCATATAGTTGTATTATGTATATGTCTAGCAATAGTGATGAATTGTGAAGATAGTTGTATTATGTATATGTCTAGCAAGAGTGATGAATTGTGCAGATAGCTGTATTATGGATATTTCTAGCACTAGTGATGAATTGTGCAGATAGCTGTATTATGTATTTGTCTAGCTCTAGTGATGAATTGTCCAGATATTTGTATTATGTATATGTCTAGCACTAGTGATGAATTGTGCAGATAGTTGTATTAATGGATATGTCTAGCACTAGTGATGAATTGTGCAGATAGTTGTATTATGTATATGTCTAGCACTAGTGATGAATTGTGCAGATAGTTGTAGTAATTGATATGACTAGCACTAGTGATGAATTGTGCAGATAGTTGTATTATGTATATGTCTTGCACTGGTGATGAATTGTCCAGACAGTTGTATTATGGATGTCTAGCACTAGTGATGAATTGTGCAGATAGTTGTATTATGTATATGTCTAACACTAGTGATGAACTGTGCATATAGTTGTATTATTGATATGTCTAGTTCTAGTGATGAATTGTGCAGATAGTTGTATTATGGATATGTCTAACATTAGTGATGAATTGTCCAGATAGTTGTATTACATATATGTCTAGCAATAGTGATGAATTGTGCATATAGTTGTATTATGGATATGTCTAGCACTAGTGATGAATTATGCAGATAGTTGTATTATGTATTTGTCTAGCTCTAGTGATGAATTGTCCAGATATTTGTATTATGTATATGTCTAGCACTAGTGATGAATTGTGCAGATAGTTGTATTAATGGATATGTCTAGCACTAGTGATGAATTATGCAGATAGTTGTATTATGGATATGTCTAGCACTAGTGATGAACTGTGCAGATAGTTGTATTATTGATATGTCTAGCTCTAGTGATGAATTGTGCAGATAGTTGTATTATTGATATGTGTAGCACTAGTGATGAATTGTACAGATAGTTGCATTAATGGATATGTCTTGCACTAGTGATGAATTGTCCATATAGTTGTATTATGTATATGTCTAGCAACAGTGATGAATTGTGCAGATTGCTGTATTAATGGATATGTCCTGCACTAGTGATGAATTGTGCAGATAGTTTTGTTATGTATATATCTAGCAATAGTGATGAATTGTGCAGATTGCTGTATTAATGGATATGTCTTGCACTAGTGATGAATTGTGCAGATATTTGTATTATATATATGTCTAGCAATAGTGAAGAATTGTGCAGATTGCTGTATTAATGGATATGTCTGGCACTAGTGATGAATTGTGCAGATTGCTGTATTAATGGATATGTCTGGCACTAGTGATGAATTGTGCAGATAGTTGTATTATGGATATGTCTAGTACTAGTGAAGAATTGAGCAGATAGTTGTATTATGCATTTGTCTAGCTCTAGTGACGAATTGTCCAGATAGTTGTATTATGTATTTGTCTAGCACTAGTGATGAATTGTGCAGATAGTTGTAGTAATTGATATGTCTAGCACTAGTGATAAATAGTGCAGATAATTGTATTATGTATATGTCTTGCACTGGTGATGAATTTGTCCAGACAGTTGTATTATGGATGTCTAGCACTAGTGATGAATTGTACA
>CM026389.1:36546248-36602491 GCA_014843695.1 Archivesica marissinica | reverse complement strand
TGAGATTTTTGGTTAGAATTAATTACGACAGCAGTTAAAATCGATTGCCATGTTCGTTATGCTGGGTGGTGAAATTGTTTGTACAAATGATCAATCGAAATTTACATGATTTGTGAGTTGATGTGGAATCTTTTTGGTTTAGACAAGAATATAGATAATATCTTTAGATCTTTAGAGAAAACACTACCTTTTCGAGGCTGTCATCGATCTTTTATCCAGAAATTATGGTTCGGATATGGTAAAATTTACAAGCATGTTGATATTGCCTAGATGTGTGTATTGTGTACCACGTCATCAATTGTGGGTTTCACGTCAAGAATTAAGACAGCTGTCAAAAAGTATCTATTTTTGACACACTTCATATTTTAAAACTATCTTTTATTAGATTTGGAGACAGGATCAGAATGTCCCAAAATAGGTAATTGATGTATTATGGATTGAAGTTGTGATTGATGCTAACATTCCCGTATCTTACATTCAATATTCTGCTATTGCGTCGGGATTTTGCAGGAATTCTGCGGAATCCTGTTGGCACAACATGCCATTTTCCGCTAGATGCGGGATATCTGGTTTTTTTGCGCGTGACGGAATTCTTGTGGGATCGGGAAAATTGTACTATATAAGCACTGTTTTGTTTCATTACGGGGGAGAACTAGGAGAACTAAGGGATAACTAAAGGGGAATTGACCATGGAAGATAAATTAGGGTGGGCATTTTATTGTATTATTTATTGATTTTGAACTGAATATTAGCATCAAACAAATACTTTTGACGTGATATGTTTTTGATGATAAACCAAGTTGTGATATTATTGCGTTGAACATTAGAAAAGAAAGAGTAAATTTATATGAGCTTGAAGTTGAAAATCTGAGTTTATTTTTATTTATTCCCACGACATCTGGAATGTCAATTTAATGGTTCTCAGTTCTCACAAGTCTGTCCACGACTGAACGCTTAACTACGCTACCAGCATAGTCGTGACAATATAGGTTGCTTAGCTTTATAAAGTTCTATATGGCATACAGATAATATTAATATGTTGATGAATGTGTTTATATGTGTTAGTACGATAAATATTGTCTACATAGCATCATGTATATAATGTAGATATTGTGAAATAAACCATAGTGTGCGGCTAAATGATGTGTCTTTCAGATGGTGCTTTTGATTTTGTAGCATTACAGGAGATGATATTGACTGAATGTTGCTTATGTTGCATAACTGGCATTAACAGCTTTATTAGCTTCTAGAAACCAAATATCAGTTCAACTGCGGAGGTTGTATGGGGTACGCTGCACTTCAATCAGGACAACTGTGCGTCTGCATGTCACAATTCCCAGAACATAGCTGATAACACCGTGTCAGCTTATAAAGTAACGAATACTCGCATGCATTGATAGAAATCAACAGTATACATGTATATTATCGACATAGAGACTAGCGACTTTAGCATTGGAAGGATAGTGCAATGAAACAGACAGCGACCCAGTCCAGAGTCTCCTCTTGTTCTTTTATGTACACGATGTAAAGCACCGCAACGATCAAGACCTTTGTTTAAAGTCCAATCTGCAACACTGTTAATAGTATTAGGGTCAGGCTGGGGATCGAACCTGCGACCCCTGGATCATTGGGATCTTTGTCGTGGTATGACTCCCAAAGAGGGAGAATATTATGTATTTGATATTATACAGATGTGGATATGGTCCCGCGAAAAGGCCTCGTTTGGGTATTGGCACTTATTGGTTACAAGAACCGATATGGCTTGCGAAAATAAGTATTGGATAGTGTAACATATAAATACATACACGGATGAAGGTTATATTAAATGTTGGTGTTATTCTGTTATTCAATACATACAATCACGACAAGATACATCGTTGCTTGGACAATGATACAACGTTGCTTGGACAATGTTGCAACATTGCTTTGACAATAATGCAACGTTGTTTGGACAATGATACAAAGTTGCTTGGACAATGATACATTGTTGGTTTGACAATGAGATAACGTTGCTTGGACAATGCTGCAAAGTTGCTTGGACAATAATGCAACGTTGCTTGGACAATAATGCATAGTTGCTTGGACAATGCTGCAAAGTTGCTTGGACAATAATGCAACGTTGCTTGGACAATAATACAACGTTGCTTGGACAATGCTGCAAAGTTGCTTGGACAATATTGCAACATTGCTTGGACAATAATACATAGTTGCTTGGACTTGCTGCAAAGTTGCTTGGACAATAATGCAACGTTGCTTGGACAATAATGCAAAGTTGCTTGGACAATAATGCAACGTTGCTTGGACAATAATACATAGTTGCTTGGACAATGCTGCAAAGTTGCTTGGACAATGCTGCAAAGTTGCTTGGACATTAATACATAGTTGCTTGGACAATGATGTAACGTTGCTTGGACAATGATATATCACTACTTGGATAATATATAACGTTATTTGGTACCAGGTAGGTTATGCCAAGTTGAACAGGACACCGTAGCCGGACTCGGTGGTTTATGTTCCCAACTTTCGTACTGGTATGCGAAACCAGAATGTCACTGGGAAATCAAACTGACTACGCAATACTTGTCATATTTACAGTTTGTCTCGATTAGCTCCACTCTAAACTCAACTCTAAAGTGGATTCGGGACGGAAATGCCCACATTCGTAAGTAAATAACCGAGTGTACATGTATGTGGTAAGATAGGAGAACAAATTGTGACGTAATTACGTTGGTTTCTATTTCGTTGTAATGTTGTCTCTTTTAAGTTTGATGCATCTAGCAGTAGTATCATGTTGATGCTCGGTCTCAGCAACTCCAGCAATAACTGGTCTGGAGGATATAAATGTTTCTCCAATTTCAATCTCAATCTCATTGATTGGTTGAGGTCAGAGCAAATCACAGACCCAACAAATCATATCACAGGAGCTTGCGTTTGAGATTTAAGAACAGTTTTATAAACTCCAACCCTGGGCATTGAATTACCCCTCTTGATGAAATGATTGACTAGCGTGTGTCACATTTAGGTGAGCATTTTCCACGTCAACAATTAGGCTTCCAGATCGCAGCTTTATACATGATTTGGAAATATTTGCAGTACTCGCAATTGGTGTTTTAGTTTATGATATGAGAGATGTTTGAATATTGTATACTCGTGTCGATATTCGGATGTTCGAATAGTCGTTGCTATCACTACGTATGATGTATACAGAACACGCAGTCTCATTCGCGTCTAAATTACGTCAGTGATACATTGCTATACTGAAAATCAGATACATGCCTATGTATCGAGAATATAATAATTGCTCGGATAATATAGATTTTGATTCCACATAAATCATATTAACCTATATATTAGACTGTGGTCCTTGCTAACTTCACATACTAGTGAGTTTAATAATGACAGGCTGGGAATCCATGGATCGCAGGTTCGATCCCCATCTGACTATAATAAAATTAACAGTCTTTTTCAGCTGGAACTTTAAACCGTGTCACAAAGTTGAGATACGGGCCTCTATTTTGCCATATTTGTATGCTAAGATTACATCAGATTTTTGTTCATATTTGCGTTCATGTGTAAATCTTTAAAGTTTTCGTTTAAAACTTAGTGCATTAATTTCGGCATTAGAAATCGTAAATATCCATGTACATTTTATCAAATTCGGTTCAGAAATGACAAAGTTATCATTTTTATAACTTTTGACTTATTGCTAAAAAGTTATAAACACCCATGTCAGGCCTCCGTTGATAATATTCAGCCGCATGGCGTGATATCACATGCAAGGAATGGGCACTTATCTCGTGGTATGTGGACATTTATGTTAACATTGTATTTTGTATTTAATGTCAATTCTGTTTAGTTTTAATTTATGTCGAAATTATGCCGTATAGAGTTACGCCATGCTGAGTCTTTCTGTCCGTAACTATTTTGTTGAAAGAGTTTTGTGTTAACACATTATCTATGGAATGCCGTAGATACATTAGGTGTGTGTGATTCTATGCTCACGGTAACATGATGATAATTAATATTGAGGTATGAGGTTTATGTGGTTCCATACTCAAGGCTCCACAATTAAGTGTTACCGGAAGAAGATTGTATTTTAATTATTTCAGTTGTTATATATGACAGTTCATTCATTGAAATAGTAACACGTGGTCAGTCGCACGTGGTCCGTAGCGCGTGGTACGATATGACTTTAGTTATTGTTCTTATTTTGTACGTGACATTGTTAATGGTTAATGTAATTGACTGCAGTTACGTAAATTGTATAGGTATATTCATATCATTTACTATGATTGATCGTCATAAACGAACGATAGCAAGCATCGCTCTAATGGAAGCAGAAGTGTGACGTATCATGACTGAAAATAGTATAGCAAGTATACTATTGGTGCATTTATAGCACGTTACATTATAGGAATTTACCATATGTTATATATATTTAAGCTTCCTCCACCGGACGTATATTCCCGGCGTGGAATGAGATTGGATCGTTACCGGAAGGACATTACCCGGAACGTATTTGTTGTTTTGCCCGGACGTAGAGTTCCCGGAGTTTACTGTTTTGCCCGGACATAGAGTTCCCGGAGTTTACTGTTTTGCCCGGACATAAAGTTCCCGGAGTTTACTGTTTTGCCCGGACATAGAGTTCCCGGAGTTTACTGTTTTACCCGGACCTGGTATATCCCCCGGAGTGGAGAGAATTTGTGTCTCGTAGCGTGTGTCGCCACAACCCTCACTACGATGTTCTTGGTCTACTTGAGATAGCTCAAGGAAGTCAACACTATACTGGGAGCCAGAACGGGAACATCGTCGTCAAGGATTGGAATCATCGAGACCAACATTGATACGTGAATCTATATTTAGTTTATTTAACTACGCATAGTAGTAGACGATTTAAGTGTGATTACGTCACATGAGCGTTGTGTATAACGTTGTAGAACGTTAACACGCACAAACATACGAGATTGGTGTAACGTTAGAGAACGTTCACAAGAGACAGTTAGCGTGTATTACAGTGATAGTATAGACTGAGAGAGGAACTGTTTAAGACCCAGATCTTAGAACTCCGTGTGCACATACATTGTTTATATTATTATCATCATCATCATTCATACAAATAATTCATTATATTATTGTAATTAACTTGTTTTTTTTAATTTTTTTTTTTTTATTATTTTGGTTTTCTCTCTCTTTTACACAAATCCAGTATAGAATACATGTTATATATGTAACATGATTATACATAACATAATTTTCTATAATCGCTTACGGAGTTACATAGTATTTACTATGAAATGCAATGGCGAAGTTTTAATATATAATGTATAATACGAGCCCCGATCCGGCATCCATACCCCATCGCACCGCTGCTCCCTCGCCGACATTCCTTCCAACGAAATTATTCAATCACAGTATGCTGTGCAAAGACGTCTTCGAAGAAATACCATTTTTTAGAGCTTGTAATTAAACTTGTAAATTATGTACTGAGTGTTGATTGAGTCTGATTGAGTATTGTGATCCAGCTTTTGTCGGTCCATCCTGTTACAAACCGAGGTCCCGTGTCTGTTCTTTACATCGTGCACATAATAGAGCCATAGAAGATTCTGGAATGGGTCGCTGTCTGTCCAAAATTCTAAACTGACAAATCTCTTGGGCAAGCGGCGCTGATATGGGCAACCGGTTGCGACGATATATAAACGCAAAACACACACGTACTGACATTAGGGAGATAACAAATGTGATTAAATGACTTTAAAATAACAATATTAGTTTCCCTTATTCATCCTCTTTGCCACACTAACACGACAACAAGTATTGAGCGGAAAGGACAATCGGTCACAAACATCACTATCATTAGAAACCATAAGCTTAGAACGGTTGTAATTCGAATCAATGTAGACGATGACGGCACTGTAGAAGATTACGACAATGCCACTCTTCTTCTCGTTGATGACACGGGGAGTAACCTGTAGTGTGTGGTTATCAATGTTTATAAAAGCAGTCATACAACTCAAGCAGATGATTATTATATTGACGGATCTGTAGTCCACTGGTTAACATATTGGACTTGTAATCCAGGGATCACAGTTTCGATCCCCCGTATGACCCTAATAAAATTAACAGTCTTTCAAATGATACTTTAAACTGACGTATCGTGTCGGTGCTTTACATCGTTCGCGTACACGAACCAGAGGAGACTCTGGAATTAGTCTCTGTCTGTATCATTGCCCTGTCCTCCAAGAATCAAAACTGACTAATCTCTTCAACAGGTGTCACTCATATGGGCAACCGGTAGCGATATATAAACGTAAACAAGAACAAACAAAACATGATTACTCTGACCAAGGATATTATCCTCGGGGGCGAGATACACACCGTTACCCTAACCACAATAGCCAACATAACGAGTTAAACAGACGGGAACACTACAATAACCGTAATTATAATCCTACTCGGCGAACACTGTGGTGAATATAATGGGTACTAAATTTAAAATTAAATATGCAATAAATATTGCAACATGGAATCACAACATATATTATTTCCAGCGGCTACCTATGTTGCATGTTAATTAAATATGACGTTGATATATGCCTGGTATCAGAACAGTTGGATGTTCAAACATAATCTGCACTTAATCGACTGTATTAACTCTGAATATGTCAGTTACGCTTTCTATGACACCGATCGTTCTACTAAACGGGCCAGTAAAGGCAATTTGTAACAGTATTAAAACCTAATGTAATATACATTGTTGGTATGCAAATTGTACTGAACCCGGGGGAGTATATTTTCGTTTTTCAAATGTATCTACCATGATGCAGAATCACAGAATGAACATATACAGAAACTGTTTGGAAGAACTAGACATGTGTATGTATGAATATAAAGGCTCATTGGTTATATTGGGGATTATAATACCGAACCAGGGTTTGAACACTTTACTACACCTTTTAATACAGATTCTAGGTAAACTATTATTAAAATTATTGAATAAATACTCACTTAAAACACTAAATAATCTGAATGCATGCCGTGGGGCAACATGCAGTAATGTTCCGTATAACACAAGTAGAGAAACGTTGATAGACCATGTGATATCCGACAGCATTTTAAATAATATATTGGATTGCCAAATTCTAGAAGATAATGCAATAAATGATTCAACCAATCGGCCAATCACCGGTTCGTTGTCTGCTATGGTCCAAAAACTCATGTCATGTCCCTTAACATCATTAATTGGCACAATGTGAAACAAGACCACGTTGACCAATATATGGACCTTTACAACGATTTCCCTGCCAAAAGCACCTCTGATATAGACGAGTTATTCTCGAGAATCATTGTCATTGTAAACCTGGCGATTGAGCTATATATACCAAATGCTGAGTTTAAACCATACATCAAACCATATTGGATTGATATTTCCACACTAATACATAAAGAAATGGTCATAACACGTACTGAATGGATAAAATACCATAGACCAACGCATGAAGACCCCGCTCCGTCTAGTTGTGTTAAATAATATAAGATTTCTAAGAGAAAATTCCGTTCTGCACATCGATTGGCAGTCTTGACATACTTAAGAAATCAAGTCAGACACATTAACACGGACGCTGAATGCGACAACAACTCATTTGCAATTCAATAAACTTAGAAATAAAACCATTTATAACAAAATGTATGAAATGTACTTTAGTGGCACTACCTACAATAACCCCACGAAATAAAACATGAATGGCGAAAGCACTTTAGTGGCACTACCTACAATAACCCCACGAAATAAATCATGAATGGCGAAAGCACTTTAGTGGCACTACCTACAATAACCCCACGAAATAAATCATGAATGGCGAAAGCACTTTAGTGGCACTACCTACAATAACCCCACGAAATAAATCATGAATGGCGAAAGCACTTTAGTGGCACTACCTACAATAACCCCACGAAATAAATCATGAATGGCGAAAGCACTTTAGTGGCACTACCTACAATAACCCCACGAAATAAATCATGAATGGCGGAAGTACTTTAGTGGCACTACCTACAATAACCCCACGAAATAAATCATGAATGGCGGAAGTACTTTAGTGGCACTACCTACAATAACCCCACGAAATAAATCATGAATGGCGAAAGCACTTTAGTGGCACTACCTACAATAACCCCACGAAATAAATCATGAATGGCGAAAGTACTTTAGTGGCACTACCTACAATAACCCCACGAAATAAATCATGAATGGCGGAAGTACTTTAGTGGCACTACCTACAATAACCCCACGAAATAAATCATGAATGGCGGAAGTACTTTAGTGGCACTACCTACAATAACCCCACGAAATAAATCATGAATGGCGGAAGTACTTTAGTGGCACTACCTACAATAACCCCACGAAATAAATCATGAATGGCGGAAGTACTTTAGTGGCACTACCTACAATAACCCCACGAAATAAATCATAATGGGGTACTTAGTGGCACTACCTAAATAACCCACGAAAATATGAAGGCGGAAGTACTTAGTGGCACTACCTACAATAACCCCACGTATAAATCATGAATGGCGGAAGTACTTTAGTGGCACTACCTACAATACCCCACGATATAAATCATGAATGGCGGAAGTACTTTAGTGGCACTACCTACAATAACCCCACGAAATAAATCATGAATGGCGGAAGTACTTTAGTGGCACTACCTACAATAACCCCACGATATAAATCATGAATGGCGGAAGTACTTTAGTGGCACTACCTACAATAACCCCACGATATAAATCATGAATGGCGGAAGTACTTTAGTGGCACTACCTACAATAACCCCACGATATAAATCATGAATGGCGGAAGTACTTTAGTGGCACTACCTACAATAACCCCACGATATAAATCATGAATGGCGGAAGTACTTTAGTGGCACTACCTACAATAACCCCACGAAATAAATCATGAATGGCGGAAGTACTTTAGTGGCACTACCTACAATAACCCCACGATATAAATCATGAATGGCGGAAGTACTTTAGTGGCACTACCTACAATAACCCCACGATATAAATCATGAATGGCGGAAGTACTTTAGTGGCACTACCTACAATAACCCCACGAATTAAATCATGAATGGCGGAAGTACTTTAGTGGCACTACCTACAATAACCCCACGATATAAATCATGAATGGCGGAAGTACTTTAGTGGCACTACCTACAATAACCCCACGATATAAATCATGAATGGCGGAAGTACTTTAGTGGCACTACCTACAATAACCCCACGATATAAATCATGAATGGCGGAAGTACTTTAGTGGCACTACCTACAATAACCCCACGAAATAAATCATGAATGGCGGAAGTACTTTAGTGGCACTACCTACAATAACCCCACGATATAAATCATGAATGGCGGAAGTACTTTAGTGGCACTACCTACAATAACCCCACGATATAAATCATGAATGGCGGAAGTACTTTAGTGGCACTACCTACAATAACCCCACGATATAAATCATGAATGGCGGAAGTACTTTAGTGGCACTACCTACAATAACCCCACGAAATAAATCATGAATGGCGGAAGTACTTTAGTGGCACTACCTACAATAACCCCACGAAATAAATCATGAATGGCGGAAGTACTTTAGTGGCACTACCTACAATAACCCCACGAAATAAATCATGAATGGCGGAAGTACTTTAGTGGCACTACCTACAATAACCCCACGAAATAAATCATGAATGGCGGAAGTACTTTAGTGGCACTACCTACAATAACCCCACGAAATAAATCATGAATGGCGGAAGTACTTTAGTGGCACTACCTACAATAACCCCACGAAATAAATCATGAATGGCGGAAGTACTTTAGTGGCACTACCTACAATAACCCCACGAAATAAATCATGAATGGCGGAAGTACTTTAGTGGCACTACCTACAATAACCCCACGAAATAAATCATGAATGGCGGAAGTACTTTAGTGGCACTACCTACAATAACCCCACGAAATAAATCATGAATGGCGGAAGTACTTTAGTGGCACTACCTACAATAACCCCACGAAATAAATCATGAATGGCGGAAGTACTTTAGTGGCACTACCTACAATAACCCCACGAAATAAATCATGAATGGCGGAAGTACTTTAGTGGCACTACCTACAATAACCCCACGAAATAAATCATGAATGGCGGAAGTACTTTAGTGGCACTACCTACAATAACCCCACGAAATAAATCATGAATGGCGGAAGTACTTTAGTGGCACTACCTACAATAACCCCACGAAATAAATCATGAATGGCGGAAGTACTTTAGTGGCACTACCTACAATAACCCCACGAAATAAATCATGAATGGCGGAAGTACTTTAGTGGCACTACCTACAATAACCCCACGAAATAAATCATGAATGGCGGAAGTACTTTAGTGGCACTACCTACAATAACCCCACGAAATAAATCATGAATGGCGGAAGTACTTTAGTGGCACTACCTACAATAACCCCACGAAATAAATCATGAATGGCGGAAGTACTTTAGTGATGTGTATTCTCCTTCGGTCAACCCAAGATTTAGTGAAGAACAGACACATTCCGTGGGAAACAAACTATTAAATCCATAGTATCTCACCAAACCCGCAATAACCATAATGTCACTGTTGAAATGGTATAGGCAGTACTTCGAGCTCTCAAAAAAGGAAAGTCCGGTGGAATATGATGTTATATGCTACGAAAACGTCATGTATGAGGGATCCCTATTAATAAAAAGTCATAACCCAACTGTTTAATTTCATGATCACCTATTCATATGCACCTTCTGAAATGAAACAATGGGTTATAGTAACGATAGAGCGGTAACGAAATGAAAACTGTATGAGAAAGTCCTGATAAGTGTTATTGAACAGGACAAAAAGGATACATTCAATGCACCTCAGGGTGGTTTTCAGAAGAAAGTAAACTGCATAATGACGTCATCGTGTTACGCGCATGTATCAACCATTGTAAGGAACACCATTTTCCCATTTATGCATGCTTCCATGACGCTTCTACAGGACTTGGATTTCATAATTGCTTGTCAAACTGTTATTCATGTTTTGCTATTCAAGGGTATTATGCCATTTTTTGATAATTGCTGATACAGTTGTGATAAGTCCAATGATTACACATCGGCGTGGTTCCCTATTCTACAGGGAACCACCAAGGCCAGTATGAGTCCGCTCCTCTGCCTCGTTTTCATAAACAAACTAATGAACGAAGTAGAAAGCATGCCACATTGTTTTAGGATTAGAAACTGGAGGTAGGGATGCCCTACCTCCGCCGATGGCATGGCTGTATTATCGAACGTTAAGCATGGCCTAGATGCATTAATCAACTTGTGTTATACAAACTCTAAGCATGAACGTTATCTCTACAATGCTACCAAATACAACTCTGTCGTATTCAATGACACATCGATTACAGAGAGAACATGGCAGATGGGTGGCGAACACTTATTGAAATCAACAGTTACCTCCATGTAAAAATTAACTAAGTATTGGGGAAACCCAATGTGTTTGTTAGCCATAGAGAATATTAAACTATTAATTCAAGGACTCAATTACTGTATTGGTAAACTTAATATAAATCTATAATATTATGAATTAAGCAAACATCTTTTACAGGAACATCAATTTGTTACAATAAAAAAAAAGCATTGTTAGCGTATAAATGCATTTCAACTAGAAATTCTTCCGAATACATTCGAACACTAACATTGAATCAATAAACAGTGTTTTTGTGGTCTATAAACTTTCAAAAGTGAATGTAGGATTTCATATACCTGTCATCCACGCTCCTTAATTGACATTTCTTTGTCCTTGTAGTCAATACTAAATCGCTTAGAGATAATACATTTAAGATTAGTCTACACATAAATATGCATAGGCACAGATATGAGATATAACGGTAAATCTGTACCATAAATCTCGTTATCAGGTTGTATTACGCATGTATGTCGCCCTGTTTACATTATTTTGTTATGTCAACAAACCGCGTATATGACGCTTGTTTATTAGTTGAAATTATCAATGTTTGAGGCAAATATTTGGAAACAAATTATACCATATAATAGGAAATTACATTCTGTATAAATTTGCGTTTTCACTGATGTAGTGTCCCTTTAAGGCATACGTGTATATGTGATACATACATATCTGTCATACATCGTGTAAACATCCTGCCTGACGTTGTTTTGAATTCAATTCTAACGTATATTGCGTAACGTAGCTTACGACGTTTCAAGAAATAGTCAACGGTTCACGTACATTTTGAGTAAATCAAAATGGCCGTTAGTTTTATAATTAGAAGATATGTGAAGCTATTCACTGCAATATTAATTGAGATGTTTAATTGTCTAAAAGTGTGCGGTATTGGTGGTAACACAGCTCTCATCATTAACGAAACGGTAGGTATTCCGGTTCATGCATATCGTTTTTTTTATTGAAGCCTGCTTCAACAGTGCTACATAAGCTACCCACACATACTAATGTTATTTGTAGTCTCGTGTTCGTATCTATAGCATGTAGCGTAGCTTACACGTTTCTGGCGACAACAGAAAACAGTCAAGTCATTCATATAATATTATCAACAGACCATTTTATTGCTTTTAGCTACAATATCTGACTTTAATATGTACAAGTACACTTTTGATGACTTAAGACACATTACCTAGATCAGTACACCTATTGAAGGTGACATGCACATTTAGGTAGATATTGACACTTTAGTTAAAACTATTTCAGAAATTCTATTATCAGATCCATTTTTCGGATGGAGGTTCATTTCAGGGACATTCTAGTTGAGATGATTCATACACAATATATCTGAGGAATATACTGAGGGTGCGGTGCGGTGGATTTAAAAAGCTTCCATACATATTCCAAATGCTGATTACGTGTTGATTGGCCAGGCTGGCCATGCGGCGACATTTGGATTCTAAATGCTATGGTCACCACCACAGGTATGTATTTTATAATAATGGACGGGCACGCAATAAGGGCCATTGACATTCCGTAAGCCAGCTGGATAGCTTCATCACATGTAATAATTCGACAGCCCAGTGAGATTCAAACCACAGAGAGGCAACTGATTTAAATGCAAATACCGTAACCACTCGGCCACGGAATCCTCTATTGTCATTATGAATTGGATAACACAGATGGTAGCAGAAAGAAGTCTGACTTTATTTGATTGTACCCAGTGATAGCTGCTACAGATCAAATAGGTTTAATGTACATATATATACATATGATTGTACCCAGTGATAGCTGCTACAGAACAAACGGGTTTAATGTACAGATACATATGATTGTACCCAGTGATAGCTGCTACAGAACAAACGGGTTTAATGTACAGATACATATGATTGTACCCAGTGATAGCTGCTACAGAACAAACGGGTTTAATGTACAGATACATATGATTGTACCCAGTGATAGCTGCTACAGAACAAACGGGTTTAATGTACAGATACATATGATTGTACCCAGTGATAGCTGCTACAGAACAAACGGGTTTAATGTACAGATACATATGATTGTACCCAGTGATAGCTGCTACAGAACAAACGGGTTTAATGTACAGATACATATGATTGTACCCAGTGATAGCTGCTACAGAACAAACGGGTTTAATGTACAGATACATATGATTGTACCCAGTGATAGCTGCTACAGAACAAACGGGTTTAATGTACAGATACATATGATTGTACCCAGTGATAGCTGCTACAGAACAAACGGGTTTAATGTACAGATACATATGATTGTACCCAGTGATAGCTGCTACAGAACAAACGGGTTTAATGTACAGATATATATGATTGTACCCAGTTATAGCTGCTACAGATCAAACGGGTTTAATGTACTCATATATATGATTGTACCTAGTGATAGCTGCTACAGATCAAACGGGTTAATGTACAGATATATATGATTGTACCCAGTTATAGCTGCTACAGATCAAACGGGTTTAATGTACTCATATATATGATTGTACTCAGTGATAGCTGCAACAGATCAAACGGGTTTAATGTACAGATATATATGATTGTACCCAGTGATAGCTGCTACAGATCAAACGGGTTTAATGTACAAATATATAGGAGTGTAACCATTGATAGCTGCTACAGATCAAACGGGTTTAATGTACATATATATATGATTGTACCTAATGATAGCTGCAACAGATCAAACGGGTTTAATGGAACTGTATACATGAGTGTAACCATTGATAGCTGCAACAGATCAAACTGGTATAATGTACAGATATATATGATTGTACCCAGTGATAGATGCTACATATCAAACGGGTTTAATGCACATATATATTTGATTGTATCCAGTGATAGCTGCTACAGATCAAACGGGTTTAATGCACATATATATTTGAATGTATCTAGTGATAGCTGCTACAGATCAAACGGGTTTAATGTACAGATATATATGATTGTACAAGGTGATAGTTGCAACATATCAAACGGATTTAATGCATAGATATATATATATGATTGTACCTAGTGATAGCTGCTACAGATCAAACGGGTTTAATGTACAGATATATATGATTGTACCCAACGATAGCTGCAACAGATCAAACAGGTTTAATGTACAGATATATATGATTGTACCCAGTGATAGCTGCAACAGATCAAATAGTTTTAATGTACATATATATATGATTGTACCCAGTGATAGCTGCTACAGATCAAACGGTTTTACTACAGATCAAACGGGTTTAATGTGCATATATATATATATATATGATTGTACCCAGTAATAGCTGCAACAGATCAAACTGATTTAATTTACAGATATATATGATTGTACCCAGTGATAGCTGCTACAGATCAAACGGGTTTAATGTACATATATATATATATATGATTGTACCCTGTGATAGCTGTTACAGATCAAACGGGTTTAATGTACATATATATATGATTGTACCCAGTGATAGCTGCTACAGATCAAACGGTTTTAATGTACATATATATATGATTGTACCCTGTGATAGCTGCTACAGATCAAACGGGTTTAATGTACAGATATATATGATTGTACTCAGTGAGGGCTGCTACACATCAAACGGGTTTAATGTACATATATATATGATTGTACCCAGTGATAGCTGCTACACATCAAACGGGTTTAATGTACATATATATATGATTGTACCCAGTGATAGCTGCTACAGATCAAACGGGTTTAATGTACATATATATATGATTGTACCCAGGGATAGCTGCTACAGATCAAACGGGTTTAATGTACAGATATATATGAGTGTACCCATTGATAGCTGCTACAGATCAAACTGGTTAATGTACATATATATATGAGTGTACCCAGTGATAGCTGCAACAGATCAAACGGGTTTAATGAACAGATATATATGATTGTGCCCAGTGATAGCTGCTACAGATCAAACGTGTTTAATGTACAGATATATATGATTGTACCCAGTGATAGCTGCAACAGATCAAACAGGTTTACTGAACATATATGAAGATATCATAAGAGGTCGTTTTAGCTGAAATTATTCCTCCATCCCGATTATATAATATATTGAGAGAAGTATACATCGAACTTTATGAACAAACAACATGCTATTATCAGACTTGTACATAGTACATAATGATATAACAATGTATGTATGTATGTTCGATTAATGTCAAACCCCTTGCGGGAACCTAGACATGTTTTCACGGGCAGGCTTAGCCGACCTAAGTGGCTAACATGTACTAAGCAACGAGTGTGAGTTACCTTGGCCTGACCGAGTATCGAACCCCGGGACCGTTCGATTCAAAGTCCGACGCTCTACCACTGGACCACGGACGCCACACCGTAATAATAATAATACATAACTTTATAACACATATACATATCGTGCCTGGTTAGATATATATTAAGACCATTATGTACAATATTGGTATGCTAGTGTGTGCCGTGTGCCGTGTGCCGTGTGTGTATGGTTGGTTTAACTTGCGCATAACAACACTACAATAGCGCATTAAATTACAAAGCATGTAATTGCTCCATTGATAAGTATTAGGACGTAATATGTCAAACTATTATTATTATTATTATTATTATTATTATTATTATTATTATTATTATTATACCGGAGTTATATAGCACTCTTGTCATACAGCAACATACGTTCAAACGTGTTTTACAGTACATGTACATAGGACTAAAAAATAATCATACAATTATCATCATGATTTAAAATGAAAGAATTAAGTTGACTGTTTCATGATGTCCAACCACACATGTACACGAGGAATAGAAACACATATGGATACGTCTCTGATAACTGGCTGAGGAACTGAACAGTTATTGCTTGTGTGTTAAACACGAGTCTCTATGGACACTTTGTTCGACAACGTTGGGTTGGGGCAGTGTGTGGTGTAACGACACTGTGATATCACATAAAGCTATGATGCTATGTAGGCATATGGCGTGAGTTGTGCGCATGCGCTCCAATACCACAGTCCTTTGCTTCCGATTTAGCATAGAATGCTGCCCATCTTAAAAAGGGAATGTCCATTAATTCCCAATTAAAATGCCTATATTGGGCACTTGAGCATCTAAAAGTCACTGTTATTTTCCATATTTATTGTAAAAAACCAACAAAACACAGGTGAAAGTGAGAAAACGTTGTATTAAGATGCATGATAATATAATTAGTATAATAACTAGTCTACAAATAAATATGCATAGGCACATCTGCGAGATATAACGGTAAATATGTACCATGCCTCGTGTTATTCAGGATAAACGTGTTGTATTAAGCATGGATGTCGACACTATTTACATTATTTTGCAACAAACCACGTATACGACGTTTGTTTATTTGTTGAAATACTCAGTTTTGAGGCAAATAAGTCAAAAGTTGAATACGTTCTGTTCTGTTCTGTATTTAGAGGATGAACTAGTATGGACGTATCAAGAGGAAGTTGCCAGCCTATATATATATATATATAATGTATATATGTACCAATAATTACTCTGACGGGATCTCATTTTTCAATACGAGTGCATTTGGGCTAAATAGTAACTATGTATAGTGTCAAGCCTATCGGTTATCAAAATGTTCTTAAACAAATGGGTGTTCAATCCGAATCCACTTGTGGTTGTGTTGGGGGTTGGTGTTTTTTTGTGTTTTGGTTGGTTGTTGTGTGTTGTGTTGTGTTTTTTTGGTTTTGGGTATGTTTTAGTGGTCACCTCTATTAATCAGTCAACTTGTATTAAGCAGCCAGTTTTCCGATTCCAGATATGTTGTTTTATTATACGTTTGACATCTTTGGATATGCTAAGCAGCCATTTTCTGTGATTCCCATGGCGGCCTGTTTAAGACAGGTTTGACTGTCGACATGTAAGTCTGTCGGTTGTTCCTAGGTTCGAACACCTAGAGTACATGCAGCTCGTGCACATCATGCCATTTTCACTACGAATTGTCTCGCACTATATACATTCATGAATGGACGCACATGCATGGTGTCAGCTGATCTAGTAGTTTACTATGATTGTAATAAAAACTCTACATGTCACATGTATACTGATATGGACATTGTCTACGTTGAATATTAGGCCTCTATTGATCAGTTCTTGTTTTGTATTAAATGTAATTATGTTCCATTCTATGTAAATTGTCTACGTTGAATATTAGACCTATATTGATCAGTTCTTGCTTTGTATTAAATGTAATTATGTTCCATTCTATGTAAATTGTCTACGTTGAATATTAGGTCTATATTGGTCAGTTCTTGTTTTGTATTAAATGTAATTATGTTCCGTTCTATGTAAATTGACTACGTTGAATATTAAGTCTATATTGGTCAGTTCTTGCTTTGTATTAAATGTAATTATGTTCCGTTCTATGCACATTTTCTACGTTGGAAATCATTGCTGTCCCCAAGATAAGAACTCTCGAATATGTCATTTTAATCCCACAGCATTATAAAGCTTAATTAGTCATGTTGTTACATATGTTTCCTATCATTAATAAAACTAGTTATTGATTTTGTAAAACATCAACCATTTTTGCATTAATTTGTGTGATTCACATGTCGTCGGGGTTGACATTATTTTAACTCTTATGAGGAATGACGAGCTAGTTGGAGGAATCACGTGATGATGAATGATCTCATGAGAGCCAGCTGGAGGAATCACGTGATGAGGAATGAACTCTCGCACGCTAGTTGGAGGAATCACGTGATGAGGAATGAACTCTCGCAAGCTAGTTGGAGGAATCACGTGATGAGGAATGATCTCGTGAGACCAGCTGGAGGAATCACGTGATGATGAATGATCTCGAGCCAGCTGGTGGAATCATGTGATGATGAATGATCTCGTGAGAGCCAGCTGGAGGAATCACGTGATGAGGAATGAACTCTCGCAAGCTAGTTGGAGGAATCACGTGATGATGAATTATCTCGTGAGAGCCAGCTGGAGGAATCCTGTGATGAGGAATTATCTCTCTAGTACGAGCTTGAGGAATCACGGTAAGAGGAACGATCTCTCTCTCTCTCTCTCTCTCGAACAGTAATATTGGAAACAATTGTATTGAATCGAGTTTCTCATTGTTTCAAATTAGCATATACAGTGCGGATTGACCTGCTGTATTCCATGACTCGTACGGCCATTACAATGTATCTCCTAGTGCTGAAAACAATTAACCGTTGAGTAACTTTCTCCCACTCAATTTTAGTTTAATTTAGCATTAATGGACACCAATTACTCCAAATTAAATATAGAAGTGAATATCAAATAGCTGCAACATTCTATTTGTTTCAAACAAATAGCTAATTGCAATACTCTGTTACTCCGCTAACTCATGCTGCAGTTGAATTAATTCATTTCAAAGATATTTTATATTTCGACCAGTATTTCTAAAGTTAGAGCAAAACGATATTGAAATAGACTAAAATTTAATATGTTGGCTTTAGTCAAACAATTAATCTAATACGTGTATGCATTTATATTGTTTCTTTTTACATTGGTCCATGACGTCGTATTTTCTGTTTCATGATTTTTAAGTTTGTAAGCAGAGGCATATTTACTAAAGCTTGCCATATCATTATCCGATGTTTTCGTTTGTCTGTCCGTTCTGCTGTCTGCAATATATGCTTCCGGTAATGTTTTGGAAACTACACTAATATTAATTCCGTCTGTGTCTATGAATCCATTTTGTTTTCTGTTAGACAATGTGCTAGACGTTTCATTTGCAGTGTGCAGCCTACCAGGACCTATCCATGATAAAATGACGGGTAAAAGCAACAGGGCATGTGCAATACCGAACACCAAAACTAATGCCATGACTTTCGCAAAAGTTCTAAAAATGTACGATTTGGCAGCGAAAAGTACTACTATACCTAGAAGAGATGATACAGCGCCGTGAAATATCGGCGCTCCCGTTTTATCAATGGCCTGGTTAACCCTTTCGTCACGGGTAACACCGGTGGAAATCATGTAACCATGACATATATGTGCTGTGAAATCAATTGAAAACCCTATGTACATTATCATATGAATCATTGTTATAGAACTAAGAGCTATGTCTAGATAGAAAATGAATCCAAACACGCCAATCAAAATCAATGCAACAACAACCGTGACAAAAAATATCAAGACCGGATGTGGCATAAATATGCACGTTACTACAAAGGCAGCTGCTATTGCTATGCCTACAGAATACATAGTTTGTCCTAAGATACGAACATACTGTTCAAAACCTACGAACATTGGCGAAAATGCAAAACAATCGATTGATGCTGCATTTGCAATGTCACGCGACTCCAACATCATGTTGCCTTCTTCTTGACTGTCTGCCAGATCAGCGGACAACACATATATACGCGATGATGTAACTAATTCATTGACATAATCGATTATGACGTCGGATTTAAATATTGCATAACGAGGATCATCTATAAATCGTGTAAGACCGGAAATAAAAGCGGGTTGGGATGTTCCATCGTAGTACATGGAAGTACTATATGTTTTTAACCAGTTTACCTCAACATGATCGTCAAAATATATGTTTGACTGTGCACTCGATACCAATTCCTCTATCATAGTAACTATTGTTGAATTTGAATAATCATATATATTTGGGAAGACGAATGATACAGGGGTATTCCTTTTGAAATGGATTTCTCTCCAGTCCGAGTACTTAAAGAAGTAAGATTGGTCATTTACTACTTGGGTAAAGAGTAATCCCTGCTTAAGATGTATGCATCCGTAGATTGCTGCGACAAGGTACCCTGTAAACAGAACTATTATACTAATCTTGAACGGCAGTTTCAACACGACCTTTGGGATAATCCAGCGAGGAATTTTATCCATAAAGCTTTCGGCTTCTTCTCTATTTCTTGGAGCACGTCCACCACAACACCAAACATAGGGTTTTGATTTCCTCTCAGTTCGCAGAATTTCTTTTGTCTTTATGCGTCGGCATGTCAAATAGTTGCGGTTGTTTCCAACTCGACGTTCGTTTATTGCAATACAGGAGGCGAAGAATGTCACATTGTTGATGTAGCAAAACAACACCGCAACACCTACAAAATAATAGTGTTCCGAATTATATATATACAGGCCAAATCATTTAATGAATGTGTACACACTAGATCTATGGAAATAAAACATGGGATTGCAGCAGTTTCGTAAATAGTTGCACAAACTTGAAGGGTAACATAGCATAATAAAAATAATATTCCATCTTCCAATTGTTTACAGTTTCTACATTTCCTTACATTTACCTGTATTATATTACTTGACAATCTGCCTATTTATATTTAATTATTCATTGTGGCGATGCAGGTAACATCGCAATTGATTGAGGTATGTATAGCTTACACTATTTAAATAAAGTAGAACTATTTCTGTAAAACAAAGCTGAATATCAACTAATCTATTATTCAACACTTGTATGAATATATCAGTTATCATTTTGGTTAAAACATCTAAAGAATGTTGGTATATCAAACACACATAAAACTAACACACATTTATTTAACAAAACATTGACTTTCAGTGCCCAGTTTTAGGTTCGTGTGTTTAGCCTATATTATGCATAACATGTCTCTATATACAAGTTTGAATTTAGAATAAATACATCAACAGTAGACATATCTTTCCTAAGTTCGACATGAACATTGTATTGTACGGCACACATATTCAACATGTTATTTAAAATTCTGGTAAATAATTTACCCAGCGTACTCAATACAGGAATGCCTCTAACGTATTCTACCTCATTTATGCAACTCTTCTTATAACATATCCTGCTGACCATACATTCGGGAATTAACCTATGTTTAAAACAAACGATGTTAAACAAACAAATTAAATCAGAACCAAGTTGTCATAAAACATATTTGAAGAATTCATTAACATAAAGATCCGGATCCCCACGTTTGCCATATTTTCATTGCTTAACAGCTGTATCTAATGTATCTAATTCATGTCCAGATATTTTATTATCAAGTTCAGAGACTCCATTATTAACATATATTATATTAAGATATATACATATATATATCTATGTTAATAATGGAGTCTCTGAACTTGATAATAAAGTATCTGGACATGAATTAGATACAGCTGTTAAGCATCACTAAATACATTACTAAATACAATTATATCATCGTCCGGTGTGAATAAATCTATAGTCCGGGTTGTTGACAGCTTTGAACTATTGTTCATATGTATTGATTGGTATATTTTCAGATTTAAACAAAGATCATTCAACAAATTCCAGTACGTCTCTACATTTTTGAAACGTGCATTTAGACGGCTGCATATATGAAAAAAGGCCACTATGCCCTAAAAAATTGCTACAAAAGGTTTCTCAACGGTTGTCTATAGTATCAGGTGTGTTTAATAACATACAAACATCTACCAAATTCTGACCAATGAAAAGGTATAATTTTGAAGATGGCGTCAAGATGGCCGCAAAATCCTTAAAATCTCCATTGCTTCTTCATTATTGGTCCGAGATGAGTCATTTAGGTGTCTAACCCCAGGTTTTGGGGATATAGGAATGCAATTAGCTTATTTAAATTATAGTAAAATGATTACATAATTGTGAAATTCAAGATGGCGGCGAATATGGCCGCCAACACTATTAAAATGCCCATGACTCATCGTAGTGTGGGGGCCTATGTAAGTTCGTGGGTATCGAACGTTAATTTTGTTTTCTATGCATATATCGTTTGATCAGGATCCAATAAGACAAAAACACCCAGGCCACTCATCAATTGTATTCTTGCCTATGACTGACTTGTACTCCGGGGACAGGATATGCATTCTGTTCACGCTGGATTTCGTTTGGCAATGTCGCTATCAAACACTATATGATGGATTCACCACAGAGTAGTCACTTGAATAGCATTGTATTGATGCTTGGATGTTTTCACACATTCATGAACCTACTGGGTGCAATAGGCACGCTGGAAGGCACAGGACTCAGGAACGTTATGGAAGTTGTCTATGGTGAACATGCCTTTCAGCATATAATGACGGGGCAATCAGTACAAAGAGCTTTCCGTGGACATCTGCTGGTTGCTAGATGTCTCAATCACCTGAGTGTGGCGGATCTCCTGGAGGATAACCCACAGTTTGAGTCATTGATCGGCCATGCGGCAGAAACGTACTCATCCTTGGTGGCAACAGAAACTACTGTGGCGAGTGCTATTGCATCAGATATGGTTAGCCAAATCAAAGAACAGATTGACACAAAGAAGCAGAACTTAGTACCAGGTCAAAAACCAGTCAGTTGTAGATAGACTATCAGAGAATGCTGCAGACTGCCCGCGCATTGATCAAAGCGGATCGCGCAGGATCTTGGATTATGTACATGTACTTGCACGCTGTGTTGGCCTGCCTGTCAATATATGCAGCTGCTGGACATTTCAACTATCTGAAATCTGCATATTTCTATATCCAAGAAATGTTCTAACTCGAGACCAGATATCCTAATGTATATGTCAAATATTCCAGGGGTTTACATGCGATCCACCGCAGTAAACATTTCTGGGCTTGACTTAGCTCTGATCTTGTCATCGAGCAGACATTGATGCGGTCCTTGAAGAGTAGTATATGCTTAACACATGGAAGTGGAATGACCGAAGAAATGTGCATGTTGTGGACTATGTCCACGTCCATCCCATCTGAGTACAATAACGCCATGCAGGAATCCCACATACACGTCCAGCCAGCCAGAAACACCGAGAATCGACAGAAGCAATGATTAAACAAGATCATTTTGACCTGCAAAAGATCAAGGACAAACGTTCTACTTACACGCCATTCTCTACAGATCCATCTCTGAGAAACATCATTACAGGTGTAGTCGCCAAAGAGAATGTGAATGTGCAAGAATTTGAGACCGTTGGGAGGGATATCATTGAAATAATTATTGGAAACCCCGTTTTGGGTGTCTAATTCAAACGGAAAGACGTGGTAAAGCCATTGCAGACGAGTCCACCATCAACGTTGCTAAGACTGTATCATTGATCCAGCTCTGTTTTTCCAACGAGTTCTGATGGTGTCGAAAACGGGAAACCTTTCACTGGAAGATGTAATGAGCTATGAACTCAGCGCATTCGCTATAGCCCGGTTCGACTTCGAAGCCAAATACTTCTTTCGTAAAGCCGACAAGCCGCAACTAGCACATGCGGTCGCCGAGTGTTCGAGTATGGAATCAAACAAAACGGTCATTGATTATATCCCACCAACTGAACATTATGTTCTTGATGGTGACTCCTTGGTTCATGTATTTACAATTGCACGGTCGTACGCTGACTTATCCATACACCATTATGGTAAAGTAACCATATATTTTGATGGTTATAATGGAGGTCCTTCTGTCAATAACATTATGCAAGTGGACAAAGCACCAACCCGAATCAGACTATGAATCCACGACCTTGATAGGGGAAGGTACAGACTTATTCATTTTTCTTCTCTACTATGCTGAGACGAACAATAAGGGCTTCTATTTTCCACAGTTCCTAATGTGTACGACATCAGTGGTATGAAACAAGTTCTGGGTAGTGAATTGTGTTCTCAGCTGCTTTTTATTCATTCTTTCACAGTATTTGATACAACTTCGCGCATTTATAGTGTTGGAAAAAAGTCAGCATTCCAGTGAATGGTGCATTGATTCTCCATGTGCAAATGCGTTTCTCCTCCCAAATCATGCAACCAGTGTCATTCTGGACCTAGGGAACAAGGCGATGGCAGTTATGTTTGGTGGCAAGAGTACTGATTCACTTGCTTCCATGCGCTACAACATTTTGAGCAGTAAAATTGTTTGCAGTAAGTCATTTGTTACCAATAACGTCTCCCTCCTACCGTGTCCTCATCAAATTACCACTGGCTTAGATTGTATTATCAGATTATGGTGTGGATTGTATAGGAGAGTCGCATGCATGCGGTGGATTGGGGATGGAACTTTAGGACATCAGTTTGTGCCACTTATGAGCGAGAAGATTGTTGCCCCGGAGAGCCTTTTGCAGATTGGCCACTGTAATTGCACAACTCCATACCTAGCAACAAGGTGTAGTTACAGAGGCTATGGACTACCATGTATACCCGCTTGTGGACCGTGTCAATTCGAAAATTGTGAGAATCCACATAATCAACCTTTACCGGTGGAAGCATGTGACTATCTGTAAATATGGTGGGATGAAATGTATTTTCAGAAATTTGTAAATGTAATCACCTCAGTATAAGTTAAATATGCTACGTAAGCTAACTGGATTCTAGATCCCCAAAACATTGAGTTAGGCAACACAATTACTTGTCTAGAATGAATAATTAATGAGTAATGAGCATTTAAATATATACTTATCGTATCTAACTTGGCGGGAATTCTAGACTTCCATCTTATTTCACAATTATGTAATCACTTCACTATAATTTAAATATGTTAATATGATTTCTAGTTCCCCAAAATTACTCATCTAGGATAAATAGTGACGGAGTAATGGACATTTTAATAGTTTTAACAGCCATATTCGCCGCCATCTTGAATTTTACAATTATGTAATCACTTCACTATAATTTAAATATGCTAATTGCATTCCTAGATCCCCAACTCCTAGGGTTAGACACCAGAATTACTCATCTCGGATCAATAATGAAGACGCAATTGAGATTTTAAGGATTCGGCGGCCATCGTCGACGACATCTTCAAAATTATACCTTTTCAGTTGTCAGATTTTGGTAGACCTTTAGTATGTTATTAAGCACACCTGATACTATAGAAAACCCTTGAGAAACCTTTTGTAGCAATTTTGTGGGGTCAAACTATATTTGCAGCCGCCTAATGTTCAAGTTTATACATATATATATGTTTCATATTTTTATACTCAAATCTAGCATTGAATATTGGCTATTTTAACAATGTTCGGATATAAACAGTTATATTATTCCTATCATATCATAAAATATATATTTCCATTCTGCACAATAATCATTATACAAGTTAGTTTTTATGTCATGTATATGATTTACTTAATTTCAGTGGACGCCGCCAATAGTGCTAGACATATACATAATACATTTATCTGTACACTTCATCACTAGTGCTAGACATATACATAATACATCTATTTGTACACTTCATCACTAGTGCTAGACATATACATAATACATCTATCTGTACACTTCATCACTAGTGCTAGACATATACATAATACATCTATTTGTACACTTCATCACTAGTGCTAGACATATACATAATACATCTATTTGTACACTTCATCACTAGTGCTAGACATATACATAATACATCTATTTGTACACTTCATCACTAGTGCTAGACATATACATAATACATCTATTTGTACACTTCATCACTAGTGCTAGACATATACATAATACATCTATTTGTACACTTCATCACTAGTGCTAGACATATACATAATACATCTATTTGTACACTTCATCACTAGTGCTAGACATATACATAATACATCTATTTGTACACTTCATCACTAGTGCTAGACATATACATAATACATCTATTTGTACACTTCATCACTAGTGCTAGACATATACATAGGAGGAACCAACTACCATTTTGTGCTTTTATCCAAGTGCACATTATGCACAATTCGATAGTAGTTTTTATTTCATCAAATACAAGCAAACATAATAACATATGAAGTAAGTCAAAAATGACCCATGATCAAATATGGAATAATAGTACAGTGTATTTCGGCGGTGGTCTTAATAGTTGAACACGTACAACTTAATAATAATACTACTATGTACGCTGGAACTTTTAAACCTGAAAAATATATTATATATTCCAAGAATACGTATGCCATAATACATCTGCACAATTCATCACTAGTGTTAGACATATACATAATACAACTATCTGTACACTTCATCACTACTGCTAGACATATACATAATACATCTATCTGTACACTTCATCACTACTGCTAGACATATACATACTACAACTATCTGTACACTTCATCACTACTGCTAGACATATACATAATACATCTATTTGTACACTTCATCACTAGTGCTAGACATATACATAATACATCTATCTGTACAATTCATCACTACTGCTAGACATATACATAATACAATTATCTGTACACTTCATCACTACTGCTAGACATATACATAATACAACTATCTGTACAATTCATCACTAGTGCTAGACATATACATAATACAACTATCTGTATAATTCATCATTAGTGCTAGACATATACATAATACAACTATCTGTACAATTCATCACTAGTGCTAGACATATATGTAATACAACTATCTGCACAATTCATCACCAGTGACAGACATATACATAATACAACTATCTGCACAATTCATCACTAGTGCTATACATATCCATTAATATATCTATCTGCACAATTCATCACTAGAGCTCGACATATCCATAATACAACTATCTGCACATTTCATCACTATTGCTAGACATATACATAATACAACTCTATGGACAATTCATCACTAGTGAAAGACATATCCATTAATGCAACTATCTGCACAATTCATCACTAGTGCTATAAATCCATAATACAACTATCTGCACAATTCATCACTAGTGCTAGACATATACATAATACAACTATCTACACAATACATCACTAGTGCTAGACATATCCATTAATACAACTATCTGCACAATTCATCACTAGTGCTAGACATATCCATAATACAACTATCTGGACAATTCATCACTAGTGCTAGACATATACATAATACAACTATCTGCACAATTCATCACTAGAGCTAGACATATCAATAATACAACTATCTGCAGAATTCATCACTTGTGCTAGACATATCCATAATACATCTATCTGCACAATTCATCGCTAGTGCTAGACATCAATAATACAACTATCTGCTCAATTCATCACCAGTGCTAGACATATACATAATACAACTATCTGCACAATTCATCACTAGTGCTAGACATCTATAAAACAATTATCTGCACAATTCATCACTAGTGCTAGACATATACATAATACAACTATCTGCACAATTTATCACTAGTACTAGACATATATATATACTACAATTATCTGCACAATTCATCACTAGTGCTAGACATATCCATAATACAACTATCTGCACAATTCATCACTAGAGATAGACATATCAATAAGACAACTATCTGCACAGTTCATCACTAGTGCTAGACATATCCATAATACAACTATCTGCACAATTCATCACTAGTGCTAGACATATCCATTAATACAACTATCTGCACAATTCATCACTAGTGCTAGACATATACATAAAACAAATATCTGGACAATTCATCACTAGAGCTAGACAAATACATAATACAACTATCTGCACAATTCATCACTAGTGCTAGACATATCCATAATACAACTATCTGCACAATTCATCACTAGTGCCAAACATATCCATTAATACAGCAATCTGCACAATTCATCACTAGTGCTAGACATATACATAATACAACTATCTGCACAATTCATCACTAGTGCTAGACATATACATAATACAACTATTTGCACAATTCATCACTAGTGCTAGACATATATACATAATACAACTATCTGCACAATTCATCACTATTGCTAGACATATACATAATACAACTATTTGCACAATTCATCACTAGTGCTAGACATATACATAATACAACTATCTGTACAATTCATCACTAGTGCTAGACATATACATAATACAACTATTTGCACAATTCATCACTAGTGCTAGACATATACATAATACAACTATTTGCACAATTCATTACTAGTGCTAGACATATACATAATACAACTATTTACACAATTCATCACTAGTGCTAGACATATATACATAATACAACTATCTGCACAATTCATCACTAGTGCTAGACATATACATAATACAACTATTTGCACAATTCATCACTAGTGCTAGACATATACAAAATACAACTATTTGCACAATTCATCACTAGTGCTAGACATATACATAATACAACTATTTGCACAATTCATCACTAGTGCTAGACATATCCATTAATACAACTATCTGCATAATTCATCACCAGTGCAAGACATATACATAATACAACTATTTGCACAATTCATCACTAGAGCTAGACATATACATAATTCATCTATCTACACAATATATCACTAGTGCTAGACATATCCATTAATACATCTATCTGCACAATTCATCACCAGTGCAAGACATATACATATTACAACTATCTGGACAATTCATCACTAGTGCTAGACAAATCCATAATATAACTATCTGCACAATTCATCACTAGTGCTAGACATATCCATAATACAACTATCTGCACAATTCATCACTAGTGCCAGACATATCCATTAATACAGCAATCTGCACAATTCATCACTAGTGCTAGACATATACATAATACCACTATTTGCACAATTCATCACTATGCTAGACATATCATAATACAACTATCTCACAATTCATCACTATGCTAGAATCATAATACAACTATCTGCACAATTCATCACTAGTGCTAGACATATACATAATACAACTATTTGCACAATTCATCACTAGTGCTAGACATATACATAATACAACTCTATGGACAATTCATCACTAGTGCAAGACATATCCATTAATGCAACTATCTGCACAATTCATCACTAGTGCTATATATCCATAATACAACTATCTGGACAATTCATAACTAGTGCTAGACATCCATAATACAACTATCTGCACAGTTCATCACTAGTGCTAGACATATACATAATACAACTATTTGCACAATTCATCACTAGTGCTAGACATATACATAATAAACTATCTACTCAATACATCACTAGTGCTAGACATATCATAATACAACTATTTGCACAATTCATCACTAGTGCTAGACATATCCATAATACAACTATCTGCACAATTCATCACTAGTGCTAGACATATCCATTAATACATCTATCTGCACAATTCATCACCAGTGCAAGACATATACATAATACAACTATCTGCACAATTCATCACTAGAGCTAGACATATCAATAATGCAACTATCTGCACAGTTCATCACTAGTGCTAGAAATATACATAATACAACTATCTGCACAATTCATCACTTGTGCTAGACATATCCATAATACATCTATCTGCACAATTCATCACTAGTGCTAGACATCCATAATACAACTATCTGCACAGTTCATCACTAGTGCTAGACATATACATAATACAACTATCTGCTCAATTCATCACCAGTGCTATACCTATACATAATACAACTATCTGCACAATTCATCACTAGTGCTAGACATCTATTATACAATTATCTGCACAATTCATCAATAGTGCTAGACATAGACATAATACAACTATCTGGACAATTCATCACTAGTGTTAGACATATCCATAATACAACTATCTGTACAATTCATCACTAGAGCTAGACATATCAATAATACAACTATCTGCACAGTTCATCACTAGTGCTAGACATATACATAATACAACTATCTGCACAATTTATCACTAGTGCTAGACATATATATACTACAACTATCTGCACAATTCATCACTAGTGCTAGACGTATCCATAATACAAATATCTGGATAATTCATCACTAGTGCCAGACATATCCATTAATACAGCAATCTGCACAATTCATCACTATTGCTAGACATATACATAATACAACTATCTGCACTAATCATCACTAGTGCTATACATATATATATATACAACAACTATCTGCACAATTCATCACTAGTGCTAGACATATAATTATACAACTATCTGCACAATTCATCACTAGTGCTAGACATATACATAATACAACTATCTGCACAATTCATCACTAGTGCCATACATATATATATATACAACAACTATCTGGACACCTCATCACTAATGCTAGACATATACATAATACAACTATCTGCACAATTCATCACTAGTGCTAGACATATACATAATACATCTATCAACACAATATATCACTAGTGCTAGACATATCCATTAATACATCTATCTGCACAATTCATCATCAGTGCAAGACATATACATAGTACAACTATCTGGACAATTCATACTATTGCTAGACATATACATAATAAAACTATATGGACAATTCATCACTAGTGCAAGACATATCCATTATTGCAACTATCTGCACAATTCATCACTAGTGCTAGACATATCAATAATACAACTATCTGCACAATTCATCACTTGTGCTAGACATATCCATAATACATCTATCTGCACAATTCATCCTAGTGCTAGACATCAATAATACAACTATCTGCTCAATTCATCACCAGTGCTAGACATATACATAATACAACTATCTGCACAATTCATCACTAGTGCTAGACATCTATAAAACAATTATCTGCACAATTCATCACTAGTGCTAGACATATACATAATACAACTATCTGCACAATTTATCACTAGTACTAGACATATATATATATACAACTATCTGCACAATTCATCACTAGTGCTAGACATATCCATAATACAACTATCTGCACAATTCATCACTAGAGTAGACATATCAATAAGACAACTATCTGCACAGTTCATCACTAGTGCTAGACATATCCATAATACAACTATCTGCACAATTCATCACTAGTGCTAGACATATCCATTAATACAACTATCTGCACAATTCATCACTAGTGCTAGACATATACATAAAACAAATATCTGGACAATTCATCACTAGAGCTAGACAAATACATAATACAACTATCTGCACAATTCATCACTAGTGCTAGACATATCCATAATACAACTATCTGCACAATTCATCACTAGTGCTAGACATATCCATAATACAACTATCTGCACAATTCATCACTAGTGCTAGACATATCCATAATACAACTATCTGCACAATTCATCACTAGTGCTAGACATATACATAATACAACTATCTGCACAATTCATCACTAGTGCTAGACATATCCATAATACAACTATCTGCACAATTCATCACTAGTGCTAGACATATACATAATACAACTATCTGCACAATTCATCACTAGTGCTAGACATATACATAATACAACTATCTGCACAATTCATCACTAGTGCTAGACATATACATAATACAACTATCTGCACAATTCATCACTAGTGCTAGACATATACATAATACAACTATCTGCACAATTCATCACTAGTGCTAGACATATACATAATACAACTATCTGCACAATTCATCACTAGTGCTAGACATATACATAATACAACTATCTGCACAATTCATCACTAGTGCTAGACATATACATAATACAACTATCTGCACAATTCATCACTAGTGCTAGACATATACATAATACAACTATCTGCACAATTCATCACTAGTGCTAGACATATACATAATACAACTATTTGCACAATTCATCACTAGTGCTAGACATATCCATTAATACAACTATCTGCATAATTCATCACCAGTGCAAGACATATACATAATACAACTATTTGCACAATTCATCACTAGAGCTAGACATATACATAATTCATCTATCTACACAATATATCACTAGTGCTAGACATATCCATTAATACATCTATCTGCACAATTCATCACCAGTGCAAGACATATACATATTACAACTATCTGGACAATTCATCACTAGTGCTAGACAAATCCATAATATAACTATCTGCACAATTCATCACTAGTGCTAGACATATCCATAATACAACTATCTGCACAATTCATCACTAGTGCCAGACATATCCATTAATACAGCAATCTGCACAATTCATCACTAGTGCTAGACATATACATAATACCACTATTTGACAATTCATCACTATTGCTAGACATATACATAATACAACTATCTCACAATTCATCACTATTGCTAGACATCCATAATACAACTATCTGCACAGTTCATCACTAGTGCTAGACATATACATAATACAACTATTTGCACAATTCATCACTAGTGCTAGACATATACATAATACAACTCTATGGACAATTCATCACTAGTGCAAGACATATCCATTAATGCAACTATCTGCACAATTCATCACTAGTGCTATATATCCATAATACAACTATCTGGACAATTCATAACTAGTGCTAGACATCCATAATACAACTATCTGCACAGTTCATCACTAGTGCTAGACATATACATAATACAACTATTTGCACAATTCATCACTAGTGCTAGACATATACATAATAAAACTATCTACTCAATACATCACTAGTGCTAGACATATACATAATACAACTATCTGCACAATACATCACTAGTGCTAGACATATCCATAATAGAACTATCTGCACAATTCATCACTAGTATTAGACATATCCATTAATACATCTATCTGCACAATTCATCACCAGTGCAAGACATATACATAATACAACTATCCGGACAATTCATCACTAGTGCTAGACATATACATAATACAACTATCTGCACAATTCATCACTAGAGCTAGACATATCAATAATGCAACTATCTGCACAGTTCATCACTAGTGCTAGAAATATACATAATACAACTATCTGCACAATTCATCACTTGTGCTAGACATATCCATAATACATCTATCTGCTCAATTCATCACTAGTGCTAGACATCCATAATACAACTATCTGCACAGTTCATCACTAGTGCTAGACATATACATAATACAACTATCTGCTCAATTCATCACCAGTGCTATACCTATACATAATACAACTATCTGCACAATTCATCACTAGTGCTAGACATCTATTATACAATTATCTGCACAATTCATCAATAGTGCTAGACATAGACATAATACAACTATCTGGACAATTCATCACTAGTGTTAGACATATCCATAATACAACTATCTGTACAATTCATCACTAGAGCTAGACATATCAATACTACAACTATCTGCACAGTTCATCACTAGTGCTAGACATATACATAATACAACTATCTGCACAATTTATCACTAGTGCTAGACATATATATACTACAACTATCTGCACAATTCATCACTAGTGCTAGACGTATCCATAATACAAATATCTGGATAATTCATCACTAGTGCCAGACATATCCATTAATACAGCAATCTGCACAATTCATCACTATTGCTAGACATATACATAATACAACTATCTGCACTAATCATCACTAGTGCTATACATATATATATATACAACAACTATCTGCACAATTCATCACTAGTGCTAGACATATAATTATACAACTATCTGCACAATTCATCACTAGTGCTAGACATATACATAATACAACTATCTGCACAATTCATCACTAGTGCCATACATATATATATATACAACAACTATCTGGACACCTCATCACTAATGCTAGACATATACATAATACAACTATCTGCACAATTCATCACTAGTGCTAGACATATACATAATACATCTATCAACACAATATATCACTAGTGCTAGACATATCCATTAATACATCTATCTGCACAATTCATCATCAGTGCAAGACATATACATAGTACAACTATCTGGACAATTCATACTATTGCTAGACATATACATAATAAAACTATATGGACAATTCATCACTAGTGCAAGACATATCCATTATTGCAACTATCTGCACAATTCATCACTAGTGCTAGAATATACATAATACAACTATCTGCACAATTCATCACTAGTGCTAGACATATACATAATACAACTATCTGCACAATTCATCACTAGTGCTAGGCATATATATAATACAACTATCTGCACAATTCATCACTATTGCTAGACATATACATAATACAACTATCTACACAATACATCACTAGTGCTAGACATATCCATTAATACATCTATCTGCACAATTCATCACCAGTGCAAGACATATACATAATACAACTATCTGGACAATTCATCACTAGTGCTAGACATATACATAATACAACTATCTGCACAATTCATCACTAGTGCTAGACATATATGTAATACAACTATCTGGACAATACATCGCTAATGTTAGACATATCCATAATACAGCTATCTGCACAATTCATCACTAGAGCTAGACATATCAATAATACAACTATCTGCACAGTTCATCACTAGTGCTAGACATATCCATAATACAACTATCTGTACAATTCATCACTAGTGCTAGACATATACATAATACATCTATCTACACAATATATCACTAGTGCTAGACATATCCATTAATACATCTATCTGCACAATTCATCACCAGTGCAAGACATATACATATTACAACTATCTGGACAATTCATCACTAGTGCTAGACAAATCCATAATATAACTATCTGCACAATTCATCACTAGTGCTAGACATATCCATAATACAACTATCTGCACAATTCATCACTAGTGCCAGACATATCCATTAATACAGCAATCTGCACAATTCATCACTGGTGCTAGACATATACATAATACCACTATTTGAACAATTCATCACTATTGCTAGACATATATGTAATACAACTATCTGCACAATTCATCACTATTGCCAGACATATACATAATACAACTATCTACACAATTCATCACTAGTGCTAGACATCCATAATACAACTATCTGCACAGTTCATCACTAGTGCTAGACATATACATAATACAACTATTTGCACAATTCATCACTAGTGCTAGACATATACATAATACAACTCTATGGACAATTCATCACTAGTGCAAGACATATCCATTAATGCAACTATCTGCACAATTCATCACTAGTGCTATATATCCATAATACAACTATCTGGACAATTCATAACTAGTGCTAGACATCCATAATACAACTATCTGCACAGTTCATCACTAGTGCTAGACATATACATAATACAACTATTTGCACAATTCATCACTAGTGCTAGACATATACATAAAAACTATCTGCACAATACATCACTAGTGCTAGACATATACATAATACAACTATCTGCACAATTCATCACTAGTGCTAGACATATCCATAATACAACTATCTGCACAATTCATCACTAGTGCTAGACATATCCATTAATACAACTATCTGCACAATTCATCACTAGTGCTAGACATATACATAATACAACTATCTGGACAATTCATCACTAGTGCTAGACATATACATAATACAACTATCTGCACAATTCATCACTAGAGCTAGACATATCAATAATACAACTATCTGCACATTCATCACTAGTGCTAGACATATACATAATACAACTATCTGCACAATTCATCACTAGTGCTAGACATCCATAATACAACTATCTGCACAATTCATCACTAGTGCTAGACATATACATAATACAACTATCTGCACAATTCATCACTAGAGCTAGACATATCAATAATGCAACTATCTGCACAGTTCATCACTAGTGCTAGACATATACATAATACAACTATCTGCACAATTCATCACTAGTGCTAGACATCCATAATACAACTATCTGCACAATTCATCACCAGTGCTAGACATATACATAATACAACTATCTGCACAATTCATCACTAGTGCTAGACATATCCATAATACATCTATCTGCACAATTCATCACTAGTGCTAGACATATCAATAATACAACTATCTGCACAATTCATCACTTGTGCTAGACATATCCATAATACATCTATCTGCACAATTCATCACTAGTGCTAGACATCCATAATACAACTATCTGCACAGTTCATCACTAGTGATAGACATATACATAATACAACTATCTGCTCAATTCATCACCAGTGCTATACCTATACATAATACAACTATCTGCACAATTCATCACTAGTGCTAGACATCTATTATACAATTATCTGCACAATTCATCAATAGTGCTAGACATAGACATAATACAACTATCTGGACAATTCATCACTAGTGTTAGACATATCCATAATACAACTATCTGTACAATTCATCACTAGAGCTAGACATATCAATACTACAACTATCTGCACAGTTCATCACTAGTGCTAGACATATACATAATACAACTATCTGCACAATTTATCACTAGTGCTAGACATATATATACTACAACTATCTGCACAATTCATCACTAGTGCTAGACGTATCCATAATACAAATATCTGGATAATTCATCATTAGTGCCAGACATATCCATTAATACAGCAATCTGCACAATTCATCACTATTGCTAGACATATACATAATACAACTATCTGCCAAATTCATCACTAGTGCTAGAAATATACATAATACAACTATCTGCACTAATCATCACTGGTGCTATACATATATATATATACAACAACTATCTGCACAATTCATCACTAGTGCTAGACATATACTTATACAACTATCTGCACAATTCATCACTAGTGCTAGACATATACATAATACAACTATCTGCACAATTCATCACTAGTGCCATACATATATATATATACAACAACTATCTGGACACCTCATCACTAATGCTAGACATATACATAATACAACTATCTGCACAATTCATCACTAGTGCTAGACATATACATAATACATCTATCTACACAATATATCACTAGTGCTAGACATATCCATTAATACATCTATCTGCACAATTCATCATCAGTGCAAGACATATACATAGTACAACTATCTGGACAATTCATCACTATTGCTAGACATATACATAATAAAACTATATGGACAATTCATCACTAGTGCAAGACATATCCATTATTGCAACTATCTGCACAATTCATCACTAGTGCTAGATACACATAATACAACTATCTGCACAATTCATCACTAGTGCTAGACATATACATAATACAACTATCTGCACAATTCATCACTAGTGCTAGGCATATATATAATACAACTATCTGCACAATTCATCACTATTGCTAGACATATACATAATACAACTATATGGACAAATCATCACTAGTGCAAGACATATCCATTAATGCAACTATCTGCACAATTCATCACTAGTGCTAGATATCCATAATACAACTATCTGCACAATTCAACACTAGTGCTAGACATATACATAATACAACTATCTACACAATACATCACTAGTGCTAGACATATCCATTAATACATCTATCTGCACAATTCATAACCAGTGCAAGACATATACATAATACAACTATCTGGACAATTCATCACTAGTGCTAGACATATACATAATACAACTATCTGCACAATTCATCACTAGTGCTAGACATATATGTAATACAACTATCTGGACCATACATCGCTAATGTTAGACATATCCATAATACAACTATCTGCACAGTTCATCACTAGTGCTAGACATATCCATAATACAACTATCTGTACAATTCATCACTAGTGCTAGACATATACATAATACAACTATCTGCACAATTTATCACTAGTGCTAGACATATCAATTACTACAACTATCTGCACAATTCATCACTAGTGCTAGACATATACATAATACAACTATCTGGACAATTCGTCACTAGAGCTAGACAAATGCATAATACAACTATCTGCTCAATTCTTCACTAGTACTAGACATATCCATAATACAACTATCTGCACAATTCATCACTAGTGCCAGACATATCCATTAATACAGCAATCTGCACAATTCATCACTATTGCTAGTCATATACATAATACAACTATCTGCACAATTCATCACTAGTGCTAGACATATACATAATACAACTATCTGCACAATTCATCACTAGTGCTAGGCATATATATAATACAACTATCTGCACAATTCATCACTATTGCTAGACATATACATAATACAACTATATGGACAATTCATCACTAGTGCAAGACATATCCATTAATGCAACTATCTGCACAATTCATCACTAGTGCTAGATATCCATAATACAACTATCTGCACAATTCAACACTAGTGCTAGACATATACATAATACAACTATCTACACAATACATCACTAGTGCTAGACATATCCATTAATACATCTCTCTGCACAATTCATCACCAGTGCAAGACATATACATAATACAACTATCTGGACAATTCATCACTAGTGCTAGACATATACATAATACAACTATCTGCACAATTCATCACTAGTGCTAGACATATATGTAATACAACTATCAGGACAATTCATCGCTAATGTTAGACATATCCATAATACAACTATCTGCACAATTCATCACTGGAGCTAGACATATCAATAATACAACTATCTGCACAGTTCATCACTAGTGCTAGACATATACATTATACAACTATCTGCACAATTCATCACTAGAGCTAGACATATCAATAATACAACTATCTGCACAGTTCATCACTAGTGCTAGACATATCCATAATACAACTATCTGTACAATTCATCACTAGTGTTAGACATATACATAATACAACTATCTGCACAATTTATCACTAGTGCTAGACATATCAATTACTACAACTATCTGCACAATTCATCACTAGTGCTAGACATATACATAATACAACTATCTGGACAATTCGTCACTAGAGCTAGACAAATGCATAATACAACTCTCTGCTCAATTCTTCACTAGTACTAGACATATCCATAATACAACTATCTGCACAATTCATCACTAGTGCCAGAAATATCCATTAATATAGCAATCTGCACAATTCTTCACTATTGCTAGACATATATATAATACAAATATCTGCACAATTCATCACTAGAGCTAGACCAATACATAATACAACTATCTGCAGAATTCATCACTAGTGATAGACATATACATAATACAACTATCTGCACAATTCATCACTAGTGCTAGACATATATGTAATACAACTATCTGGACAATTCATCGCTAATGTTAGACATATCCATAATACAACTATCTGCACAATTCATCACTAGAGCTAGACATATCAATAATACAACTATCTGCACAGTTCATCACTAGTTCTAGACATATCCATAATACAACTATCTGTACAATTCATCACTAGTGCTAGACATATACATAATACAACTATCTGCACAATTTATCACTAGTGCTAGACATATCAATTACTACAACTATCTGCACAATTCATCACTAGTGCTAGACATATACATAATACAACTATCTGGACAATTCGTCACTAGAGCTAGACAAATGCATAATACAACTATCTGCTCAATTCTTCACTAGTACTAGACATATATATATATATACAACTATCTGCACAATTCATCACTAGTGCTAGACATATACATAATACAACTATCTGCACAATTCGTCACTAGTGCCATACATATATATATATACAACAACTATCTAGACACTTCATCACTAGTGCTAGACATATACATAATGCAACTATCTGCACAATTCATCACTAGTGCTAGACATATACATAATACATCTATCTACACAATATATCACTAGTGCTAGACATATCCATTAATATATCTATCTGCACAATTCATCACCAGTGCAAGACATATACATAATACAACTATCTGGACAATTCATCACTATTTCTAGACATATACATAATAAAACTATATGGACAATTCATCACTAGTGCAAGACATATCCATTAATGCAACTATCTGCACAATTCATCACTAGTGCTAGACATATACATAATACAACTATCTGCACAATTCATCACTAGTGCTAGGCATATATATAATACAACTATCTGGACAATTCATCACTAGTGTTAGACATATCCATAATACATCTATCTGCACAATTCATCACTAGTGCTAGACATATACATAATACAACTATCTACACAATACATCACTAGTGATAGACATATCCATTAATACATCTATCTGCACAATTCATCACCAGTGCAAGACATATACATAATACAACTATCTGGACAATTCATCACTAGTGCTAGACATATACATAATACAACTATCTGCACAATTCATCACTAGTGCTAGACATATATGTAATACAACTATCTGGACAATTCATCACTAATGTTAGACATATCCATAATACATCTATCTGCACAATTCATCACTAGAGCTAGACATATCAATAATACAACTATCTGCACAGTTCATCACTAGTGCTAGACATATCCATAATACAACTATCTGTACAATTCATCACTAGTGCTAGACATCCATAATACAACTGTCTGGACATTTCATCACCAGTGCAAGACATATACATAATACAACTATCTGCACTATTTATCACTAGTGCTAGACATATCAATTACTACAACTATCTGCACAATTCATCACTAGTGCTAGACATATACATAATACAACTATCTGGACAATTCCTCACTAGAGCTAGACAAATGCATAATACAACTATCTGCTCAATTCTTCACTAGTACTAGACATATCCATATTACAACTATCTGCACAATTCATCACTAGTGCCAGACATATCCATTAATACAGCAATCTGCACAATTCTTCACTATTGCTAGACATATATATAATACAAATATCTGCACAATTCATCACTAGTGCAAGACATATACATAATACATCTATCTACACAATATATCACTAGTGCTAGACATATCCATTAATATATCTATCTGCACAATTCATCACCAGTGCAAGACATATACATAATACAACTATCTGGACAATTCATCACTATTGCTAGACATATACATAATACAACTATATGGACAATTCATCACTAGTGCAAGACATATCCATTAATTCAACTATCTGCACAATTCATCACTAGTGCTAGATACCCATAATACAACTATCTGCACAATTCATCACTAGTGCTAGACATATACATAATACAAATATCTGCACAATTCATCACTAGTGCTAGGCATATATATAATACAACTATCTGGACAATTCATCACTAGTGTTAGACATATCCATAATACAACTATCTGCACAATTCATCACTAGTGCTAGTCATATACATAATACAACTATATACACAATACATCACTAGTGCTAGACATATCCATTGATACATCTATCTGCACAATTCATCACCAGTGCAAGACATATACATAATACAACTATCTGGACAATTCATCACTAGTGCTAGACATATACATAATACAACTATCTGCACAATTCATCACTTGTGCTAGACATATATGTAATACAACTATCTGGACAATTCATCACTAATGTTAGACATATCCATAATACAACTATCTGCACCATTCATCACTAGAGCTAGACATATCAATAATACAACTATCTGCACAGTTCATCACTAGTGCTAGACATATACATTATACAACTATCTGCACAATTCATCACTAGAGCTAGACATATCAATAATACAACTATCTGCACAGTTCATCACTAGTGCTAGACATATCCATAATACAACTATCTGTACAATTCATCACTAGTGCTAGACATCCATAATACAACTGTCTGGACATTTCATCACCAGTGCAAGACATATACATAATACAACTATCTGCACTATTTATCACTAGTGCTAGACATATCAATTACTACAACTATCTGCACAATTCATCACTAGTGCTAGACATATACATAATACAACTATCTGGACAATTCGTCACTAGAGCTAGACAAATGCATAATACAACTATCTGCTCAATTCTTCACTAGTACTAGACATATCCATAATACAACTATCTGCACAATTCATCACTAGTGCAAGACATATCCATTAATACAGCAATCTGCACAATTCATCACTGTTGCTAGACATATACATAATACAACTATATGGACAATTTATCACTAGTGCAAGACATATCCATTAATGCAACTATCTGTACACTTCATCACTAGTGCTACACATATCAATAATACAACTATCTGCACAATTCATCACTAGTGCTAGACATATTAATAATACAGCTATCTGCACAATTCATCACTATTGCTAGACATATCAATATTACAACTATCTGCACAATTCATCACTAGTGCTAGACATATCCATAATACAACTATCTGCACAATTCATCACTAGTGCTAGACATATCAATAATACAACTATCTGCACAGTTCATCACTAGTGCTAGACATATACATAATACAACTATCTGCACAGTTCATCACTAGTGCTAGACATATACATAATACAACTATCTGCACAATTTATCACTAGTGCTAGACATATATATATATACTAATACTTTCTGCACAATTCATCACTAGTGCTAGACGTATCCATAATACAAATATCTGGACAATTCATCACTAGAGCTAGACCAATACATAATACAACTATCTGGACAATTCATCACTAGAGCTAGACAAATACATAATACAAATATCTGGACAATTCATCACTAGAGCTAGACAAATACATAATACAACTATCTGCACAATTCATCACTAGTGCTAGACATATCCATAATACAGCTATCTGCACAATTCATCACTAGTGCCAGACATATCCATTAATACAGCAATCTGCACAATTCATCACTATTGCTAGACATATACATACTACAACTATCTGCACAATTCATCACTAGTGCTAGACATATCCATAATACAACTATCTGCACAATTCATCACTAGTGCCAGACATATCCATTAATACAGCAATCTGCACAATTCATCACTATTGCTAGACATATACATACTACAACTATCTGCACAATTCATCACCAGTGCTAGACATATACATAATACAACTATCTGCACAATTCATCACCAGTGCTAGACATATATAATACAATTATCTGCACAATTCATCACTAGTGCTAGACATAGACATAATACAACTATATGGACAATTCATCACTAGTGTTAGACATATCCGTAATACAACTATCTGCACAATTCATCACTAGAGCTAGACATATCAATACTACAACTATCTGCACAATTAATCACTAGTGCCAGACATATCCATTAATACAGCAATCTGCACAATTCATCACTATTGCTAGACATATACATAATACAACTATCTGCACAATTCATCACTAGTGCTAGACATATACATAATACAACTATCTGAACAATTCATCACTAGTGCTATACATATATATATATATATATATATATACAACAACTATCTGCACAATTCATCACTAGTGCTAGACATATACTTAATACAACTATCTGCACAATTCATCACTAGTGCTAGACATATACATAATACAACTATCTGCACAATTCATCACTAGTGCTAGACATATATGTAATACAACTATCTGGACAATTCATCACTAATGTTAGACATATACATAGTACAACTATCTGGACAATTCATCACTATTGCTAGACAATAATAAAAACTATATGGACAATTCATCACTAGTGCAAGACATATCCATTAATGCAACTATCTGCACAATTCATCACTAGTGCTAGATACACATAATACAACTCTCTGCACAATTCATCACTAGTGCTAGACATATACATAATACAACTATCTGCACAATTCATCACTAGTGCTAGGTATATATATAATACAACTATCTGCACAATTCATCACTATTGCTAGACATATACATAATACAACTATATGGACAATTCATCACTAGTGCAAGACATATCCATTAATGCAACTCTCTGCACAATTCATCACTAGTGCTAGATATCCATAATACAACTATCTGCACAATTCAACACTAGTGCTAGACATATACATAATACAACTATCTTCACAATACATCACTAGTGCTAGACATATCCATTAATACATCTATCTGCACAATTCATCACCAGTGCAAGACATATACATAATACAACTATCTGGACAATTCATCACTAGTACTAGACATATACATAATACAACTATCTGCACAATTCATCACTAGTGCCAGACATATATGTAATACAACTATCTGGACAATTCATCACTAATGTTAGACATATCCATAATACAACTATCTGCACAATTCATCACTAGAGCTAGACATATCATTAATACAACTCTCTGCACAGTTCACCAATAGTGCTAGACATATACATTATACAACTATCTGCACAATTCATCACTAGAGCTAGACATATCAATAATACACCTATCTGCACAGTTCATCACTAGTGCTAGACATATCCATAATACAACTATCTGTACAATTCATCACTAGTGCTAGACATCCATAATACAACTGTCTGGACAATTCTTCACCAGTGCAAGACATATACATAATACAACTATCTGCACAATTTATCACTAGTGCTAGACATATCAATTACTACAACTATCTGCACAATTCATCACTAGTGCTAGACATATACATAATACAACTATCTGGACAATTCGTCACTAGAGCTAGACAAATGCATAATACAACTATCTGCTCAATTCTTCACTAGTACTAGACATATCCATAATACAACTATCTGCACAATTCATCACTAGTGCCAGACATATCCATTAATATAGAAATCTGCACAATTCTTCACTATTGCTAGACATATATATAATACAAATATCTGCACAATTCATCACTAGAGCTAGACCAATACATAATACAACTATCTGCAGAATTCATCACTAGTGCTAGACATATCCATAATACAACTATCTGCACAATTAATCACTAGTGCCAGACATATCCATTAATACAGCAATCTGCACAATTCATCACTATTGCTAGACATATACATAATACAACTATCTGCACAATTCATCACTAGTGCTAGACATATACATAATACAACTATCTTAACAAATCATCACTAGTGCTATACATATATATATATATATATATATATACAACAACTATCTGCACAATTCATCACTAGTGCTAGACATATACTTATACAACTATCTGCACAATTCATCACTAGTACTAGACATATACATAATACAACTATCTGCACAATTCATATCTAGTGCTAGACATATACATAATACAACTATCTGCACAATTCATCACTAGTGTCATACATATATATACAACAACTATCTGGACACTTCTTCACTAGTGCTAGACATATACATAATACAACTATCTGCACAATTCATCACTAGTGCTAGACATATACATAATACATCTATCTACACAATATATCATTAGTGCTAGACATATCCATTAATACATCTATCTGCACAATTCATCACCAGTGCAAGACATATACATAGTACAACTATCTGGACAATTCATCACTATTGCTAGACATATACATAATAAAACTATATGGACAATTCATCACTAGTGCAAGACATATCCATTAATGCAACTATCTGCACAATTCATCACTAGTGCTAGATACCCATAATACAACTATCTGCACAATTCATCACTAGTGCTAGACATATACATAATACAACTATCTGCACAATTCATCACTAGTGCTAGACATATACATAATACATCTATCTACACAATATATCATTAGTGCTAGACATATCCATTAATACATCTATCTGCACAATTCATCACCAGTGCAAGACATATACATAGTACAACTATCTGGACAATTCATCACTATTGCTAGACATATACATAATAAAACTATATGGACAATTCATCACTAGTGCAAGACATATCCATTAATGCAACTATCTGCACAATTCATCACTAGTGCTAGATACCCATAATACAACTATCTGCACAATTCATCACTAGTGCTAGACATATACATAATACAACTATCTGGACAATTCATCACTATTGCTAGACATATACATAATACAACTATATGGACAATTCATCACTAGTGCAAGACATATCCATTAATGCAACTATCTGCACAATTCATCACTAGTGCTAGATATCCATAATACAACTATCTGCACAATTCAACACTAGTGCTAGACATATAAATAATACAACTATCTACACACTACATCACTAGTGCTAGACATATCCATTAATACATATATCTGCACAATTCATCACCAGTGCAAGACATATACATAATACAACTATCTGGACAATTCATCACTAGTGCTAGACATATATGTAATACAACTATCTGGACAATTCATCACTAATGTTAGACATACCCATAATACAACTATCTGCACAATTCAGCACTAGAGCTAGACATATCAATAATACAACTATCTGCACAGTTCATCACTAGTGCTAGACATATACATTATACAACTATCTGCACAATTCATCACTAGAGCTAGACATATCAATAATACAACTATCTGCACAGTTCATCACTAGTGCTAGACATATCCATAATACAACTATCTGTTCGTAGGACAGAACTTAATGCCGTTTGAATTTATTGAAATAATTATATCAGAAAACATGGTGGTATTAAATTGCAGTGAATTGACTTGACTTTATTTTACCTGACATCCTATTGTCGTGACCAAATAATCCCGTTATATACTTGCCCTATTATATTCCTCCAACGCTAATCTATACTAACTGAATACTAACCTGTCACCCGTAGCTAAACCTATGATGCTCGTGTATCTTGTGCAATGCCTCGTTGCACTCGATATCTGGACATTGTAACGTCTAGTTACGTTGTTTTCGGTATTATAAATTATAATAAATATCTAGGATATTTATACCACTTTCAGGTTAGTTACATTTTTGTCATATCATGGTTAATGTTTATAGAAGATTTCTGTACGAACCTTGTGTTAATTACCTTTTAAATAACGTAGTGTCGAATATGTACATGCGACACTATAGTATACATGTATGTAATCAGCCTGGAGTATAATGAAGCATACTGTTTTATATTGTTTTAATATTCGTGTATCTTGTGCAATGCCTCGTTGCACTCGATATCTGGACATTGTAACGTCTAGTTACGTTGTTTTCGGTATTATAAATTATAATAAATATCTAGGATATTTATACCACTTTCAGGAGTTGTTGTATATTGATCCCTTGGTAACACCACAGAGAACTCCTCAATAAATGAATGCCGGCTGGGCTACGTCGACATTGGCGCCCCTACGTTCGGATCTGTGAGCAGCAGAAAGTCTACAGGACTAAAGTTGAATGTTGCCATTGGATAATCAACATTCTTCTTAGTACACGTACCTGAATACACGACATGGATTTATCACCTGTGTTGACCTGGACATTCCGGAGTATTTATGATATGAATATTCATATATTTGGATACGTCACAGTGAAAGATACCTATACGATCTTTCCCGCCACAGCCAGGATTGATTTCATTGGATTGAAACCGGTGCGGCTTTAGTCATGTGACTGATGGAACTTCTGACGTCAAGCTTCTTCATTGCTTGATAGTTATTGTTTGTAAACATTGCCACGTGCGTTCAAAACCTATAAGGGGCCATACGAATACCATGCATGGAACTTTACCCTATACTCGAGACGTCGAGTTATCTTCTTTGGAAAGGCTAGCCTCGTAGTTGGATTATTCTTCGCCGATGGATCGCTTTTCGCAGATGGATTTGTGCCACGGAGACTTTGTGTGAAATTTCATTTCTAGTGATTTCCGTATTGAGTGGTGTGACACTCTTGACAGCTGTTTAGTGAGATAGTGTGTTTGTGTACTTGGATTAATATGTGAACACTGGATTATTGTGTACATTGGATTATTTATGTAGTTGGATAACTTTGATAGCTGGTAAGAGTTTTGTTTGCTTATGTTAGTATTGATTATTTGACAATTAGTTAGTGCTAATCATAAATTAATTTGTAGATGTGTGATTTGTTTACATTTTGAATATTCTCATACAAAAGTGTTTAATGTGCTAGGTTTATATTTATCGCTATATATATTATATAGAGAGTACTTGACAAGATATTTTTGAACTAGCGTTCGGAAACAAAGTAGGATATATAGGTTCACATGCACGAATTAAAATACTAAAACATCCTATTGATGAAACCCTATAGCCATAAAGACATGTGTCCTCGATAGCGTATATATATATATATACTAATATATATACTAATCTGAATCTGGCTGGTTCGAAACTCAGTGTATCCGTATAATTTGTTTTCATTATTATATTGAAATTATTTGTGTATGTTCATTGGAATATACATAGAGATATTTCAAACAACAACGTACGTACGTAAACAGTAATTTTGATTCATTGTGCATTCCTTGCATAACGAAACATAATTATAAGAATAATCTGTGTGGATATTCTTTTCGTAATTGATACGGGAAGAATATCGAAGGTGATAACAATCTTGCATGGTAGCTTTGTTTTGTGTCGCGGAATATTTGCAGACGGATTATCGCGCGATATTTTGTATAAGTTATAGATAAATAAATTATCTGTGAAACTTGTAAAGGTACCATTGCAAGGTAAGACTTGGGTTTTACGCGAATTGATAATTCGAACATCAATATGATATCGAGTGTTTAAAACCTGCAGGCGCGATTATTTTGTACATCAGATAGTTTGAAGCACGAGTTACTTGTGGACTCGGTAGTACAGTGGATGTGATTGCCGTCTACTGAACTGGATATCGTTGGTTCAAACCCAACTGTGGACACATTATTTTTATAAAAATATTTTTTGTGTGTTTAACTCTTTGTTTTTTTTACACATTTATTTTGTTTATTTTCTCAAGTGTTTTCTTTGTTTTGACTGCATATTTTTGTAAAAATGGCAGAGGCGCGAGATTTAAGAAGGATTGTAAGAACTATAACAAGAGATAGTCAATTAAGAGATGAGCAAGAACGGAAAGAAATACAAAAAGCAGAACGTGACTTATTCAGAATGCGCGAAGAAAGACAAATACATGAACTTGAAAGAAGTAGAATGAGCAAACACGCAGATGAAATACACATAATGGATAAAGAAATTGAACGAAGTATACACAGCAAACGCGCGGATGAATTGTATATGCTGGATAATGGAAATGAAGGAGAAATAGATCGATACAGTGAACTGTCGGATCTGAATACGATTGATGAATTCTTTCATGAAAGGAGTGCGAAATATATTATGGATGAAAAAGAAAGACATAAAGCTGAAGAGTGTGAACAATATAATTATTGTAGTGAGCGTGAAGAAGCTCTTGGTAAAAAGAGAGCTGAGATATATAGCACCAGAAAAACACACCCAGTTAATGAGAATAGAGTATACAGAGAACATGATACACCGTGTAGTGTAAGACATGTGTACCCAGACGCGCATACTTATGGATTAAAGGATTTAGATGATAGTAGGTCTGCAGAATATAACATAGACATTATCAAACGTGAACAAGAGGATATTAGTAGTCGATGTAGTATATATGAAACAGAGAGTTTGAAGCTACGGAAGTTACAGTTAGAGGAAGATAAGAGAAGGAAATTGATGGTAGAAAATAGATCTAGATATCTTGAAGAAGTAGACATCAAAATGAGAGCGGAGAAGGAGCTTATGGAAAGGATTAATATATTTGAAAGACAACAGGCAGAGTTAAATAGACAGAGAAATGAGAATGATAAGTTAGAAAGAAAAATGCTAGCTGAAATTGAACGAAGCCATGTAATTGATAAGAGAATGGAATTACTTCAACGGAAAGAGAAACAGCAATAGCTAATAAGAAAGGAGACAGTATACAAAAGATGAACAGTATCATAGAAAGTTAAGACATGAAGAGATGAAATCGAAATCAGAATGCAGAATTGACCATTCAAGTTTCAAACTTGGTATGCCAAAAATACCAAATTTCGATGGCAACGATTTCGAACAGTGGAAAGCAGAGGTAGTGTGTCTGTTGACAACAAACCTCTATCCAGATTATGCTATAGTACAGGCAGCCAGGAATTCCCTACAGGATGAAACACGAAAGGTCCTGTTAACTATCGACCCGAGTGCGACAACGGAACAATTAATTAGGAAATTAAAAGATATTTATGGAAATGTTAAATCATCAGACAGAATAGTCCATGAGTTCTATTCAGCAAAGCAAACTTACAAAGAGTTATGTTCCGCATGGGGTGTAAGGGTTGAGACACTGTTCCATCTTGCTGTAGACAGAGGTGAAATTGATGATACTAAGAGAGACCGTAAATTGAAAGAACGGTTTTGGAGAGGATTACGGTCTGAGAAACTAAAAATGGTCACCAGAGTATCTTATGAATCTGGCGACACATTCGAACAGTTGAGAAGGAAGGCTAGACTAGAAGAAGAAGAGATAGGAGAAACAAGTGCAACTAGCCAAGGTATTTCTGGAAACATAAAAATAGCTGCTCATCAAAATCCTCAAACTAATGACACTATTCAATCGCTTACACAGAAGTTAAAGTGTATGGAGCTTGAACTTGAAAAGCTAAAATGGAATAGGTCATACACAGGAGGTAATAGTGGACGTTATAGAAGAGGTTACCAAGGAAGAAGATATGATAATGCATATAACAGAGATGCAAAGGAAAGAGATCCGATGGAGGATTTAAACCAGGAGCCGCTTCCACCACGGGGCCCGATGGAAGCCGGAAAACAGTAAGAAGTCCCAGAATTACAACAGACTTGAAACAGAGATTGATAGGGGAAGCAAATGAACAGTCCATAATCATAGAAGGAGCGGAAGTTAAGGCACTTATTGACTCAGGCTCAATGGTCAGCACAATATCTGAAGAATATTACAACTCTATGGAGGATAAACCAGAACTGAAAGCAATAACTGATTTCAATCTAAATATACAGGGTGCAAATGGACAAGACATACCATATTTAGGATACATCGAAGCTGCAGTAAATATGCCATTCAATAACCTAGCTGAAATAGTTCTTCCTCTGCTCGTCGTGAAAACAACTAAATACAGTAGAAAAACTCCTGCAATAGTAGGCACGAATATTCTGAGGGAATATTCTTACAATACCAGTGAACTGGGGGACATTCCAGTGGAATGGAAAATGGCTTTCGAAGTCATTGCGCAGTCATGCGTTGGAATTGTGAAAGCTAATAAGTCTATCACATTGCAACCCATGGAGGTTAGAACTGTTATTGGATTCGTCCGTAAACTCTACAACACAGAGTCTGCGGTGACTGAACCATTGGAAGATAGTGGTCCTGATAAAGCTACTGTATGTCCTCGCGTTGTTTCGTTGAGCAACCCAGGAAAAACAGCTAGAGTTCCAGTGCGAATTTGCAACATGTCAGCTAAGACAATCATGATATCTGCAAAATCCAAAATATGTGAGTTAAATGAAGTGAACGTTATCCGCCATGTACCGATCATTGAAGATTCACCTGTTCACTCACAGTCAGCACCTGGAAATGAAAACATAGATGCCAATATACATGAAATCATTCACAAAGAACAAACAAATGAAAATTTCAAGGATACATATGGAGTTGATCTCAAGTTTTCAGATATGTCCTCAGAACAGAAGAGCCGCATCATACAAGTATTCAAGAAGTGGCATTCGATATTTCCGAAAACACCAATGGATTTGGGGCATACATCTACCGTCAAGCATAAGATAGAACTGACTGATGAGTCTCCTTTCAAAGACACTTGTCGCAGAATACCACCTGCTATCTTTAATGAAGTAAGACACCATCTTCAGGAAATGTTAGATATTGGGGCAATACGAGAGTCGAAAAGCCCGTGGTCTTCGAACGTGGTCATAGTACGAAAGAAAGACGGAACGATACGTTTTTGCATAGATTTCCGTAAACTAAATCTGCGGACAAAGAAAGATGCCTATGCTATACCACGGGTCGAGGATACACTCCACATGTTATCTGGAGCCAAGTACTTTACAAAATTAGATCTGAAATCTGGATATTGGCAGGTGGAGCTAGAAGAGAGTGACAAAGAGAAGACAGCCTTTCAGATCGGGGGCGTTGGATTCTTTGAGTGCAACCGTATGCCATTTGGCCTATGCAACGCACCGGCAACGTTTCAGCGTTTAATGGAGCGTTGCATGGGCGACCTCAATCTGAAAGACTGCCTGACATACTTGGATGATATCATTATCTTTAGTCAAGATATCGACAGTCATATCGAACGTCTAGACGCTGTTTTCGAACGACTCTCACAGTATAATTTGAAGATCAAGCCGAGTAAATGCGAGTTTTTCCAGAAGGAAGCTACATACTTGGGCCATGTCGTTTCTGCTGAGGGAATTAAGGCAGACCCAAAGAAAATTGAAGCAGTCAAGAACTGGCCCACACCAAAGACAGTGAAGGAAATCCGTCAGTTCTTGGGCTTTGCTGGGTATTATCGCCGCTTTATTAAGGGATTTGCCACAATAGCAAGACCTCTTAACGATCTTCTTATAGGCCACCCTACAAAGAAGAAACGAAAGGAACAAAACAAGAAGGTTAAGCGAACACCATTTACGTGGGAAGACATACAACAGAAGGCATTTGATGCAATCAAGAGTCAGCTCATTAACCCACCCGTTCTGGCATACGCGGATTACACGAAGCCTTTTAAGGTCCACACCGACGCGTCATGCACAGGACTTGGAGCTATTCTTTATTAGAACCAAGACGGCAAGGACAGGGTGATTGCCTACGCGAGTCGCAGTTTGAAGCCAGCAGAGCGGAATTACCCGGCTCACAGACTCGAATTTCTAGCTCTCAAGTGGGCCGTGAGTGAAAAATTCCACGACTACTTGTACGGCGCGAAGTTCGAGGTTGTGACGGATAATAACCCACTCACATATGTGAACACCATTGCCAAGCTTGATGCCACTAGTCATCGATGGCTAGCAACTCTTGCCAACTACGACTATACGGCTATATACCGACCTGGATCGAGCAACGCGGATGCAGATGGACTCAGTCGAATTATATCGAAAGATGTCATACAGGCTGTCATAATAGCAGCAACAACTGAAGGGATTCCACTAGTTGACACCATAAAAGACCCAGATACTCCTTCAACGGATGTTGACATTACGGAGGACATTCCGAATGACCTATTGCTTGCCCAAAGTCTTTCATCGAAAGATTGGGTCAAGGCACAGCGTCAGGACACAATTATTTCAAGGATTGTGGATTGCGTAAAGAACGGCACTAAACCGGCTCAGTCGATAGAGCGTACTATGTCCACATATCTTCGAGAATGGTCCAATCTGGTAATCTTACAAGGCGTTTTGTATAGGAAGACTATGGTGTTAGGTGACGATCGACTTCGGATTGTGCTGCCGGATATTCTGAGACCAGACATATTCAAGGCTCTACATGACGACCTTGGACATCAAGGACGTGACCGTACTACATCACTTTTCAAGGAACGTTTTTATTGGCCTGGTATGGATGGTTATGTTGCTGATAGTGTGCGAAAGTGTGGTTGTTGCATACGAAGGAAATCGAGAGCCACTACAGCCGAGCTGACACCGATATAATCGACAGCACCGATGGAAACCATATGCGTGGATTTTCTGTCCCTTGAACGGTCGAAAGGCGGATGTGAGAATATCCTGGTGCTAACAGATCATTTTAGCAGGTATGCTCAAGCGTTCCCTACACGTAATCAGACCGCTAAGACCACCGCTAGAATATTGTTTGACAACTTTGTTGTCCATTATGGCTTTCCTGCCAGAATCCATAGCGACCAAGGACGGAACTTTGAGTCCAACCTTATCAAGGAACTCTGTAGCATATCTGGCACTGAGAAAACAAGAACGACACCCTACCATGCGATGGGAAATGGAATGGTTGAAAGGTTCAATCAAACCCTACTGAAAATGTTAGGGACACTTGAAGATCACCAGAAGACTGATTGGAAAGCGCATGTTCCAAGTCTAGTGCATGCTTATAATGCCACACACCATGGCAGTACGGGATTCTCTCCGTATTTTTTGATGTTTGGCAGACATCCTAGACTCGCTATTGATGCGTTCCTTGGCCTTCCCACAGACAGTTTATCCAGTAGTAAGCATACTGAATATGTGGTTAGGTTGAGAGCTCGTCTTCATTCTGCTTACACTAAAGCTAGACAATTTGCCGAAAGGACGTCTGCAGCCAACAAAACGAAATACGACGAGAAGGCAAGGAGTTCCGTACTTCGTGCAGGTGATCGGGTACTGGTCCGCAATATAAGCATCAGAGGTAAACAAAAGTTAGCCGACAAATGGGAACATCATCCCTACGTAGTCATACGTCAGCCCATTGAAGACATTCCCGTCTATGAAGTCAAGCGAGAGGGGTCACGGTATAAGAAGTCAAGGACTCTACACCGAAATTTACTTCTCCCATTCATGACAATCAGAGATGTGGATGACGGAGGAATAGTGCCATGTGGTACTGAAAGTGCCGATAATGATGACAACGATAGTGTTGGCATAGTAGAAGATGAAGTCAATCGGTCTAACGATGAACACAGTGTCAATGGAATCATCGGAAATGATAATGTGGACACCGATGAAGAAGACAATGATGACGATACAGATGCGACCAATACCTACGTCATTCCAGCTAAGCGAAGTCCAGGAGCAGTTGGATTATTACCGCCTTCACAGAAACGTCCGGAACGACAGAAGAGACAGCCAAATTGGATGCTCACTGGAGATTATGTATGAACTGGAGAATAGCGATAGTTGGAAATTGAATGGAGTAACGTGTCTTAGTTGAGATGACCAAGAGCAAGCATTAAAGCCGAATAGTGGATGCCATTTTAATGCTTATTGCTATATGAACGAGTGTGTGCGTATGTTGATTTGTTTTGATAGGTAGGAACGTTGTATATGTTTATGAAGTAATCGAACCTTTGGTTTATTTTGTTTGACAGCCACGTTCTTGCACAATTTCTTAGTATTAATTGTATGTTGCTTGTATTAATATACAATGTTCTAGATTTTCTTGTGCCATTCAATATGTATATATTGTGTATAAGCCTTATTAGTAGTACATGGTGTACTTACATTGATGACTCATGTTATACTTACCGTACATGTACCTGCTGTTAATATACTTACTTGTTGTTACACAGTAGTAATGGAAAAGCTTATATTATACACACCTAGTATACTTACCTGATTTGTTGAATCAGTCATGAGAGTTTCGTGTTTCCTTGTTGATACTTAATTGTATTGGCGAGACACAACTGAAGAGACTTACCGTAGTAAAACATACCTCAGGTACTGCACACATTTAAATCAGTAGCCAATATTGTGCGCAGGTCTGTTGAATTTATTTCAATTATATTCCATTTTTTTTGTTAAATTTATATTATTGCTTTAATCTATTTTTCAGGCTGGTGTACAGAAAAGTCAGGAGACTTTTCCCCGAGCAGGGGAAGTGTGTCGTAGGACAGAACTTAATGCCGTTTGAATTTATTGAAATAATTATATCAGAAAACATGGTGGTATTAAATTGCAGTGAATTGACTTGACTTTATTTTACCTGACATCCTATTGTCGTGACCAAATAATCCCGTTATATACTTACCCTATTATATTCCTCCAACGCTAATCTATACTAACTGAATACTAACCTGTCACCCGTAGCTAAACCTATGATGCTCGTGTATCTTGTGCAATGCCTCGTTGCACTCGATATCTGGACATTGTAACGTCTAGTTACGTTGTTTTCGGTATTATAAATTATAATAAATATCTAGGATATTTATACCACTTTCAGGTTAGTTACATTTTTGTCATATCATGGTTAATGTTTATAGAATATGTCTGTACGAACCTTGTGTTAATTACCTTTTAAATAACGTAGTGTCGAATATGTACATGCGACACTATAGTATACATGTATGTAATCAGCCTGGAGTATAATGAAGCATACTGATTTATATTGTTTTAATATTCGTGTATCTTGTGCAATGCCTCGTTGCACTCGATATCTGGACATTGTAACGCCTAGTTACGTTGTTTTCGGTATTATAAATTATAATAAATATCTAGGATATTTATACCACTTTCAGGAGTTGTTGTATATTGATCCCTTGGTAACACCACAGAGAACTCCTCAAGAAATGTATGCCGGCTGGGCTACGTC
>CM026389.1:36507932-36545248 GCA_014843695.1 Archivesica marissinica | reverse complement strand
TATTTAACCGAGAAGGTCCAAAAGGTATGTGGGTATTTTTGGATACCCTAGTATGTGTAGTTTATGGAATGAGGAGTCTTAGTGGTCATCTCTATACCGATTTTTTTTTATTTCGATGTTTCCGATGGTACCTTGAAATATTACTGATTACAAAAGTTAGGGGTAGGGGAAACCCAAATGAGTGTAGCTCGGTCAATATCCTACAGAAATTAACAAATTAAGGCTTATATGAAAGGTATATGACCCCTCTATCTAAATAATTTGAATGTTCAAATTTTGAATCTCTAATTAGGTCACATGGGGTCAAAAGGTCAACACAATTGTCTGTTGCTTAAAATCTAGCATATTTTCAAATCCATCTTCTCTCTAATTTTCAGAAAATGTGGTTTATAAAGATTTTTATTGCATGATTGTATGCTTACATGAATATAGAAGAGTAAAAACTTAGATTTAGCAAGTGTTTATTGGATAACATGCATACTGGCTTGTTTCCGTTATGTTGCGGTTTTCTAGTTTTTTCAATGTTTCCGCTATCTAGGGGTAATGTAATGGCATGTAACTTTGTTAGTTGTTATGGTATCTTGATAGTTTTAGTCTCAAATTAAAGGTACTAGTAAGGAGCATCAAACTAGTCACTTAAACTTTTATTAGATCGTCAGAGGTCAAAGGTCACAGAAACCCACCGGTTGCCGTCAATCGGTGAACAAATCCACGAGATGTTGTTTCGAATCATATCTTGTTGAAGTAAAGTATCAATCATTGGTAGTATAATGTATTAAACAATTGACTGCCTTAATTATTGAATTAATGAGGTCAATATTTGTGAAACTTGGCCAATACTGCATAGGCATATGATGAAAACGTTAGTCTGCATACGTCCATGTCATTTTATAGCTCGATGTGGAAGCCATTTTGGTGTATTATTTTAAGATTAATCCTCATAGTCTGAATAAGCAGAATCCGAGTTGGATGAGGCAATTAGTAGTTCATCATCTTCCTCTACATCTTGGATGAAGGTTTCTGTGTCTAATGCTTGTGAGATATCGTCTGGTATTTGGGCGCCCTTGAATCATTGGAGTGCAAGATGACCTTCTCGCATTTCCCATCCATGGTCTGTCAGATTCAGATCAGGCAAATATTGGTCCGTTGCCTTCTTCCACATGTACGATACGTAGTTGGTTCTTCTGCACTGGACGTGAAGGCGGCAGAACACTGGAATCGGCACCTCTCAGCTTATCAAGTGGACTGGAAATATTTGTTGGTGCATACTTGTCACGAAAAATAGCAAAACGTACTGCTGAAATACTATTTGTCTTTGGTTTCCCGTATAAATCACAGAAAAATGCTTCAAAACCTGAAATGTTTGTCACAGTTGGGGAGTCTCCTAGTTCTGCAAATAGTGCAATGTAAGACTTCTCCATCAATTTTAGTGGTCGCACTTTTCCTTTCCGTAGGAACGCCGCAGTGTAGTCACACCCAGTGAAAGAGTGTATGCCAGGGAGGGCAGAGCACAGATCAGGACCAAGTTCCTTTGATAAACCAGTAACATCCACATAACGCCTAGTGTTATTGCCATCAACACCTGCATCCATCCACACGTTTGCGTTGATGTTGCCTGTCCCTAGGTGATAGAGAAGTATGACTAAAACATCTGTGTCATTGCAGCAGATGACCACATCTGGCAAGTGAGCATATTCTGCCACATATGCAAGGTGCAAAGCAAGCCTCGTATCTGCCTCCTCATGGTTACAGTCCAGCCCCTCAACACGATATCTGATTATGGAACCATTTTCGCCAACACGGAAGCAATAGCAGACCTTTTCAAATCCCATGATAACAGTTTTGTTACCCAGTATTTCTGCATAGGTGTCTCTTTTCCACTCTTCAGAGAGGAATTCAATGAAGGACGTCTTGAATACACTTGACCGAAGTAGTTTGCTGAAATCTGTTGGCCTTCTCTGATCGGCACCAGTTACTCTAAAGTCGGATACTTCACCTTTAGCCCGACATGCCCTTTCAATATCCTTGATGGAGCCCGTAGGATAGGTATCGCAGACGAAATGTATTTCACTACTTGTCACTGCATAATCTCGTCAATATCACCTTAGCGATTGCATCAAATGTCTCGGGACAGTTCACAAGAGCTTGGAGCAGAAACATTGCATCCTTCATGTAAACATGTCCAGGTGGTGGTGGTCTGGTTTCAGTGTAACGGTCTTCTAAATTGTGCATCAGTTTCGACTTGTCTGTCTTGTTCATTGAACCGTCAATCTGTGCCAGTGTCATCGGTACAGGTGTGAGAGGGTATTCAAACACCTTCTGTAAGTCCACTTTACTTTCAGTTGCCAGAATTACCAGTCTACCAAAAAGGTCCCTTGTTCCTTTAAGCTCGATACTCTTTTTGTCCTTGGCCTTCAGCATTGTTTTAATCATGGCAGAAGCGAACGTCTTGCACTTCAGCTTTGATATCGGCTTCTCGAAGCGGGTAGGGTCTGCCGAGCATTCATCTTTGAAAGCATTGTAGCGTGATTCTCCTTGCGATAAACGAGTCAACACACCATCCTTGATATCTTCAGACATCACTTGGCCTGTGGAAATGCAGTACAACTTTGTATCTGCTACATCTTCATCGAAAGGATTCATTGTCTCGTTAACACCAGCTATCAACTTCTGAAGATCTAAGTTGTCTCTTTCTACACGGGTCCGTCTTGTGTCCTTTTGTACATCCTCTTCTTTCGCCAGTCCAACTTTTGTCAACAAGTGACCCACTATTGAACTTCGTAGTGACCTTGTGATCATCCATCGTTTCCTTGCAGATACCGACTGGTTGAACGCTGTAATTCCAGTGAGACGGGACGCCGCATCAGCGTTTACTGTTTGTTCGAGCGTAAGATCGACTGGGGTTCTTGAGAAACATTTATCAGTACGTCTAACTGAGAGTGCTCCATTCTGGAAATCTTCTCTTATGCCTGGATGGGTGCTGTCCATGTTGAGAAGGTTTAAGTGATATCTCGTCATCCACCTAGCATAGTTGGGTCTATTGGTAGCAAAGAATACTGGACACATTCTTTCAAGCGTATGTATGAAGAGGTCAACTTCATTCGTTCTATATGACTTACTAAAAACTAAGTACAGTTCGATTAGTTCCACATACATTAGCCAAAATTGGGCTGTGCTCCCATGTGTACCTGATCTGGTCTTCTCACAGTATTCATCGTAACTTCTAAGAAAGTCTTCATGATCAGTTCTCTGCTCAATGGCTTCTATAACACTTGGCATGGGATTGGCATGTAACTCACTTAGTGACTGCAACAGGGCATCCGGAATGGGACCTTGCTCCTGAAGAAAGCGATCAATGTGTAACAAGCGAAGTGCGAGTGCAAGCAATGGGTGGAGGCGCTTACATCTATAATAGTGTTTGCCAGAGATGAAACCATTTACAGACCCTCAAGCCAGAACACCTGTGTCTTCAAGTATGTGCGGACCACCAGACTCAGACAAAATATTGCCAATCGCACCGAAAAACGCTAGCTCTATATGGAAAGGACCAAAACAGATGAAGAGATTGTCAAATCGTGGTGATTCTTCGTATTGAATCTGCATTGCTGGTTTTGCGATTGCCAAGTCATAATGCACGATTGCATATTTCTCATTGCACTCCTCAGCTACTTTTTGAGAGATACGAAGTGTCTCCACTACAACGTCCAACCTTGTGGGTGGCAGGCATAGATTTTCCATGTAGCCGATGTTTTGCTTTGGAAGGTCATTAGTCGTCACCAACGAGTTCCATCCTGCCCACATGGGAGTGTCACTGTAACGATGACATAGAAGTGTCCATATCATGTCTCTTTGTTTTGCCTGATGAAGACTTGGAGGAGCTAGTGCTGACTTTACATCATAATCGAAGCCACCAATCTTCGGTTTTTTTTTTAGTCTGTATGGATCAATAGTGGCTTCATCATCACTTGCCTCAAATTTTCGTTTATGGCACCTTCTTGGGATTTTCTCTAAAGATGTTGCAGCATTTGTCCGGTCTACATTACAATATGCAGTCTCCTCCACTATATTTTGGTAGCAAATGCCAACTGTATCATGTAATGTTCCACTACCCGACAGCGTTTCAGTGTTTTCGTCGTAGTTGTCCCAGGCTAACCCAGTTGCCAAACCTGCTTTCATCAGAAGACCATCTGGTATTGATTCTGCCCTCTCTTTAACCGATATTGCAAGTTCACTCTCGAAACCCTCTGCCACGTGGTATCCAATAGAATGTCCAAACCTATTCATAATTTCTATGACCCTTCTACTTCCTATTAAACTTTTTAATCCTAGGCCCAGTAACACATGTTTGGCAGGCTTAATCAAACCCCGTGTAGTAGCATGAATTGCATCGTCAGCTGAAGATTTCACATACCGTTCAACTCTCTCATTGGCATCTCGATTAACAGGTTTCCCTGTGTATAACACACGAAAGAACTGAGTTAACAAATCAATATCCTTTGACTGGCCCTTGGCTGCAGCTTCAGGAGTAAGAGGATGTGGTAATTCTTCCGAATCCTTTTGTAGATCAAGAATCATTCTACGTAAATGAAGGGCCACATCATTTACTTTGTAACCAACTGACGACACATTTTCAGCATCGTTACCTGAATACAGAATTTTCCCTTCCTTATTAGATCTCTTGCAACTCTTTAGCACACCACTGAAATGATTCAAAAGTTTGTCCTCAAGTTTTTGCTTAGTGTAGGGAGTTTCACTGATGCCACATTCAGACAAGTAGGAAAGGTAACGTTGAAAAACTGAGGGCAGCATCTTGGACTGCTGTCCGTCTATTATAAAAAACTGAACATATTCAACCAGTTGTGTAAATGCCCCGTTATGAACATTACGACATGACTTGTCCGTCTGGGAGGTGCTTGGTTGAACTGCGTCATAAGCTTATTTCAAGTATAACCTCCTGCAACTGTGATGGTACCTGACTTCCTTTGCATGGAAATCAACTCCGGCAATCTTTGTGAGCAATTGAACGTCATTTAGTTTTCTTGCGGCAGCTTTAATATTCTCGGCAGCATTGTCGCTTTCACACAATCCTAGAGATTCTCGATTTTTTCCCCTTGTCACTTTACCACAGAACAGACATTTATTAACAAATATCCCTGAACCGCCGAGTGACACACGCTCCACTTCAGACCGTAAAAGTGGTATTGGTTTTGCAGACGAATCGGATGTCGTCTTTGTAACTGTAGCAGCTGTAGTAACACTTGGAATGGCAGTGAAGTTGTGATAGCATTTTCGATGGAATCCATCAAAATCACCATAAATCTCTGGCAGGTTTTCACATATTGTTTTATATTTAGAGTCTTTCCACCTGGACCGTCTTTGGTCTGCAGCTCGTTTTGTTTTCTTTCACAGTTCATCTTTAAATTTGAAAACTGACTCTGATGTTTTACCGCCTACGTGTAAAATGCAATCGATGCGCTGCTCCGACTTTTCCATGGCCCAATAGTAAGTTGAAGTTCCTAAAAAAGAGGAAACATATCTAGAGAATTTGTCTTTTGGTTTAGTTATTAAGCATAAATGAAAGTTCTCCACACAGATCATAATTAACTTCAATTCACTAAGAGCTTTAATTCAATACCCATATGGCCAATTTTTTTTTTTAAATCAGAAGTGTATGAAATGCGTAACCCTTCCAACTGTGAACAAATATCTGCTTGATATGTTTTAATTTAAATAATCTATCATTAACAACAGCTATTTTCATCAACATATATTACGATTGTGCTAATACATATTGAAATATGACCTCATTAATTCAATAATTAAGGCAGTCAATTGTCTAATACCTTATACTACCAATGATTGATACTTTACTGCAACAAGATATGATTCGAAACAACATCTCGTGGATTTGTTCACCGATTGACGGCAACCGGTGGGTTTCTGTGACCTTTGACCTCTGACGGTCTCATCAAAGTTTAAGTGACTAGTTTGATGCTCCTTACTAGTACCTTTAATTTGAGACTAAAACTATCAAGATACCATAACAACTAACAAAGTTACATGCCATTACATTACCCCTACCCCCAGATAGCGGAAACATTGAAAAAACTAGAAAACCGCAACATAACGGAAACAAGCCAGTATGCATGTTATCCAATAAACACTGGCTAAGTCTAACTGTTTACTCTTCTATATTCATGTAAGCATACAATCATGCAATAAAAATCTTTATAAACCACATTTTCTGAAAATTAGAGAGAAGTTGAATTTGAAAATATGCTAGATTTTAAGCAACAGACAATTTTGTAGACCTTTTGACCCCATGTGACATAATTAGAGATTCAAAATTTGAACATTCAAATTATTTCGATAGAGGGGTCATATACCTTTCATATAAGCCTTAATTTGTTAATTTCTGTAGGATATTGACCGAGCTACACTCATTTGGGTTTCCCCTACCCCTAACTTTTGTAATCAGTAAAATTTCAAGGTACCATCGGAAACATCGAAATAAAAAAAAATCGGAATAGAGATGACCACTAAGACTCCTCATTCCATAAACTACACATACTAGGGTATCCAAAAATACCCACAGACCTTTTGGACCTTCTCGGTTAAATAAAACCCCCCTGGCTCTTGGACTATAAAACATGCACGACACAAAAGGAAATTTCGTCATCAAGAAGAACAACAGCTACGCGTGCATCGCAACAGAAGAATTGAAGTTTCTGGATATGTCCCAGTACCTGGCCGCTGGATCGTCATACGTCGGCTTCTTAAAAGCTTATAAAGTAGGAGAATGCAAGGGATTCTTTCCGTACGAGTGGTTCGATGACGTCAGCAAGCTAGAAGCGACGTCACTTCCGCCTCACGAGGCTTTCTATAGTTCTTTGAAAGCAACGAACATCACCGAAGAGGAATATAGTAACTGCCAGAAAGTGTGGATGGACAACAAGATGTCCACATTTCGTGAATTTCTAGTATGGTACAACAACCTCGATGTAGCACCTTTCGTCGAGGCGGTTGAACGTTTCCAGAAGTTCTATTTCGACAAGGACATTGATGTGTTCAAGACAGCCATTAGTGTCCCCGGAATCGCAAGACAGCTTCTGTTTCGTGCAGCTAGGGACCAAAACGCCAAGTTCGCCCTATTTGACAAACAGAATGAAGACTTGTATCATACCGTGAAGCAGAACATCGTGGGTGGTCTGAGTATTATATTTACTCGTCAACATTGCGCCGGTAAAACTCTCATCCGTGGCAACAAGATGTGCGGATCTATTCTGGGCTTTGACGCAAACGCGTTATACTTACAAGCCATTGGTAAATACATGCCCGTGGGCCCTTTCGTTCGTCGACGTGCCGAAAACGACTTCCGTCCGGAAGTACGCGACAAGTACATGGCAGCTTACTATTGGATGGACTGGCTGACCCACACACAAGGCACAGTCATTCAACATATGTTGAACCATGGAAAAGAAGTCAGAATAGGTCCATATCCGGTCGATGGATTTTCGCCAGCGCCTAATGCCCGTACCAAGTCCACCTGCTATCAGTTTCACGGGTGTTACTGGCACGGCCATCTTTGTGACGTCACTAGAAATGTCAAAGACGACAAGTGGCTTGCCAGTAGACTTCAGAAATTCCAGAAGACCCTGGAAACTACACAATATTTGAGGCAGGAAGGCTACTAAGTAATTGAAATGTGGGAGTGTGATTTTCGTCGATACTGCCGTCAGAACCCACAGGTCTACATTTTCATCCACTCGAAGCGACCCGGATTTTTCCAACATCACAAAGGCGCGATCACAGAGAACCACATCTTAGAAGGTGTTGTACAGGAACGAATTTTCGGGATGGTCGAGGTCGATATCGAGGTGCCGGAATGTTGGCCAGGCTACTTCCAACACCCTACCCTGACGCCTTACGAGTACTACCAAGAAATGTCACCGCTGTTTTGCAATACAGCAGTATCGTTTGAAGACATCGGTGAACATATGCAAGACCACGTTGACCGACACAATTTATCCAAAGCTCCCAGACGTCTACTATTGGGTGGAATGAAAGCTCGACAGATCTTGCTGGCGACTCCTCTTCTCAAGTGGTATCTCGATCACGGGATGGTCGTGACCAAAATATACCAACTCGTTGAATTCCAACAACAGCGCTGCTTCAGTCGGTTTGTTGAAGAGGTCAGTGAAGCGAGACGTACGGGTGACAGGGATCCAGACACGGCCATTATCGCGAACACATCGAAGGTTATTGGAAATGCTGGTTACGGTTCTCTGATCATGGACCAAACGAAGCACAGAGATATCAAGTACGTCCAAGGCGAAAATGAAACGTGCTTGAAGGTCAACGAGCCTCGATTTCGGAAATTTGAGTGTCTAGACATGGAAGAACAGTATTACGAGGTAGAGATGGCCAAACGTAAAATCAAGCTTGACTTACCCATGCTGGAGTTCTATTTCGACTTCATGGATGTATATGTGGACAGGCAAGATTTTGAGTACTGCGAGATGGATACAGACAGCGCCTACATGGCAATATCCGGTCATCATCAAGCCCGAGATGAAGGCGAAGTATCAGGAAGGACTAGGCGGTTTTTGCACAGACGTCAATGTGGAAGCCGATGCGCAGTACCACTGGTTTCCTCGCACATGTTGTTCTAAACACGCAAAGTACGACAAGCGTACCCCTGGACTTTTTAAACTAGAGTACCAAGGGGATGAAATCATTGGCCTGTGTAGCAAAACCTACATCGTGCGAAAGGCAACGACACTCGGGCCTTCTTCCGCTAGAATCGTGGCCTACAAATTGCTCAGACGTTGCCTGAAGAAGAAACCTAAGCGCTGTCCATACAATCCAAGGTTTGTCCAAGAATACAAGTTCAGCTCGAAGGGTATCAGTAAGAGAAGCGTGAATGCTCCGATGGCCAAATTTCGAAGAGTATTAAAAACCAGCAAAGCCGAAGGCGGTCACAATAGAGGCTTTCGGGTGAGGAATAACACCATATTCACCTACACGCAAGAGAGGAGAGGCTTTTCGTATTTCTATTGTAAGCGAAGGGTTTTGGCCGATGGAATTCACACAGCGCCATTGGATATTACGCTCTGCCCAGTGCCACAACCGGAAGTGAATGACCAAGAGTTAGTTGACATTTTAGTAGAGCTACAGGAAGAATCATTGGAATAAATGTGTTGCGCGTAAAGAAGCAGTCATTAGTTCAATCATGTATCCCTTCCCGGAGTGTACGTCGATTTCTGTCTCCGGTGCCACGTGTTGCGGTAAATCGTGGTGGGTGTATCGTCTTCTTCACCATAAGGATGAGATGTTTAGCACTCCGCCGGAGAAAGTGCTTTATTGTTACGGAATTGATCAACCGCTTTATGCCGCTATGGAGAGGGAGTTACCGTTCGTTACGTTTCATAGAGGATTACCCAGTGAAGAAGACTTGGAAAATCTCTCCACCAAGTCGCATTGTAACCTAGTTATCCTGGATGATCTAATGGATAGTGTCACTTCTTCCAAGGACATGGAGAACTTATTTGTGAGGGGGATGCATCATCGGCATTTGAGTATTCTTTACCTGAACCAAAATTTATATTGTAAAGGAAAACACAGTCGGACTATAAACTTAAACACACACATTTTGGTGTTGATGAAAAACCCGCGTGACATCTCACAGCTGCAATGTCTGGCGCGACAAGCTTTCTTAGGTAAAAGCGCTTTTGTGTTGGAGGCTTACAAAGATGCTACAGCTCAACCCTATGGCTACTTGGTTTTGGATTGTTCGCCTAATGCTGAAGAGGAATACCGTGTGCGGACTCGTGTGTTTCCGGGAGAAGACACAATCATATACCAAAGTGTTTAAAAAAGCTGGATCGAAATAATCTGCCATTCTTTGCTTTGTAACCTGATGGATCAATATCGTCATCATGAATAAAATGGTGTTGTTGCCTTATGATAGATACCAGCGTTTACTCTCTCACGTTACTAAACCAGATACTAGTGAACACATTTTGGATAATATTCAAAGGAAAACAGAAAACAATCAGCTTGTTCAAGTAGATCATCAACACGAGGAAGTTCAAACGGAGGATCCTGCCATCAAAGTGAAAGAAAGTCCGCAACCATCACCGCCTCAGATTGAACAGTCTGGGCAAGGTGCTATTCCCCCTCCTCCGGGGATCCCAGTGAAGAGAAAGCGTACATCGTCTCCAGTTAAAACGATCAAATGGCTCAAACTATGAAGTACGAAGATTACTTATCAAGTATTTACTACGATCCGAAGCACCCAGGCGCTTATGCCGGTCTGGATAAGTTATACAGAGTCGTGCGAAAAGAAGGGAAATTCGTGTTAGGAAAAGCTAAAATTCGTCAGTTGTTGGTAAAACAAGAGGATTATGCGGTACACCGAGAAGAACGAACCAAGTTTAAACGACGGAGGGTAGTGGCGCCTTTTGTGGACTATCAATGGGACGTAGATACTGCCAACATGGAATTTTACAAGACAGTAAATAACGGTTATGCCTATTTTTTATTAGCTGTGAACATCCTCTCAAAGTACGTTTGGACAGTAGCTTTACGCCGGAGAACTGGTAAAGAAATGGTCCAAGCCTTTAAATCAATTTTTCAAGAAGGGAGGAAACCCACACGAATCAGAAGCGATAAAGGAACAGAATTTGTAAACAAGGACGTTAAAGGGTTGTTGAAAAAAGAAGACGTAGGTTATTTTGTGACACAGAATTTGGTGAAGGCATCGTACGCGGAGAGAGCGATTAAAACGAATAAGTCTCGAATTGTTCGTTACATGACCCGTAAACAAACCCATCATTGGATTGACGTACTTCAAGACATAACAACAAGTTATAACAAAACGTATCATCGTTCTATCAAACGTACACCATCTAGTGTAAAGAAGTCAGATTCCGCCGAACTTTGGAAAACGCAGTACCAATTGGATCCAAAAAAGGTGAAAAAACCTATAAAGTTACTAGTAATGAAATACAAATTTAAAGTAGGCGATCTGGTGAGTTTTTCTTTTCAACGTCGACAATTCCAAAAAGAATACGACGAACGATGGTCGAGAGAGTTGTTTGTAGTCAACCAACGCTTTAAACCAGAAGGTATACGACAATACCGATTGAAGGATTATGCCGGCGACGTCGTGAATGGAACATTTTATCAGAACCAAATAAATAAAGCGACTGAACAACAAACCTATTTGGTGGAAAAGGTGCTCAAGCATCGGAAGCGCGGAGGCAAAATACAATACTTGGTCAGATAGAGAGGTTGGCCACCTAAGTACGATTCTTGGATTAATGACGAGGATTATCGCGATATAAATAACTATGCATCTGAAGCGTCCTCAACATAATAGATGTTAACAGCGGCAAATAAACATGGTCAAAAAATATTTACCCTTATTCGAAGTGTTGGTAGAGGCTTCTGAGACTCAACGTGTGGCCGTATTGAAAACAAGTACACGCTGTCTTGGAGGCAATTTATAATGTGTTTTATGGAACGTGTTCATTACCACCGAGGGATAAAAGGACGTTATTCGATTACAGAGGTGTCATTCGACGTATGATTTCTGAGGAATTAACCGAGAAACAAAAACGTTTTCAATTAAGAAAGCATCAACTGATTTTACCTTTGCTGTTGAAACCGGTAATAAAAGCGTTGAAATAAGAATGGATCGATATATTTACGTGAAGAGTGACGAAAGTAAAGATTACTTTTCAGAGAATGAAACGTACAAGTTCAAAGTACATTTGAATTTGCCTCTACAATTAACTGGAAAGTGGAAAGTAGCGTTACTGGAATTTCGCGCTAGTGAAACATCGAAAACAAAAGCATCAGAAGCGCTTTACATTTATTCCGACTTGTGTAAGGAAAGTATCGTTCACGGCGAAGAGAAGCCTTTACTGAGACGGCTAGATAAAAACAAGAAAGCTGAGTGGGACTACTTAATCGAAAATCCATTGTATGTATCGGTGAAAAAGAAAGAACTCCAAAAATTTGAAATCTATATAAAGACAGCGGATGGCACGTTGACAACATATTTGAAACAGCCATTGTACCTTACGCTTCACTTGAAACAGTATCCATTTCTCTAAAATATGAAAGTGTACGTGCCTAATCCACAAAAGTGGGTAGACTTATTTGAACAACTGAGCGATGGAAAAGCGTCTTCGAAACAATCTGGAGCCGGAAGACGATTATACGTCATTCCCATGGGCCAATCAAAATCGTCGAATGACAAGCAATTTACTATCAAAGCAGTTTCACCGGCAGAAGCGACTACAGCGCAGGCTAAATCGGAACTGGAAAGGGAAGACATAAAACCTGGTGGCCTCGTTGATGTGCGACAGTCACGAGTTGGACATAGTAGAACTGGGACGAAGAGAAAAAACCAAGGAATATTGAAGGAGAGAGAAAGCAAATATCGGTGTACCGGTGTAAAAAAGACACCCACTAAACCAAAGAAGGCTAAAAAACAATCTGGTGATAAAACAGATATCTACGGAAACCGTTAAATCATGTCTGTGTTTAACGAAGAACACTTTGATGAAGGACTCGTGTCAGAATTATCGTTGTTTACTATACCTAGCACGCAGACTAGTGTGAGCGATGTCTATTATGAGGAAGTGCGACCCCTCTGTCTCAAGTAACTGGAGATGGACCGTTGGAATTCCGCATTAATGGACACAATTCCATGGATTATCTTGACTTGAAAAATTCTCAAATATACGTGAGACTAAAGATAACAAAATCAGATGGATCTGCAATTGGTGATTTAACAGCCAATAAGGTTGGACCTTCCAATTTGTTTTTACAATCCTTGTTTTCATCGACGGAAGTTACATTGCAAAACAAAACTAGCATCACGTGCAACTACAATCCGTATCGATCATACATTCAGACGTTGCTCAAGTATGGTCAAGACGCCAAATCTTCTCAAATAGAAAGTCAATTGTAGAAAATGGACGATGCTGATAGTCCTGGAGTTGCTGATCCTAAATCTACAAACAATGGTCTCTACGAAAGAGCTAAAATGACAACAGAATCCAAAGTGATTGACATGCAAGGACCAATATTCCACGATCTATTCTCGATGACGCGTTATATACTTAACCAGGTTGATGTTAAAGTCAAGATGTACAGAAGTTCGATCAATTTCTGTTTGCTATCTGGAGATGTTGCGCCAGACTATGCAATCGATATCGAGGATATATATATCCTCGAGGATATATATATCCTCGTGAAGAAAGTACGGGTCAATCCAGCAGTCATATATGGCCATTCGAAAGTTCTGGAGAAACAAAACGCCCTCTATCCTTTCACCAGGGTGGAATGTCGCGCTCAGAGTATCGCTACCGGCAGCACATCATTCAGCTGGGAGAACATGTTCCAAGGAAGAAGACCGGAGAAAATCATACTCGGTTTCGTCAAGAGTAAAACGGTGAATGGAGATTACAAGACGAATCCGTTCAATTTCGAAAACTGCCGAATCCAAAATATCGGTGTGTTTGCGGATGGGCAGCCAATCGGTGGAAATCCTTTAAAATTGGACTTCGAAGCTACGGGTGGCACCTCTGTCATGCGTGCTTATACCAATCTGTTAATGACAGAGGGAAAATGGCGAGAGGATCAAGGAAATGCTTTGGACAGAGCTCACTATATAGACGGATCAACTCTCTTCGCCTTTCAGTTGGAACCAGACTTTTCGCACCACGGAGAGTTCTTGGCATTGGTGAAAACTGGAAATATCAGATTGGATGTCCAATTCAGGAAACCTTTGACCGGTAAGGATTGTTTTGTTTTAATTGTGTTTGTCATTGCTACAAGATTCATGTATTCTGTTGACTGATCATTTTGATTGCTTCTTTTTTAAAAGGTTTTGGTTCGTAACTGTAGAAATAAGTTCTATCAACTCATATTGATTGTGTCCTACATACCACTTGCCCGATACATGTTAACTTATCGCTCTTATTTTTCTATTTGTTCAGAACCAATGAGCTGCATCGTCTACAGCGAAGCACCCGGTTTTCTGGAAATCAACAAGGAGAGGGATATTCTGCTGCAATGATGAACACGTCTCAGCTACAATGTTGTATAGACTGTGACCCAATTTTACGTGATAATGTATGCCGCAGATGGACTGCCAAGATCCGATTGTCATTACCCATGCGGACTCATTGTAAATACTGATATTCATTCGAAACCTGGCAAACATTGGTGCGCGTTTTACTTCGAAACTTCCGGGAAAGTAGACTTCTTCGACAGTTATGGATTCGATACTGGATATTATAATCAGTCATGGAAATATTGGGTTCGAAACCGCAGCGTGACCTATAACAATATACGGATCCAAAGTGACTATTCCAACGTGTGCGGATTATACTGCTTATACTTTTTGCATCAAAGACTCTTGGGACAAACCATGGACGATATTGTAAATAGATTCGATGAAGAAAATCATTCTCTGAACGATTATTATGTATATGACAGAATGGTATGTATTCCATGTGTGTTGAAAATGTGAACGAATATAATCAGAGATGTACTCCTTTAATAAATATGTAATCGTAAATTGTGTTTTGTTTTTTCCCCCATGTTAACCCATCTACGGGGGAGAGGGGGAGGGACTTCCCCCCTCGACGTGTTTATAAGTTTATATAGTTTAATGTTTATAAGTATATTGTTATACATATAAGCATTATAAAACTTATAAGCATTGCATACTTATATAACAGGCCGAAAATGATCAAAGCAATATCAGCTATAATTATTTTATTCACCTTGTTTTGTTTTTTTCTATACAAATATGTTAAAATCCAGTTTATTAAAATCTGTTTTCAATGTCAATAAGTCTTATGACAGCAGAAATAATTGTCTGTCTCCATGTCTGCGTTTTCATGTCCGTCTGCCTCCAGTCTTTGCAGTAGACTTTAAGTTTATACATCTCAATCACTTCCGCAGAAATGCCACGCTCACATCGAGCAGCAGATTCCCACTGAGCTATAATGTAAGTCTCATCCACCAGTTTCACTATATTTTCAAAGTATAAGTCCAATTGTTCCTTTTTCGATAAAGTCAAGCACGTATGTTTCGTCTGCGATAAATGGCCACTCTGACAGCCTTCGCACAGCTTCTTAACCACAGTATTCAGTTCCGCAGAGATTGCTTTGGCATACAACACATTGAAATATGATTCCAATAACTGGATTTGTCTGTATTCCATCATTTATCCGAGATACGAAAATGCTTGTCCAAACTGATTGCCGCCAGAATGATTTGTGACGACTTCAATAGGAGAAAATCCATGAACATGTTTCCGTTCTCCGTAGCCAATCATCTTCAAGAAAATACATTCGGGCGACCACTTTTTTTGTTCGCAGAGAGGAGTGTCGGTACACATCCATTGAGATAGTCTGACGCCGCAAGAAAAGCACTTTACGATATCTCCTTCTTTGGTGTAAAATAATCCGGCTTCGGCTAAAGCGTATTTGTCCGGAGAAATCTGTCTAGGCCAAAGTAGAAATGTCTGTAGACGATCTTCGTATAACATCATATTTGGAACGTTGTACTTTTGACTGAACACAACACTGTCCGTTTCCATTTTATAAATCCTTTAGATATTCACTTTTTCCAACAAATGTTATCCCTTCAACAGCGATTCGCTTACTGCGGTAGATCATACATTTTCCAGTTTTATATTTTCTTCCACACAATTCGCTACCAAAAAATGTTTTAGATAAGACACACTGATTTGGGCATCACACATGGCATTAAAAATATCCATCGGTAATTTCAAATGCTTTCTACCACTTTTTATCAAAACATACACAGAACTCTGATGTCGTTTCACTATAATCGAAAAACGTTCATTTAATTGGTAGATAATCCTATCTTGAAGATATATATCATCCTCAAAGTTCGTTGAATTAAATTGGAAATGTACTAGGTCTAGCTGCTTCTGTGTCATGATTGTCTTTGAAGAGAATATTTCTAGGCGACGCGCTGTCTACAACTTTCTATTGACGACCGATAAGCGATTAAAGCTGTCAGATAAAAGAATGATTGATGTTCTTGTTTATGACACTCGATATATTAAGCCCTTTGATGACAGGAAATATGATATTTAACTTGTCAAAGTCCTATCAGATAAAAGATGATTGATGACTCAATCACCGAGTTCTTACGGTTTGAAGTTCATTGTAGGTCAAGTACGTGACCTAAAGGTCACAACGACCTTCCTTAAAGGTCACCCAGTTATAGGACAATGACGTCACATTACCACAACAGGCAACATGGTATAATGCACATACAGCTATAACATTGAATGGAATCTTTCCATCTAGATCTATACATGTAATGGAATTTTACAACGTCCTAGTTAAAATACTCGGTCAAGTACGTGACTTATACATCGTACGATCACGCGGCTACGTGCCGATAAACATGTGAAGGTTAAATAACAAAGAAATCGGTCATGGCATTAAAGTATCCAAGTATTATTGACTAATTACTATTGATTATTGATTATTGATTACCGATTACCGATTATCGATTATTGATTATCGATTATTGATTATTGATTGATTATCGATTATTTGCATCGCAGACTTCCAGGACGCGGTGCCAATCGAGATAAGATCAGTTTTGACCTCTACGGACCCTCACGAGTCTATTAAACTGGTCTGCGACTGTTTCTAACACCCTCGCAGACTTGCAGGACGGGGTGCCAATCGAGATAAGATCAGTTTTGACCTCTATGGACCCTCCCGAGTCCACTAGGCTGGTCTGCGACTGTTTCTAACACCCTCGCAGACTTCCAGGAGGCGGTGTCAATCGAGATGTAACGAGTTTTAGCATGTACGGACCCTCCAGAGTCCATTACGCTGGTCTGCGACTGTTTCTAACACCCTAGCAGACTTCCAGGACGCGGTGCCAATCGAGATGAAACCAGTTTTAACATCTACGGACCCTCCCGAATCCATTAGGCTGGTCTGCGACTGTTTCTAACGGTGCCAGAGCGAATTCTTTATTCCATAATATGGAGTATTAATTATTGATTATCGATTTATTGATTGACTCTTTTTTTGAAATTTGGCGGGAAAATATTCTTGGCGCGAACAAAACAATGGCGGGGAAAAAATGGGGGGGGCGGGGAAATGGCGCGAAAAAAAAATTGTCGCGATAATATTGGCGCGAAAAAAATTGGCGGTAAACTTGAACTTGAAGTAATGGGAATACAGCGTACACTATACTACTAATAGCATGGGTAACACCATGGAAACATCCCAGTTTTCCAGGGAACAGATGGGGGTAACGGTCTAATATTTGAGTAGCTCATCCCTGTGGCCTGGGGGTAAATGACTGATATCCGGGCAAGCTTTCCTAGGCACAGATTCAAGAGGACTGCAAGGGTCGAATTCCTTCTCTATGTCAGTAGGGGCTTGGTAATCTAATAGGGTAGGGTCTGTGGATTCATACGCCGGACTACTTTCAGCGATGGTGGCACAATCCTCCCTACCTGTCCAGGGCTTCAACTGATTTATATGCATAACCCGGTATTTGACTCTTTTGTCAGGCATGTATATAATATAGGTATGCGACGCTACCTTTTCGTGCACTAAATACGGTCCCTGGAGGGCATTCTTCAGTTTCATACCTTTTAACGGTAATCGGACTAATACGAATTCCCCACGCTGGAATTCACTCATTTTCGCTTTTTTATTTCTGTCATATTTCGTTTTTCGACCGTCGGCGGCCTGTTGTGCATTCTCGCTAGCTTCACGTAACGCTTCAGCTAATATCACATAAAGGTTTCGAAAGCTCATAGCAGGCTTCTTTAAGTATTCTATTACTAAGTCCATCAGGACCAGATGCCTTGTCGACACGTAATAACTTCAGAATATCAAGTACTTCAGTTGGTGTGATATTGATGGAACTTAGCGTATTTGTTGCATTTGAGTTAACACGTGGTGGTTCTTTGTTATGATTTTCAATATTTGTTTGGTCGGAAAAAAATTTGTTCAGGCAATTCGCTTTATCAGTATTATCTATAATTAATGTATCATTATTATTTGCATTAATAAAAGCTGGTATGGTAGTACTGTTGGGTTTAATGATAAACGATTTTAGAATTGTCCACCAGTCTCTAGAACTAATTACGCCTGATTTTAATTTATCTGAAATATTTTTATAATATTTGTCTTTTGTCGTCCTTATTAAAGTTACTATTTCGTTGCGTAACAGTCTGAATTTAGCCCAGTAATAAACAGAGTCTCTTAGCTTAGCCTTTCTATATGCACGTTTACGTTTCCTTATCTGTAATTTAATGGCATTATTTATCCATGGGGCATCCAACGGTTTCACTTTAACAGTTTTATTTGGAATAGAGTTTTTAGCTGTAGACAAGATTAGTCTGGTTAAGTTTTGTGTGTATATATTTATGTCTTCATCTTTTACACTTTCCCAATTAGCCGTGGCAAAATTATCACGCAATGTCTGGTAATCACCTCTATCATATTTCCATATATACAAAAGTATTGTAAGCCAATAGGCAAACATTAAAGCAAGAATACATGAACAGCAATTTACTGAATACATACAGTTTCGCTTATAATTCAAAGTTTGTATACGAATATACGGATGCTTTATAAGAAGGTGGAGTTCTGATTGTTTTTGTACGCTTAAGCGAAGTGAAACTAGAAATAGTATATTTAATGAAATAGGTAACGTAAACATAACGTGAATCGGTATAGTAAATAAGCCCCTAGGGTTATACCTAGCCATGACGACGGGTAAGCGACTAATAGTATTAATCATGTAACCCCGATTGACAAAAACAAAAACTTCAAGGAAGCCGTCGTCATGGACATTAATACATTAATAGTGATCTCGTCTGCCTGTCCACCAGTGTCTACAAATAGTTTTGTGAAAGTAAAAGAAAGAATAATCAAGCAAAGAATAAAGATAATCATTGTTAATAGGTGTGGCCAAATATTAAGTATCTAACAGTAATATATAGCAAGAAGTGTAGTGCATGATTCAATAACGACGTAATAAGGAATTGATGTTATCCGATTATGAATATGTCATAAGTATCCTGAGTTAGTCATGACAAATATAACGTATGACATAAATATAGAGGCGATACTTCAGGACCATGCAGTATATAATGCATACTAACACAGTGCTTGTGCCTATATTAATCAAGTGTAGTTAAGGCAATCAATCAGTAGCATAATGTAGAGTGCGGCACGAAGATACTATGCATTACATTCAGGACCATGCAGTATATAATGCATACTAACACAGTGCTTGTGTCTATATTAATCAAGTGTAGTTAAGGCAATCAATCAGTAGCATAATGTAGAGTGCGGCACGAAGATACTATGCATTGCATTCAGGACGATATACACAATACATGTACATACTAACACAGTGCTTGTGTTGATATTAATCAATTGTAAGGGAGGCTATCAATCATTAGCATAATGTAGAGTGCGGCACGAAGATACTATGCATTGCATTCAGGACGATATACACAATACATGTACATACTAACACAGTGCTTGTGTTGATATTAATCAATTGTAAGGGAGGCTATCAATCATTAGCATAATGTAGAGTGCGGCACGAAGATACTATGCATTGCATTCAGGACGATATACACAATACATGTACATACTAACACAGTGCTTGTGTTGATATTAATCAATTGTAAGGGAGGCTATCAATCATTAGCATAATGTAGAGTGCGGCACGAAGATACTATGCATTGCATTCAAGACGATATACACAATACATACTAACACATAGTTTGTGTTGACATTAATCAATTGTAAGTGAGGCTATCATTAACACAATGTAAAATGCGGAACGAAGATACTATACATTGCATTAAATACGATGAATACACAATACACACTAAGCACATAGCTGGTGACAAAATTAATCAATTATAGTAGAGGCTATCAATAGCACAATGTAAAATGCCGCACGAATAAACTATACATTGAACCACATAAAACCATAACGGTTTTTACGATCAAATGGTTACCATGATATTTTGGTTATCCTCGTGTATATATATACCACACTTTCTGAATGAACTGTTCATTACATACATATGTACAATAAGAACAACGTGGAGTAGATTCACTGGCTTTAGTCACAGTTCAATATCATGCATTATAAGTGTACTGATAACCGCTAATGTCCTGCTGTTCAAAAGTAACTACTCGCTCGTAGCAGCTGCGCACGACCGTGGTTTAGGAGGAAAAAGCTTCTGCAATTCCTCACTGGATTCGATGCGGTGTACCCTCATTTGCTTGTCCCGAACGAGAATAACACCGTCAGTAGTCCACGCACTTTCAACATGATGCTGAAAAACCAATTTTCTGGCTTCGAAGAAGATTATGCCACGCATTTTTGTTAACGATTCATTGATAAATTTTCCTCTGTATTTATCGATGTTCCTGGCACGTGAACGAGTCAAGTATAACTTTTGTCGGGCACGATAGGAGGTAAACTTCACTATTACATCTCTGGGCTTCATCTTGTGTACAGAGGTGGATTCTTGACTAGCCGAGGGGAGTGGTGCGATGCGTGGACCAAGGCGATGAGAACGATCTATCTCAGCAAGAGATAGATCAGCACCTAATGAATTGGCCATATCAAGGACAAGTTGATCCGTGTTCTCTCCGGAAGACTCGGACAAACCAGTGATGCGTAGGCAGTTACGCTTACTATATTGCTCGGTACGATCTGCTTGTAACTGTAGCGCACGAACATCGTCATGTAGCCGTTGGTTTTCAATGGTTAGGCGGTCGACCTTGTCTGTTAGCGCCGCATTGACACCGTCGATTAACTGAGGCAACACAGATTGCACAATAGCTTTAACCATGGCTTCCATGTCGGCTCTGAATGTTTCATGGAACTGGCTTGATATTGCAACGATATCATCACGGCTGAGCTGTATATGATGCACAGCTAGGTCGTCAGTGATAGAAGGCTCAATTTTAGACATGTCTAAAAATTCACAGAATTTGCCTTTTTTATTGTCAATAATAATGTCTGGAGACGATAGATCACGCTTTTCATATTTCTTGTGGGAGAGTAGTGTAGAGGTGACTGTAGTCATAACCAGTTTATGACTAAAGCGTTCGTAAAGTTGTGTAATACAGGTGAAGAAACGTTGAGCGTGAGACGTAACACTCGATATTTTGTGAACACAAAAGAAACTTAACGGTTTTTGACAGACAGGTGAAAAGTCATATATATATAGTAGTGTTATTGGTATACAAGATGTACCTCGTTTTCCATAGATTTATGTCGATATCATAACATCCATTCTAGTTATCCATCAGTAATATCACTATCTAGCACTTCAACACAATACACTTTGCCATTAAATATCCATTTTTGGCCACATAAGGATAAGTCTACATCGCGGTATTTAATATAATAATCGAGAGCAAATTTTTCACAACACCAGCCATTAATCACGTGACTGTCTGTTGGTTTGAGGCCTATAACTGCTACTAGATAAGTGGCGCATATCGTTCTCGGCCAGGAATCGTGTAAATGAGTCCGCTAGAAATGCGCTTCCTCTGTCAGTCAAGAGAGTTTCGGGTTTTCCATGTCGAGATATAGTCTCTATTAGTGCCTTCTGAACATTATCAGCGGTCGCGGCGGCGAATGGGAAAGATTCAGAATATTTAGTGGCATGGTCAATAAAAATCAAGATATACTGGTTCCCGTTAATAGTTTTTCTATGGGTCCCACGAAATCAGCTGATATGAATCTGAATGGTTGGGATATAATGGGCAGAGGTTTCAATGGGGCTACAGTGGATTTCTGTCCCTTCCCAGCTCTCTGGCACGGCCCACAGCTATGGCAGAATCACTTAACATCCGCTCGGATTCCTGGCCAAAAGAAGCGACGCTTAATTCGCTTAAGGGTTTTACTAGGTCCAAGGTGTCCCGTACTTAAACTATCATGTGCGAGTCCCGTTATATGAGACCTGAATCCTCGTGGAACTACCACCTGATCATATATTTTCCAGGGTCGAACCTTGGGTGGGTCCTGAGGTTGTTCTCTCCTCATAAGTAAGCGGGATTCGGGCTGGATGTAATATCCTTGCCTCGTGGGTGTTTCTTCATGCGCCATTTCCCATAGTGGCAATAATGACGGGTCATTTTTCTGTTCTCGCAATAATTTATCAGAGCTCAAGTCATCAGTAGATGGACTATCTTGGGGTGTCTCCTTACTGGCTTTCTCAGAGGGGGAATTGATTTCAATAGTATTCCGGAAAGGTAATACATATTCCTCAGTATCGGGCGTGTTTTCTAAGTCTGGTATAGGTGCGACGGTTTCATCAAAGGGGGTCGTTTTCTTATTGGAGCGTGTCACAACACCACACGTAATTAAATCAGTGACAGGGACGGTTTCACAATCGTTACCTATTATCAGATTAACCCCTGCGACGCATCTATGTGTCAATATAGCCACGGTCAATGTGCCTCGGTATATTGGACAGTTAACGTTAATCTTTGCCACGGGATAATTACCATGTATATAATTGACACCTCTAATGGTCACGTGTTCACCTGTGTATTCCAACTGATTAGCCGTGTGTTCGCTAGCAGTCAACAAACTGATAATAGCACCAGTATCTCTTAAATATGTCACGTATGCAGCATTATTGTTAATTCGAGCTTGCCCTGTATAGTTGACGAGTAATGGATTTACCCTTTCTTTATACTCAGATGAGTTGATTGGTTCGTTTGTTATAAAGGCGGAGCTATGATTAGCGTTTGACATATTGTGCCCGTTAGCGAGATTTCTCGTACCTCGGTACCTATGTGAATTGGGATTTGCCAAACACTCGTTATGTGCGTGGCCATTTCGCCGACAATAGTTACAATATTTTTTTACACGGGGTTTCTGTGTGTAGCTTGGGAATTATCAATCCTCATATTGGGTCGATACATGGGTGTGGGGGTGTATGGACTTGGGGATGGAGGTCGGTGTTCCGTATCTCTGGGTTTCATACTCGGATTCGAATTAATCCGCGTTCTGGGCGCCAATCTGCGATGGAGATTATATTCATCGGCCAATACAATACATTCCTGGAGAGTGGATGCTCTTTTATCCAGAATGAACAAATTAAGTTCATCACTTAGCTGGGAATCGAACCTATATCTCAAGAGCAGCTCGACCCAGTTGACTTCGTTCGGATCATTGTTCTCCGTCCATAGTGTCATTTGCTCCCTTAATTCCTTAATGAATTCGGAATAGGTCTGCTGAGGTTTCATTACCCAAGAGAAGAATTTGTTTCTGTATACAGTGGGTGAGAGTCGATATTCATCCAAGATGGCGGCCTTAAGAGTATCATAGTTATTAGCATCTTGGACAGGAAGCGTGGCATATATATTTCTGGCCTTGTCAGATAACTTGTCTATAATATGCCCCACCCACATTTGTTTGGAGATCTGGCTAGCTTCAAACAGTCTCTCACATGTTGACATATCCCGATTCGTCTTTCTTCCGATCCAACTCCGTAATTTATTTCGATCCAATCCACTCTTTATTCCGATCCAATCCACTCTTTATTCCGATCCAATCCGTAATTTATTTCGATCCAAACTCCGTCTTTACTTTGATCCAATCCCGGTCGAGCGTCCCAATTGTCGCAAACCTCTCTTTCTTCTTATGTATATGTTCGATATAAATGCTCTAACCAGGGTCTATCCTATCGTAGACTCGCTGGAGTTGTCTAGGGGGTTTCTCTACGGTCCTTCAATAATGCTCTAACCAGGGTATATCCTATCGTAGACTCGCTGGCGTTGTCTTGGTGGTTTCTCTATGGTCCTTCAATAATTTATAACTCAACACAGTCTATCATTTTCCTTTGTATAATATAATTTATAACAATCGCCTTTAATTTATATTGATACATGTATCATATCTTCGTGATATCTCGTATCTTATTGTTCGCCTCACTATTTCAATGTGTTCATAATAGTCCTATGACTATATTAATTTCCTTCCTTTATCAAACTATTCCAATAGATATATTAGCCAAAAGAATCGTTTCTTACAAGGCCTAATTATCTTCCGTTCACGTATTTAATACGACTTTAATATTTAAGAGTTAATACTTCTTTATATATTAATTTTTCTAACTATCATAGAAACAGTTTATATCTTAAAAGTGAGTTACATCATTTCCTTAATGCCTCCTTGGCTGGATAAAAATGCACTAATTTCTTCATCATTTCTCATTTCTTAAATAGCAGAATTAACATCTATAACAGACATAACGGCGCCAAACATCTGTGATGTTATACACTATTATTACATGTTTCTCTGTCATCAATAAAGCGGCGATTATCTTACATAACTGACCCACCTGCACTCGGTAGTGTCAAAATATGTTGTTCCCGCGCAAACAGAGAACTGATAATTTAGGCACGAACATAATAGCAGACGAGTATACATATTACATAAAAATCATAATCTTACATGGTTAACAATGTGTCATATATATAAATACATAAATGTATTTATATAATACATTTCTATTTATATATGACAATAATTTATTCGTGCAAATAGATGTTTGTTTTTTCTATCTTTTGCACAATAGGATATCTCAAGAGCAGCTCGACCCAGTTGACTTCGTTCGGATCATTGTTCTCCGTCCATAGTGTCATTTGCTCCCTTAATTCCTTAATGAATTCGGAATAGGTCTGCTGAGGTTTCATTACCCAAGAGAAGAATTTGTTTCTGTATACAGTGGGTGAGAGTCGATATTCATCCAAGATGGCGGCCTTAAGAGTATCATAGTTATTAGCATCTTGGACAGGAAGCGTGGCATATATATTTCTGGCCTTGTCAGATAACTTGTCTATAATATGCCCCACCCACATTTGTTTGGAGATCTGGCTAGCTTCAAACAGTCTCTCACATGTTGACATATTCCGATTCGTCTTTCTTCCGATCCAACTCCGTAATTTATTTCGATCCAATCCACTCTTTATTCCGATCCAATCAACTCTTTATTCCGATCCAATCCGTAATTTATTTCGATCCAAACTCCGTCTTTACTTTGATCCAATCCCGGTCGAGCGTCCCAATTGTCGCAAACCTCTCTTTCTTCTTATGTATATGTTCGATATAAATGCTCTAACCAGGGTCTATCCTATCGTAGACTCGCTGGAGTTGTCTAGGGGGTTTCTCTACGGTCCTTCAATAATGCTCTAACCAGGGTATATCCTATCGTAGACTCGCTGGCGTTGTCTTGGTGGTTTCTCTATGGTCCTTCAATAATTTATAACTCAACACAGTCTATCATTTTCCTTTGTATAATATAATTTATAACAATCGCCTTTAATTTATATCGATACATGTATCATATCTTCGTGATATCTCGTATCTTATTGTTCGCCTCACTATTTCAATGTGTTCATAATAGTCCTATGACTATATTAATTTCCTTCCTCTATCAAACTATTCCAATAGATATATTAGCCAAAAGAATCGTTTCTTACAAGGCCTAATTATCTTCCGTTCACGTATTTAATACGACTTTAATATTTAAGAGTTAATACTTCTTTATATATTAATTTTTCTAACTATCATAGAAACAGTTTATATCTTAAAAGTGAGTTACATCATTTCCTTAATGCCTCCTTGGCTGGATAAAAATGCACTAATTTCTTCATCATTTCTCATTTCTTAAATAGCAGAATTAACATCAATAACAGACATAACGGCGCCAAACATCTGTGATGTTATACACTATTATTACATGTTTCTCTGTCATCAATAAAGCGGCGATTATCTTACATAACTGACCCACCTGCACTCGGTAGTGTCGAAATATGTTGTTCCCGCGCAAACAGAGAACTGATAATTTAGGCACGAACATAATATCAGACGAGTATACATATTACATAAAAATCATAATCTTACATGGTTAACAATGTGTCATATATATAAATACATAAATGTATTTATATAATACATTTCTATTTATATATGACAATAATTTATTCGTGCAAATAGATGTTTGTTTTTTCTATCTTTTGCACAATAGGATATCCAAAATCACTTGACATGTTCACGTACTATGATTCTGAGATTAACGATATAATAGCCGAATGTATGGCTAACACATCACTTACGGGGGTGTCCGGACATATTGCATTTACTGATGGGGATCCAGACAGGATGATCAAAGTGGAACGGATTCAAGGTGAGCATATACCAACTTTAGACACATTGTTCACGAAACTCGCAGAAATGATGGTAGTGCAAATTTATTAATCGACAGGAGGGAGAGTGAAGAGGAACTGTATATGTAAGCGTAATCGACATGAGGGAGAGAGGAGGCACTGTATAGTTAAGCGTAATCGACATGAGGGAAGTGAAGAGGCACTGTATATTTAAACGTAATCGACATGAAGGAAAGAGAAGAGACACTGTATATGTAAGCGTAATCGACATGAGGGATAGAGAAGAGGCATTGTATATTTAAACGTAATCGACATGAGGGAAATAGAAGAGGCACTTATATTTAAATGTAATCGACATGAGGGAGAGAGAAGAGGTACTGTATATTTAAGCGTAATCGACATGAGGGAGAGAGAAGAGGCATTGTATATTTAAGCGTAATCGACATCAGGGAGAGAGAAGAGACACTGTATATTTAAGCGACTTGCATTAGGAACCGGCACAATGGTTATGACGCGGCTCGAACTTACAACCTCTCGGCTACAAGGTGAACACCGTAGCCATTACACCACGATGACTCATAGAACTGCCTATATAACACGTATTTTCATGGAAACCCTTCATGTACATGTTAAAGGGTATTCTCTGATACCATTTTACATTACTAAGAAATACAATTTCATTGATGTAAACCATTGGTATGTTTGTATTGCTCCCTTGATGTGCTTGAATACTAACATATTCATTTTCAACATACGAGTCGACTAGACATCATACTGTACGTTATTCATTATGACTATATAATTAAGCAGAAGAAATAAATATGGCAATATTATCATACAGAACGACATATGTAGTGAAGGGAAATCACTATCACGCTATCATTTTGATATGCGTATGGGTAAGTATAGGATAGATCACGAATTGGCCCGCCCGTCTTAACGAAATATACACCGAGCGAAGCTTAGGTAATAGCTGATTTGGACAACGTACATAAGTAGGTCGTCAATGAGTTGATATATCAATTGACCCGTCTTAACGAAAGTATATTTCGTTAAGACGGGCCAATGCGTTGATCTATCTAACTTAGACAACGTACATAATTAGGTCGCGTCTATACGATTTATATACATCATGGGCTGCTGATCACGCTTGGAGACATTACTAACAGAGAGAAGTCAAGGAGAATACACATCATGGGCTGCTGATCACGCTTGGAGACATTACTAACAGAGAGAAGTCAAGGAGAATACACATTATGGGCTGCTGATCACGCTTGGAGACATTACTAACAGAGAGAAGTCAAGGAGAATACACATCATGGGCTGCTGATCACGCTTGGAGACATTACTAACAGAGAGAAGTCAAGGAGAATACACATCATGGGATGCTGATCACGCTTCTTGTTGGCTGCCTGTCCCCAGCTTATTGAAGAGTTAAAAGGAGAATGCTGTGCTGAATATGATAATCTCGTCAGTTGGTATGAATGCCTGAAATTGATGAATCATTGCAAGCGGGCCAACCACACTGGGCCAATATATGGAACGGTTTACCATCAACAGAGCAATGTATGCTAGGAAGTACACGTGTTTACATTAAAAAAGTTTAAACTTTATTTATTTTACAACGATTGCGAAGCAAGTTTTAAATATTAATCACTCTCGTTTGCGATGGTGAAACCTGTCCGAACTGGCGACCACCGTACCATCGCATATCCCGGTTCGAGGATTGAATCCGGGTTGCATTGGTGAGAAGCGAACACACTAACCACTGGGCTAATCGGACATGCTTACATGGCAAGGCAGATCTCTGGATATCATTCCACCCACATATGCATGTCTCTGTCAGTATGCACGAAGAGCTTTATATCAAGATATCGTGATATGAGGTATGTGTATGGGTCGAGAGTCACAGCAATATTTACCCAATCCAACAGAACGGGGATGGGTTATTGTTGAAGGTATACGCCAGTCTTATAGGTCAATGGAGCAAGAATCAGCCATTGTCTGTCATGAACTTATCACATATAGATGCAACACTTTATGCAAACATAGTTTACAGTTACACACAATTTAGATACATGAATGAAAATGGATTAGAACCGAAAGCTAGTATAGCTTATAGAGGTATTCTCCTATAATAGCAAGGTACTTAATGCAATTGCGATATGACAGTGGTGTCACGTGACTATTTTCTAAAACTATTAATTTAAATTTGAAATAATGGCAGGTAAACGTTTTAATCATGAACTGTAAATTATAATATATATAAGATTAAGAGATTATTATGGTGAAATAATTACATATATTAACTAATTTAGAAGGTTGAAATTGAGATTGACTCAGAAGAAAGAAGAAATGTTAGAAAAAGGAATATGATAGATTCATTCGGATAGTTCAATGGTAGAGGCAAGCATGCAGACATAGATGTGCATATCACCATACATGACTACAGTGTACGTCATTGTGCCAATGCCACGATGGTTTGCGTGATCAGAAGTACAAGTCCGATATCCATTTTGACAATGATATATTGTGGTCTATCATTCTTATGGTATATGTATTTTTTATACAAATTTATTTTAGCTCGATTGCGAAACAAGTTCTTTCAACTTATATAAATCACTCTCGAGACCTCATTCCTGATGGAATTCATCGCCACGAGGGAGAGAGAAGAGGCAACGTGGAATTTAAATGCCTTGCCTAAGGGCACACTTGTAACGGCTCCAGCGGGGCTCGAACTCAGAAATATGTATAAACTAAATGCGATCAGACTCTCATAGTATTACATTACCTCTTAAATGACGCTTCTTTGTTGTATAGTTTGATACTTTCCAAATGATTATTTGCTTGAGCTCGCTATGAGGAATTGCCTTATTCATATTAATATATGTCATTGGTCGAACTTAAGAGTACTTCGGTGCTACAGTTATATAGCGGTAACGGTTTTTATATATAAATACGCATGCGTTTATAGCCGTTCCACTTCGTGCATCATCGTTCTTTGTGTATTATGCAACGTTATTGAATCGGGGTACTCGACAATCTACGTCGGAGCCTAAATGCCTATGTTTCCCGGGGCAATATGGTCGTGCACGTGTTTTGTCTCGTGAACACATGTCAATGTCTTGTTCTGTGTCCAATCGTTTTGTTTGTTGTATTTGTATGGATGAAAGTGTTAGGGTTTTGCACCTTTATTTTTTATCACACTACCAGTGTCCTCTTTGGTGGAATTATAGTAGCTGAGGAGACCTGGTAGCTCACTTTTCTACCCCCCAAGCATGGCCATAATAGCTCAATTATTGACTGTTAGCCATTAATAGAGAAGAAGAAAGATTGTATATTATGTTAATATAACTTCTACATGGATTGAATAATGTAAGTTTGTGCAATTATTGAAATGTTTTATACTTTGTGTTATGTCCTCTGATATATGTAATTTAACTAATATATTTTAGGCCTCTTTCCAATTATACGGATTAAAGAAGTTATCGAACTTGAACTACGAGTGGCTTGCATATGAATGCCCCCTGTCACATATATGTATATACAAAGTATTGAGTTTTGTTAGACAGTTCCAATTACATGTATTGAATTAGCTTAAAGCGACACTACATCAGTGAAAACACACATTTCTACGGAATGTATTTTCTCTATTATATGGTATAATTTTGTTCCAAATATTTGCCTTAAATACTGAGTATTTCAACTAATAAACAACCGTCGTATACGCGATTTGTTGACATAACAAAATAATGTAAACATCCATGTGTAATACAACTAGTGTATCCTGAATAATACGATTTATGGTACAGATTTACCGTTATATCTACTATTTGTGCCTATTTATTTGTAGACTATTCTTTGTTCAATTATTTCAAAACGACATTATCTCGCGTTTAGCATTGATTCCGATGACAAACGAACGTCAAATTCAGGTGCATGGATGACCGTTATATGAAATCATACTTTCAATCCACAAAAACACTGTTTATTGATTCAATGTTAGTGTTCGAATGTATTCGGAAGAATTTGTAGTAGCAATGCATTTATACGTGAACAATGTATTTTATTTGCTTTTTGCGATGTAATGTCGCTTTAAACAGCGGCGGCCATTTTGAAATCCAATGCACACTTGGGGCATAACTATCTGCACACCATTGAAGTCAGGTGGCTAAACTGTCGTCCAATGCACACTTGGGGCATAACTATCTGCACACCATTGAAGTCAGGTGGCTAAACTGTCGTCCAATGCACACTTGGGGCATAACTATCTGCACACCATTGAAGTCAGGTGGCTAAACTGTCGTCCAATGCACACTTGGGGCATAACTATCTGCACACCATTGAAGTCAGGTGGCTAAACTGTCGTCCAATGCACACTTGGGGCATAACTATCTGCACACCATTGAAGTCAGGTGGCTAAACTGTCGTCCAATGCACACTTGGGGCATAACTATCTGCACACCATTGAAGTCAGGTGGCTAAACTGTCGTCCAATGCACACTTGGGGCATAACTATCTGCACACCATTGAAGTCAGGTGGCTAAACTGTCGTCCAATGCACACTTGGGGCATAACTATCTGCACACCATTGAAGTCAGGTGGCTAAACTGTCGTCCAATGCACACTTGGGGCATAACTATCTGCACACCATTGAAGTCAGGTGGCTAAACTGTCGTCCAATGCACACTTGGGGCATAACTATCTGCACACCATTGAAGTCAGGTGGCTAAACTGTCGTCCAATGCACACTTGGGGCATAACTATCTGCACACCATTGAAGTCAGGTGGCTAAACTGTCGTCCAATGCACACTTGGGGCATAACTATCTGCACACCATTGAAGTCAGGTGGCTAAACTGTCGTCCAATGCACACTTGGGGCATAACTATCTGCACACCATTGAAGTCAGGTGGCTAAACTGTCGTCCAATGCACACTTGGGGCATAACTATCTGCACACCATTGAAGTCAGGTGGCTAAACTGTCGTCCAATGCACACTTGGGGCATAACTATCTGCACACCATTGAAGTCAGGTGGCTAAACTGTCGTCCAATGCACACTTGGGGCATAACTATCTGCACACCATTGAAGTCAGGTGGCTAAACTGTCGTCCAATGCACACTTGGGGCATAACTATCTGCACACCATTGAAGTCAGGTGGCTAAACTGTCGTCCAATGCACACTTGGGGCATAACTATCTGCACACCATTGAAGTCAGGTGGCTAAACTGTCGTCCAATGCACACTTGGGGCATAACTATCTGCACACCATTGAAGTCAGGTGGCTAAACTGTCGTCCAATGCACACTTGGGGCATAACTATCTGCACACCATTGAAGTCAGGTGGCTAAACTGTCGTCCAATGCACACTTGGGGCATAACTATCTGCACACCATTGAAGTCAGGTGGCTAAACTGTCGTCCAATGCACACTTGGGGCATAACTATCTGCACACCATTGAAGTCAGGTGGCTAAACTGTCGTCCAATGCACACTTGGGGCATAACTATCTGCACACCATTGAAGTCAGGTGGCTAAACTGTCGTCCAATGCACACTTGGGGCATAACTATCTGCACACCATTGAAGTCAGGTGGCTAAACTGTCGTCCAATGCACACTTGGGGCATAACTATCTGCACACCATTGAAGTCAGGTGGCTAAACTGTCGTCCAATGCACACTTGGGGCATAACTATCTGCACACCATTGAAGTCAGGTGGCTAAACTGTCGTCCAATGCACACTTGGGGCATAACTATCTGCACACCATTGAAGTCAGGTGGCTAAACTGTCGTCCAATGCACACTTGGGGCATAACTATCTGCACACCATTGAAGTCAGGTGGCTAAACTGTCGTCCAATGCACACTTGGGGCATAACTATCTGCACACCATTGAAGTCAGGTGGCTAAACTGTCGTCCAATGCACACTTGGGGCATAACTATCTGCACACCATTGAAGTCAGGTGGCTAAACTGTCGTCCAATGCACACTTGGGGCATAACTATCTGCACACCATTGAAGTCAGGTGGCTAAACTGTCGTCCAATGCACACTTGGGGCATAACTATCTGCACACCATTGAAGTCAGGTGGCTAAACTGTCGTCCAATGCACACTTGGGGCATAACTATCTGCACACCATTGAAGTCAGGTGGCTAAACTGTCGTCCAATGCACACTTGGGGCATAACTATCTGCACACCATTGAAGTCAGGTGGCTAAACTGTCGTCCAATGCACACTTGGGGCATAACTATCTGCACACCATTGAAGTCAGGTGGCTAAACTGTCGTCCAATGCACACTTGGGGCATAACTATCTGCACACCATTGAAGTCAGGTGGCTAAACTGTCGTCCAATGCACACTTGGGGCATAACTATCTGCACACCATTGAAGTCAGGTGGCTAAACTGTCGTCCAATGCACACTTGGGGCATAACTATCTGCACACCATTGAAGTCAGGTGGCTAAACTGTCGTCCAATGCACACTTGGGGCATAACTATCTGCACACCATTGAAGTCAGGTGGCTAAACTGTCGTCCAATGCACACTTGGGGCATAACTATCTGCACACCATTGAAGTCAGGTGGCTAAACTGTCGTCCAATGCACACTTGGGGCATAACTATCTGCACACCATTGAAGTCAGGTGGCTAAACTGTCGTCCAATGCACACTTGGGGCATAACTATCTGCACACCATTGAAGTCAGGTGGCTAAACTGTCGTCCAATGCACACTTGGGGCATAACTATCTGCACACCATTGAAGTCAGGTGGCTAAACTGTCGTCCAATGCACACTTGGGGCATAACTATCTGCACACCATTGAAGTCAGGTGGCTAAACTGTCGTCCAATGCACACTTGGGGCATAACTATCTGCACACCATTGAAGTCAGGTGGCTAAACTGTCGTCCAATGCACACTTGGGGCATAACTATCTGCACACCATTGAAGTCAGGTGGCTAAACTGTCGTCCAATGCACACTTGGGGCATAACTATCTGCACACCATTGAAGTCAGGTGGCTAAACTGTCGTCCAATGCACACTTGGGGCATAACTATCTGCACACCATTGAAGTCAGGTGGCTAAACTGTCGTCCAATGCACACTTGGGGCATAACTATCTGCACACCATTGAAGTCAGGTGGCTAAACTGTCGTCCAATGCACACTTGGGGCATAACTATCTGCACACCATTGAAGTCAGGTGGCTAAACTGTCGTCCAATGCACACTTGGGGCATAACTATCTGCACACCATTGAAGTCAGGTGGCTAAACTGTCGTCCAATGCACACTTGGGGCATAACTATCTGCACACCATTGAAGTCAGGTGGCTAAACTGTCGTCCAATGCACACTTGGGGCATAACTATCTGCACACCATTGAAGTCAGGTGGCTAAACTGTCGTCCAATGCACACTTGGGGCATAACTATCTGCACACCATTGAAGTCAGGTGGCTAAACTGTCGTCCAATGCACACTTGGGGCATAACTATCTGCACACCATTGAAGTCAGGTGGCTAAACTGTCGTCCAATGCACACTTGGGGCATAACTATCTGCACACCATTGAAGTCAGGTGGCTAAACTGTCGTCCAATGCACACTTGGGGCATAACTATCTGCACACCATTGAAGTCAGGTGGCTAAACTGTCGTCCAATGCACACTTGGGGCATAACTATCTGCACACCATTGAAGTCAGGTGGCTAAACTGTCGTCCAATGCACACTTGGGGCATAACTATCTGCACACCATTGAAGTCAGGTGGCTAAACTGTCGTCCAATGCACACTTGGGGCATAACTATCTGCACACCATTGAAGTCAGGTGGCTAAACTGTCGTCCAATGCACACTTGGGGCATAACTATCTGCACACCATTGAAGTCAGGTGGCTAAACTGTCGTCCAATGCACACTTGGGGCATAACTATCTGCACACCATTGAAGTCAGGTGGCTAAACTGTCGTCCAATGCACACTTGGGGCATAACTATCTGCACACCATTGAAGTCAGGTGGCTAAACTGTCGTCCAATGCACACTTGGGGCATAACTATCTGCACACCATTGAAGTCAGGTGGCTAAACTGTCGTCCAATGCACACTTGGGGCATAACTATCTGCACACCATTGAAGTCAGGTGGCTAAACTGTCGTCCAATGCACACTTGGGGCATAACTATCTGCACACCATTGAAGTCAGGTGGCTAAACTGTCGTCCAATGCACACTTGGGGCATAACTATCTGCACACCATTGAAGTCAGGTGGCTAAACTGTCGTCCAATGCACACTTGGGGCATAACTATCTGCACACCATTGAAGTCAGGTGGCTAAACTGTCGTCCAATGCACACTTGGGGCATAACTATCTGCACACCATTGAAGTCAGGTGGCTAAACTGTCGTCCAATGCACACTTGGGGCATAACTATCTGCACACCATTGAAGTCAGGTGGCTAAACTGTCGTCCAATGCACACTTGGGGCATAACTATCTGCACACCATTGAAGTCAGGTGGCTAAACTGTCGTCCAATGCACACTTGGGGCATAACTATCTGCACACCATTGAAGTCAGGTGGCTAAACTGTCGTCCAATGCACACTTGGGGCATAACTATCTGCACACCATTGAAGTCAGGTGGCTAAACTGTCGTCCAATGCACACTTGGGGCATAACTATCTGCACACCATTGAAGTCAGGTGGCTAAACTGTCGTCCAATGCACACTTGGGGCATAACTATCTGCACACCATTGAAGTCAGGTGGCTAAACTGTCGTCCAATGCACACTTGGGGCATAACTATCTGCACACCATTGAAGTCAGGTGGCTAAACTGTCGTCCAATGCACACTTGGGGCATAACTATCTGCACACCATTGAAGTCAGGTGGCTAAACTGTCGTCCAATGCACACTTGGGGCATAACTATCTGCACACCATTGAAGTCAGGTGGCTAAACTGTCGTCCAATGCACACTTGGGGCATAACTATCTGCACACCATTGAAGTCAGGTGGCTAAACTGTCGTCCAATGCACACTTGGGGCATAACTATCTGCACACCATTGAAGTCAGGTGGCTAAACTGTCGTCCAATGCACACTTGGGGCATAACTATCTGCACACCATTGAAGTCAGGTGGCTAAACTGTCGTCCAATGCACACTTGGGGCATAACTATCTGCACACCATTGAAGTCAGGTGGCTAAACTGTCGTCCAATGCACACTTGGGGCATAACTATCTGCACACCATTGAAGTCAGGTGGCTAAACTGTCGTCCAATGCACACTTGGGGCATAACTATCTGCACACCATTGAAGTCAGGTGGCTAAACTGTCGTCCAATGCACACTTGGGGCATAACTATCTGCACACCATTGAAGTCAGGTGGCTAAACTGTCGTCCAATGCACACTTGGGGCATAACTATCTGCACACCATTGAAGTCAGGTGGCTAAACTGTCGTCCAATGCACACTTGGGGCATAACTATCTGCACACCATTGAAGTCAGGTGGCTAAACTGTCGTCCAATGCACACTTGGGGCATAACTATCTGCACACCATTGAAGTCAGGTGGCTAAACTGTCGTCCAATGCACACTTGGGGCATAACTATCTGCACACCATTGAAGTCAGGTGGCTAAACTGTCGTCCAATGCACACTTGGGGCATAACTATCTGCACACCATTGAAGTCAGGTGGCTAAACTGTCGTCCAATGCACACTTGGGGCATAACTATCTGCACACCATTGAAGTCAGGTGGCTAAACTGTCGTCCAATGCACACTTGGGGCATAACTATCTGCACACCATTGAAGTCAGGTGGCTAAACTGTCGTCCAATGCACACTTGGGGCATAACTATCTGCACACCATTGAAGTCAGGTGGCTAAACTGTCGTCCAATGCACACTTGGGGCATAACTATCTGCACACCATTGAAGTCAGGTGGCTAAACTGTCGTCCAATGCACACTTGGGGCATAACTATCTGCACACCATTGAAGTCAGGTGGCTAAACTGTCGTCCAATGCACACTTGGGGCATAACTATCTGCACACCATTGAAGTCAGGTGGCTAAACTGTCGTCCAATGCACACTTGGGGCATAACTATCTGCACACCATTGAAGTCAGGTGGCTAAACTGTCGTCCAATGCACACTTGGGGCATAACTATCTGCACACCATTGAAGTCAGGTGGCTAAACTGTCGTCCAATGCACACTTGGGGCATAACTATCTGCACACCATTGAAGTCAGGTGGCTAAACTGTCGTCCAATGCACACTTGGGGCATAACTATCTGCACACCATTGAAGTCAGGTGGCTAAACTGTCGTCCAATGCACACTTGGGGCATAACTATCTGCACACCATTGAAGTCAGGTGGCTAAACTGTCGTCCAATGCACACTTGGGGCATAACTATCTGCACACCATTGAAGTCAGGTGGCTAAACTGTCGTCCAATGCACACTTGGGGCATAACTATCTGCACACCATTGAAGTCAGGTGGCTAAACTGTCGTCCAATGCACACTTGGGGCATAACTATCTGCACACCATTGAAGTCAGGTGGCTAAACTGTCGTCCAATGCACACTTGGGGCATAACTATCTGCACACCATTGAAGTCAGGTGGCTAAACTGTCGTCCAATGCACACTTGGGGCATAACTATCTGCACACCATTGAAGTCAGGTGGCTAAACTGTCGTCCAATGCACACTTGGGGCATAACTATCTGCACACCATTGAAGTCAGGTGGCTAAACTGTCGTCCAATGCACACTTGGGGCATAACTATCTGCACACCATTGAAGTCAGGTGGCTAAACTGTCGTCCAATGCACACTTGGGGCATAACTATCTGCACACCATTGAAGTCAGGTGGCTAAACTGTCGTCCAATGCACACTTGGGGCATAACTATCTGCACACCATTGAAGTCAGGTGGCTAAACTGTCGTCCAATGCACACTTGGGGCATAACTATCTGCACACCATTGAAGTCAGGTGGCTAAACTGTCGTCCAATGCACACTTGGGGCATAACTATCTGCACACCATTGAAGTCAGGTG
>CM026389.1:36476100-36506932 GCA_014843695.1 Archivesica marissinica | reverse complement strand
ATACAATACATACTAGCACATGGCTTGTGTCGATATTAGTCAATTGTAAGGAAGGCTATCAATCATTAGCATAATGTAAAGTGCGGCACGAAGATACTATGCATTACATTCAAGACGATATATATTCAATACATACTAGCACATAGCTTGTGTTGATATTAGTCAATTCTAGTTGTGGCTATCATTAACACAATGTAAAAAGCGGCACGAAGATACTATACATTGCAATAAATACGATGCATACACAGTATATACTAGCACATAGCTGATGTCGATATTAGTCAATTGTAAGGGAGGCTATCAATCATTAGCATAATGTAGAGTGCGGCACGAAGATACTATGCATTGCATTCAGGACGATATACACAATACATACATGTACATACTAACACAGTGCTTGTGTTGATATTAATCAATTGTAAGTGAGACTATCATTAACACAATGTAAAATGCGGCACGAAGATACTATACATTGCATTAAATACGATGAATACACAATACACACTAGCACATAGCTGGTGACGAAATTAATCAATTATAGTAGAGGCTATCAATAGCACAATGTAAAATGCCGCACGAATAAACTATACATTGAACCACATAAAACCATAACGGTTTTTACGATCAAATGGTTACCATGATATTTTGGTTATCCTCGTGTATATATATATATACCACACTTTCTGAATGAACTGTTCATTACATACATATGTACAATAAAAACAACGTGGAGTAGATACACTGGCTTTAGTCACAGTTCAATATCATGCATTATAAGTGTACTGATAACCGCTAATGTCCTGCTGTTCAAAAGTAACTACTCGCTCGTAGCAGCTGCGCACGACCGTGGTTTAGGAGGACAAAGCTTAGTTTAGGAGGACAAGAGTGTGGTTAATTGAGCGTTTGCTTGAGTTTCATTTGCTGTTTATTTGATGACTAATTCAACATTGTATCAAGGTCGGCATGGTATGAGAATGTGTAGATCATGGCTAGGTTTGATTCTACGTTGTATGGGGCTCGGCATGGTATGAGAATATGTAGATCGTTGCTAGGTTTGATTCTACATTGTATCAGGCTCGGCATGGTATGAGAATGTGTAGATCGTGGCTAGGTTTGAATCTACGTTGTATCGGGCTCGGTATGGTATGAGAATGTGTATATCGTGGCTAGGTTTGAATCTACGTTGTATGGGGCTCGGCATGGATGATAATGTGTAGATCGTGGCTAGGTTTGAATCTACTTGTATGGGGCTCGGCATGGTATGAGAATGTGTAGATCGTGGCTAGGTTTGAATCTACGTTGTATCGGGCTCGGCATGTTATGAGAATGTGTAGATCGTGGCTAGGTTTGAATCTACGTTGTATCGGGCTCGGTATGGTATGAGAATGTGTAGATCGTGGCTAGGTTTGAATCTACATTGTATGGGGCTCGGTATGGTATGAGAATGTGTAGATCGTGGCTAGGTTTGAATCTACATTGTATGGGGCTCGGTATGGTATGAGAATGTGTAGATCGTGGCTAGGTTTGAATCTACATTGTATGGGGCTCGGTATGGTATGAGAATGTGTAGATCGTGGCTAGGTTTGAATCTACATTGTATCCTGCTCGGCATGTTATGAGAATGTGTAGATCGTGGCTAGGTTTGAATCTACATTGTATCCTGCTCGGCATGTTATGAGAATGTGTAGATCGTGGCTAGGTTTGAATCTACGTTGTATCGGGCTCGGTATGGTATGAGAATGTGTAGATCGTGGCTAGGTTTGAATCTACATTGTATCGGGCTCGGTATTGTATGATAATATGTAGATCGTGGCTAGGTTTGAATCTACGTTGTATAGGGCTCGGTATGTTATGAGAATGTGTAGATCGTGGCTAGGTTTGAATCTACGTTGTATCGGGCTCGGTATGGTATGAGAATGTGTAGATCGTGGCTAGGTTTGAATCTACGTTGTATCGGGCTCGGCATGGTATGAGAATGTGTAGATCGTGGCTAGGTTTGAATCTACGTTGTATCGGGCTCGGCATTGTATGAGAATGTGTAGATCGTGGCTAGGTTTGAATCGACGGCAAATGGCTTAGTATAAATTAGATTTTGGACTACTAAGAAAAACGGATCTGTAGTCCAGTGGTAACACGCTGGACTTGTAATCCAGGGATCGCAAATTCGATCCCCCGTCTGACCATAATACAATTAACAGTCTTTCAGATGGGACGTTAAACCGAGGTCTCGTGTCGGTGCTGTACACCGTGCACGTAAAAGAACCAGCGGAGACTCTTGAATGGGGCTATGACGTCGCACCAAGTACATATTTATTTAAGTCGGTCAAAATGTGCAACATTTGAAAACTGTATATTTGCACAACTTTTAGCAAGTTTTACATTGGAATTGCTACTGTAGCTGATAGAATTCAGCGATAGGGCAGGATGTGTAGGATGTTAATAACCAGCCGTGCAGAGTAATTATTATAGTGTTTATAGCTCGATGACTTTCAGTGACATCAGAATTGCGATGCTATATTGGATGTTTATTTTGCTTACAGTGCGTATGAATACATATGTAGTGCTCATTTGCATAGTTATTACACTAGTGGATTATACGAAACATATGCAATGGCCATATTACCAGTCTGCAGAGCAAATTATGTTATTATCAGTCTATTAAGAATTCAGTAAGTTTCTTCAACGATCTGTCGAGTTAGACCTTTGTTGTTTGTCTTCTAGTGTGTGTCTAACTCTAGTCATTTGACTACTGTGGTTGTAAAAAAAAGTGCCTATTAAATACATTTGTGAAAAGTAAAAACATACAATGTGTTCATTTATATTTCCAATCTTTCATTTCTTCTGATACCACATCCACTGTGAAGAGGTATTCAAAATTAAACTGAAAAATAGCAAATATATCACAAATGTAATGTTGAGAATTGGCACCGGGTCACGTGTGAATGGCGTCACTGTGTTTACACACTGTATTCTTCCGCCAAATATCAGAGTAAACATTACCCTCAGTTTTCATTCATTGCCTGACTTCTTATATCACATATTTTCTCCACATCAACTAGTCTGAAATCTGAAGTCACATAATTAAAACAAACACACAACTATACACTGCCTGTCATGAATATGCATTTTTTTCCTAACAGAAAAATGCACTATATTAGTTACTACTATTTCCGTATATACAACCTTGTTCCGAAGATAACAATATACGTTTTCTTTATCATTCTCAATCAGAGTCCCCTACACCAATCCCCAACGATACCTACCCATAAAGCTACACATATCAATCATAATGGTTTACATAAACACCTTATATAACCCTGTTTGGCTGACATTAATTTTCATATCTACACTGATATACTCCCCCAAATATTTCGTGCAAATTGGGGTTTTGCACACACCATATATAAAAACCTCATTTGTTTATATATAGAACAACCGCTAAAAATAATGACTATGCACATACGTATATATAACACGTGTGTACATACAAGAACATATATGATGACTAATAAACTGAATGTATGCAAAGGTATGTGATAAATGTAGTTAATATGTAGTTTATAAAACACATCCTCATTGTGCTGTTGCTTTGCCCACGATTGCGTCTCCGCAAGCCTTAGCTAAATAGTAAAGTGTACGAAACATCTTATGAGAGATTCCTCTATGCTGCCAGTAGCAATGTGCTCATTAATTTTCTCGCTTGAAAAACTTTAGCGGAGCAACAGGGACTTATGCGTTCCGATAATTCATAGAGAGTTTATTAACACGATTTTCGCAAGAGTCGTATTGGGCAGCCTTTGTTGTTCGCTTTCATCAAGACAGGGTTGTTTTCTATACCTCTCTTGTAGAAACGTATCGAGCTGTGAGACTGTAACGACGTGAGTATTAATACAGAACAAATCAAATACGAAATTAATGAAAGATTGAGATTTTATGGAAAACGGGGCAAATGTCCTCGTTTTTTTCGGCTTCCTACATGCACACGATTCGATGGGGGAACATAGCAAATCGCAGGGATGTTGAGAGCATTATGGTTATTGTGTGTGTATTACTCATGCAGTAGAAAGAAATCGTTCTATGAAACTACTAAGAGCAATGCAGGGTTACGATTTGAAATACCCCCCTACCACGCCCCAGTCAAATTATCACCTGACTAGAGCAACTTGTCACAGCTGATTAAGACGAAAATTGAGGGATATGTTTTATGTGTTTTATTGTTATTTATCGTCGCTACCGGTTGCCCATATGAGCGACGCCTCCTGAAGAGGTTAGTTATTTTAGATTGTTGGAGGATAGTGCAATGATACAGACAGAGACCCATTCCAGAGTCTCCTCTGGTTATTTTACGTGCACGGTGTAAAGCACCGATACGAGACCTCGGTTTAACGTCCAATCTGAAAGATACTTAATTTTATTAGGGTCAGACGGGGGATCGAACCTGCGATCCCTGGAATACCAGTCCAGTGTGTTACCACTGGACTACAGATCCGTCTGTATTTGTATTGTTGTATGTAGATTACTTTATAATCCCCTCCGTCTAGGCATGTGGGCGACTGGTTTCTCTAAGTTTATTAAGTGTATATATTTCTGATGACATCCGGAGAAGGCTTCTCTGTCTCTCTGTCCAGTGTGACAAGTCTTGTGTTGGTGTTCTCTTTCGAAAAAGGGTCATGTGTAGGGTCACACTTCTCACTCTTAGTCATCTCGCTGCAGCATATCAACGGACAATGCAGTTATAGACATCAGCGCGTCGTATGTCAATTCCTGATCTGCACGCGTTGTTCCTCGTGATGACTGGATCATGTCGACATGGCAATTACTACTCGCCAATAGGATGCGCGCGCACACCGGTCCTAGGCTGCTGCTGTGAGATATGCACATCGTGAGGAGGGCAGTCGGGAATATGCGAACGAATGATATAATTGTCTTTATAATCGTCTCCGCCGAGGTATTTGGGCGACTGGTTTCTCTAAGTAGATTACGTTGTCATCTATGTTGCTTATGTTGACAACTGGAGTGGCATCTTCCGTTCTTCTCAGGGTGACAACTCCTGTATCCATCTTTCGAAGGGGCCCTTTTAGGGCCACATCCGCCACGATTTGTCAGCTCACAGCAGCAATAATGGTTCCGGTTTCTTCGCTGGGGTCCTCGCGCCATCAAAGAAGTCAACGTCCCACCGTCTTCCTTGAAGGAGAACCGTCCCCTTGAAGGAGCCGGCTAGAGATATGCGTTGTGTTTGTTTGGGTTTATATAGGTCTCTCCGCCCGAATGTATTGTAAGTGGGACACGAAATGACACTCAGTGATAGATGATTCACGACGCCGTATACCCCGCACGACATATGCCTTAAAGTTTAAACTTTATTTATTTTACAACGATTGCGAAGCAGGTTCTAACAACTTATATGAATCACTTTCATTGGCGCGGATGAAAGGGTATAATGTGGTCACTCGTATGGGAGGAAACCGGAGTACTCGGAGAAAATCCACCGTACCATCTCACATACTTCCCGGTCCGAGTATGGAACCCGGGTTGCAATGGTGAGAAGCGAGCGCGCTAACCACTGCGCTAATCGGACAGCCGTATTCCGATATATTCCTTAAGGCAAAAGAGGTAAATATACCTCTCAGAGTAGAGAATGTCCTGTACAAAGTGGAGTTAGAAGTCAGAAGTACTGTTGTATAGCACTGTATCACACACATTGAGAAGACAAGTCGGTAATTGGCTCCAACAAATGCACTTTGTGGTCTGGTAGAGAAAAAAGTATGCATATCCCCAACCAAGCACATTAGTGTACCAGTTTGGAGAGTGACGGGTAGATGTATGTTTCAACGTATACGTTTTCTGGATACCAATGACAAACACAATTAACACCTGACATACATACCCTTGTAGATTATCTATGTAAGAATGATGCATGTAATGCAAGCGAATTTCGTATACATATATACAACTGTTGTACGGTAAGACACAGATAAAATGGATACCGTTTATCACAGTGAAAGTGACCGTTAATATAAATAAAAAATATTAAATATGAACGAAAAAATATTTAAATTCTGATCTCAGTTTGTAATTGGATTTTGGTAACAACCCATTTATCAACAAATATTCCTGGCACTCTTGGCAATTTCCAATATCTCCAGAACGTCACATGTTTGTTTAATACTGATTGCTTTACATATCTGTGTTGTTGCACATTGCGAATATATGGGACACGTACGCACGTGCATGCCACACGTACGCACGCACACACTGCAGGCAGGCAGGCAGGCAGGCAGGCAGGCAGGCAGGCAGGCAGGCAGGCAGGCAGGCAGGCAGGCAGGCAGGCAGGCAGGCAGGCAGGCAGGCAGGCAGGCAGGCAGGCAGGCAGGCAGGCAGGCAGGCAGGCAGGCAGGCAGGCAGGCAGGCAGGCAGGCAGGCAGGCAGGCAGGCAGGCAGGCAGGCAGGCAGGCAGGCAGGCAGGCAGGCAGGCAGGCAGGCAGGCAGACAGACAGACAGACAGACAGACAGACAGACAGACAGACAGACGCCTCGACCGTAGTACAACAGTACACGTAGATTAAGTTACGAGTTTTCGCTACGAGATAAATCTATTAGAGATAAAATTATTGAGGTCAGACGAAGTTATGAACGCCAACTCATGTCGCAATTAAGTGATTAAGCATAACGGAATCTCTCATAACACGAGTATGCTTCGTACTAATAGCCGTACTATTGAAATAGCCATCCATTTCTGACTCATTAGACATCGCTTATGAACATCAGTACGTCCCATATTCTATGTTTGCAGGCCAGGCTGACATGTGTATGTTTTACAGTTATTTATCGTCGCTACCGGTTGCCCATATGAGCGACGTATCCTGAAGAGATTAGTCATTTTAGATTTTTGGACGATAGTGCAATGATACAGACATGTAGAGACCCATTCCAGAGTCTCCTCTGGTTCTTTTACGTGAACGGTGTACAGCACCGACACGAGACCTCGGTTTAAAGTCTGACAGGCAATCAGTGACATTTATTTAACTTCATATACAGATACGTTTATTTCCTGCATTTCGGAAAAGCATAACATATTCATAATACAGTATGTCCCCTCTAATCCGGACCCCACTCGAAAAACCTGAAACCTCCTTAAAACACTATAGTGACGTCATACCTTTGTACTTGCAGTCCATTATTGTTAATATTGGACTGCTGTCGAAAGGCCAGAGTATTATATTAAATAGTACGCGTAAATGTACGAAATTAACAATTTTAATTAGTAGGATCTTGTTGTATAACTGTGTGTCTTAAGTAAGATATAAACCTCAAACGGATCCAATATGTAAATTATTGGTACTGTCTCCGGCGCAACGCGCCTCACACAGTCCAATATTTCACATATTTGATCGTTTTTGCCTTATATCTTATACCTAAACCGACTTTTGTCTCGTCCTGAAGATTTCCGGATTAGACGATAATTACTGTACAGAGTGGTCTTACACTTTATAATATGACATGTTGACTACGAGCCAGCTAATAATGCATGGTGCTGCATTATCGCAATCGAGATTGTGGCCATGCCAGAATGAACCATGGACGAGATTCGAACATTGGACCTCTCGCTCCATAGGTGGGCGCATTAACCACTAGATCACAGAACGTGATTTCATCATATGAACATTAACCAATCAGAACCTAGCTGAACATCGTAGCTGATAATTGTATAAACCTCTTTAATTATCATACTCTCAAACAGGAAGATAAACTAATCTTGGCTGGAAGTGCCGTTCATCGCGCGGCAAACAAGTGGACAATGAGGTTCACCCTATAGTGGAAGTCATGATAGCGCAGTGGATGCGCTATCGTTTCATGTGCGAAAGGTCCGGAGTTCGAACCCATCTGGAGCCGTTACGAGTGTGCCCTTAGGCAAGGCATTGCAATTCCACGTTGCCTCTTCTCTCTCCCTCGTGGCGATGGATTCCACCAGGAATGAGGTCTCGAGAGTGATTAATATAAGTTGTAAGAACTTGTTTTGCAATCGAGCTAAAATAAATTGGCATTAACTACACCCATGGTGTAACGGGTGCCATGTCCAGCTTGTAACCGAGCTGGTGTGTTCGAGCCGAGTCAGAACCACTGCGGTGGTATACTTAGGCAAGAAACCTAAATCCACATTACTTCTTCGTTCTCCCTCAGGACGACGGATTCCATCAATTACAGTCAATATAAGTACATACAGGCTGCATCCGCTATGTGAAAGTGCACCTAAAGTGAATGCGCTTCCACTGTGCTACCGGGGCATCCACAAAACTAGACAAAGGACATAGAATCTGTCAGGTTACTAAACTCAGAAAATAATTATTTTTTATATCTACCCACATACGTTGTACTCTCCAAGTTCCAAGTAATTGCGATACAGTTCAGTGTCTCATATATGCATACACAGTGTTAACAGTACCCAGTGCGTAATAATATCATTATTAAAGAACGCAAACATTCTTTTCTTAATCGCGATGTTCCTTTGCTGCTGGATAAGTAAATAATCACTGAACTGTACCAATTTACATAAACAGACGAACTACATTGGAAGGTATGCGCATCTTTAACTAGAGTGGCTGGAGCGCAAATAGTGTATGCTCCGATTAATAGAGCAACACCAGGGTAACATTGTCAATAGTGCGTCATCCGGGTAATAGTACAATGCAATACTGGATCATACGAGCAATAGCGACACTATTGTTTAATACTAGTTATAGCGTCAATAATGGGTCGTCCGGGTCATATTGCCGTTAGCTGTCATTGGAGCCATATTGCTAATTAGCTAACACTGTGCGTAATAAATGTTATGTCCACCGTCAACTGATGGGTCAGCACCGCAGTAAGGAATAATGTAAATGGCCACTTATTATTGCCAAGTTGAATATATATACACTGTTTAAATGTTGTGAAATTATATGTTTTGCTCAAACTGAAATTAGTTACAGGGCGAAAGGAGGTTCCAGTATTTCAACGAAACGTGTTGTTTACGTTATTTGTACGAAACTAAACCATGTGCATGTTTATTCCTATTCGAAATAATAACAAATCAGATCCAATCAGGATAAATTGCAACACATGCACATATAATGCAGTGGCAACCGTTAGGTCGTGTCTAAGTAAATCGAACATACGAATATTATCATTAATTCTAACACGACCCAGCTAATAACATACATACTTGTAGAGTAAAACCTACCTCGGGTTATTCTGCAATATACCTACCTTGAACTATGCTGCGCGCGCACCGTGTTTTGTCTATTCCATTTATACAATGCGTGTAAAGTTTTATGAATGAAAGTTACGTGCTGTTTGTAAATACTACCGTGGGAATTCGCGGAAGTGAACTATTTTTAGAATCAGATAATCTCTTGTCCGTCTTGTTGTTCTGTTAAGTAACGTTTCAGTTACTATTCTGTACAATTTTATTTGACAAAATAAATAAAATTATTGATCAGTTACAACTTTTGCTCATTTATGCACTAGATTGATATTTTCCATACAAAATAACGTCAGCACCCCTTACGCAGGAGGACATTTCGAAAGCCAAATGCAGCGGAGTAGCACGGCGTTTGAAGAAAATACTCCTTTGATTCTCGTCTAAAATTATTAGAAGTAATTCAGTTAGAATTCGGCCTGAGTTCTACGCATAAGAACTTCAAACTCGGGTTATTCTGCGATATACCACGGTTGATACTTATTATTTCTTAATTATTATATCGCAATGTATAGTATTGTTACAGTCTCTAAGAGTAAATTTGGTTTCATACAAATGTAGGCCGAAAAAATCACAATACACTGTTCACACTGTTCACTAAATTACCCAATATTTCCAACATTTTGATACCAAATTTGAGCATATTTATTTCTAAAATGATATACATTTTATCTTTAAGGTAAGTACACAGTTTTTTTTTTCTTTTTGGTGCCAGTATACTTTACATCCATAAATACCATTGTCATACCATAGCTTCATAGTCACAGACGGATATGTAGTCCAGTGGTAACACACTGGACTGGTAATCCAGGGATCGCGGGTTCGATCCCCCGTCTGACCCTAATAAAATTAACAGTCTTTCAGATAGGACGTTAAACCGAGGTCTCGTGTCGGTGCTGTATACACCGTGCACGTAAAAGAACCAGAGGATACTCTGGAATGGGTCTCTGTCTGTATCATTGCACTATCCTCTAAAATTCTAAAATGACTAATCTCTTCAGGAGGCGTCGCTCATATGGGCAACCGGTAGCGACGATAAATAAACGTAAAACAGACACAGCTTCATAGTCTTATAGAATCCTTTAGTTCAACATTAACATCTTGTCGAAGCTTACTACTGTACACACAATAACCTTCCCATGAGCCCTCATTATTATTGGTACCTACCATTATTGATGTGTATATCAAAGTTTCAGGCATTTTATAAAATATATCCGAAATGTATATTTGCAGGTAGGTTCAATGTATTAGTATATGTTATTACTTGTATAAGGGTATTTACATTTTAAACAAACATCGGGTTATAAGTAAATTTGGTGTAAAATACTGACAGTGCATACCGCAATGACACGCAGAGAAAGAACATTCAATTGTTGACTCAATCGATTGTAACAAGTTGATTTTCTTTTATTCCTCATTTTCAGCCAGACATCCTGTTCTCAACAGAGCAAAATAAACTCTTTACGAAGCAACACATGTTTCCTATTCCGTACCCAAGGAAGTTGCTATTAAATTATACGAAACCGACGGCGTGCTAGTAATTTGCATACTTAAGGAAAAGAACTTCGGGCATTCTGTAAAATGTCAGCACATTATGGGCAGAACATAATTTGCATAGGGTACGTTATCGCGGGTCGTGCGTGTTTGATTATAAAGTACAACTGTGATGTCAGCAATGCACTGGGGCATACATGGAAGAGTGCTTAAGGTCGTTGACTTTGAATCACCGCTTTCCACATGTTATTATCCCACAGATATACGATAAGACAGGCATACAGGCAGGCATGCAAACATGCAGGTATACAAACATACAGGCATACAGGCAGGTATACAAACAGAAAGACATACAGACATACAGGCATTAAGGCAGTGATACAAACACACAGGCATACAGACAGGCATACAAACATACAGGCATACAGGCAGGTATACAGAAAGACAGACATACACACATATAGGCATACGCACAGATAGGCATACACACATATAGGCATACACACAGATAGGCATACACACAGACAGGCATATACACAGATAGGCATACACACAGACAGGCATACACACAGATAGGCATACACACATATAGGCATACGCACAGATAGGCATACGCACAGATAGGCATACGCACATATAGGCATACACACAGATAGGCATACATGCAGATAGGCATACAAACAGTCAGGCATACACACAGATAAGCATACACACAGATAGGCATACATGCAGATAGGCATGCACACAGATAGACATACACACATATAGGCATACACACAGATAGGCATACATGCAGATAGGCATACACACAGATAGGCATACACACAGACAGGCATACACACTGACAGGCATACGCACAGATAGGCATACACACAGATAGGCATACATGCAGATAGGCATACAAACAGACAGGCATACAGGCAGGTATACAAACAGACAGGCATACAGGCAGGTATACAAACAGACATACATACACTCAGATAGGCATACAGGCAGCCATACAAACAGACAGGCATATAAACAGACAGGCATACAGACAGGCATACAAACAGACAGGCATATATACAGGAAAACATGCAGGCAGACATACAGGCATACAAACATACATTCATAAAAATAGACAGGCATACGGGCAGGTATACAAAGAGACAGGAATACACACAGACAGGCATACATGCAGGCATACAAACAGACAGGCATACAAACAGACAGGCATACAGACAGACTGGCATACATACAGACACACATGCAGGCCGACATACAGGCATACAAACATACATTCATAAAAATAGACAGGCATACAGGCAGGTATACAAAGAGTCAGGAATACACACAGACAGGCATACATGCAGGCATACATACAGGCAGGCATACACACATACAGGCATACATGCAGTCATACAAACACACAGGCATACATACACACACATACAAACATACAAGCATACAACAGACAGGCATTCACATAGACAGGCATACAGGCAGGCATACAAACACACAGGCATACATACAGGCATACAAACATACAAACATACAACAGACAGGCATTCACATAGACAGGCATACAGGCAGGCATACAAACACACAGGCATACATACAGGCATACAAACATACAAGCATACAACAGACAGGCATTCACATAGACAGGCATACATGCAGGCATACAAACACACAGGCATACATACAGGCATACAAACATACAAGCATACAACAGACAGGCATTTACATAGACAGGCATACAGGCATGTATACAAACACACAGGCATACATACAGGCATACAAACATACAAGCATAGCAACAGACAGGCATTCACATAGACAGGCATACAGGCATGTATACAAACATACATTCATACATACAAACAGACAGGCATACAGACAGGCACACATACAGGCATACAAATAGAGAAACATGCAGGCATACAAACATTCATACATCAATGGACTAATGTAAGAATTATTACACCTGGATGTGGAAGTCGTGATAACGGCAGTGGATACGTGTTCGCTTCAGGTGCGAAAGGTACGGAGCTCGAGCCCCGCTGGAGCCGTTACGATTGTGCCCTTAGGCAAGGCATTTAAATTCCACGTTGCCTCTTCTCTCCCCCTCGTGGCGATGGATTCAATCAGGAATGAGGTCTCGAGAGTGATTAATATAAGTTGTTAGAACTTGTTTCGCAATCGAGCTAAATAATGTTGTATAAACTAAGACATATCACAATTAAAGAACAGGCAAAAATAGAATAGCACAAGTGGACATTATTAGGAATTTCCATTAATGCATTGTCATGAAAATAGACCATCAGTGAACAAATATATGCCGCATTTGCTAATGTTATTTTCTATATTTGTCTGTTTACTCTTTAGTTCCTTCTCTAAGCATATAAATTATATCCAAGACAGCAATGCTGGAGAATATTCAGGGGACGATAAATCTGTAATATCTTAAGCATCCTTCAAGAGTACTTTTAAAAGTTTTTCAGACTATAAGATAACTACAAACAATACATACTAATAAAACAAGTTTAAACTTTATTTATTTGACAACGATTGCGAAGCAAGTTCTCACAACTTATATTAATCACTCTCGTTGGCGCGGATGAAAGCGTATATGTAGTCATTCCATGTGGGAGGAAACCGGAGTACCCGGAGAAAACCCACCTGTCCTATCTGGCGACCGTACCATCTCACATACTTCCCGGTCCGAGGATCGAACCCGGGTTATATCGGTGAGAAGCGAGCGCGCTAACCACTGCGCTAATAAGAGAATATGAATAAATAATAATACAAAATGAAGTTGTGCTGCAAAGGACGAAATTATCCGAAGCATCTATATTTTCATCGGGCATATACTTCCAGGAAATGCAATAGAGCGACAAGTGCACAACTCGAGTATTATACTCAGTAGAAAGACGACCACATAGATACAGACGAGTCTGTAGTCCAGTGGTAACACGCTGGACTGGTAATCCAGGGATCGCAGGTTCGATCCCCCGTCTGACCCTAATAAAATTAACAGTCTTTCAGATGGGACGTTAAACCGAGGTCTCGTGTCGGTGCTGTACACCGTGCACGTAAAAGAACCAGGGGATACTGTGGAATGGGTCTATGTCTGTATCATGCACTCTCCTCCAAAAATCTAAAATTACTAATTTCTTCAGGAGGGTTCGCTCACATGGGCAACCGGTAGCGACGATAAATAAACGTAAAACACACACATATATATATGCGTTGCATACGCGTATATACTTGGAAATATAGTGTATTTATTTATTATGTACGTTTATTTAACGTCGCTCGGTTGCCCATTTGGCAGTGTATCCAACAACACCTTTCCAGGGCAGGCTACAGCTGTTAACCAGTACTTGGTGCACCAACCTGCGAAAGAAACTGCCGACGTTTTCTTTTCATATAAAGATACACGGTCTGAGTGGGGCTCGAACCCGTGACCAACAGTGATGTTTGGTTACAGTGGTATGCAAGTCAGCGACGTTAACCACTCGACCACGGAGGAGGGGAGACTGAGTACGAGACTCGAGAATTAAACTAAGCACGACCACACATATGTGTTGCACATGCGTACTTGGAAACATACTGTCCTTATTAGTGTATATTATGGTCACTCTACACACAACACAATTCCAACCGGTCACCTAATGTTATACAATATTTGGAACAAATTAATAACCAAATAATATCAATATTTCTATCATTTTATTGTTTATATTTTATTACAGATCGTTAATCATTTCTGATCAAATGCATTAAATGACAATAATAAAATATTTATATTGTACGATTATTAATTGGCTCCAAATATAATAAAATACCATGTGACCGATTAGGAATGTTGTCGAGTGTATATGTAGATATAAACCACCACACATTGGCTATTAACCCATTCAACACCAAGTAATTGACATGGACTTGTGCATGATATTTTAGACCAATAAATTAATAAGAAAATTACATTTGGACCAGTTCATTAATCAAAGTGGGTAATTTTCTCTAAAAATAGTCATATTACTGGCAACAAGTGCAAATCCTATGATGAACCGTCTCATCTGGATCTACACTTTGTGTAAGCACATTTAGAGGTATGTGGTGTTGAAAGAGTTAACAGGAGCGGAGATAGGTCATTCTATTGATATTACCGTTGCGTTGTTATGTATGTTCGAGAGAATCTTTTCATAGTCATGGCGTTGTATATATTCATTAGTAAACGAAGTCATATTTATAGATAGAACATTACTTCCTGTTGTATACTCAATCATAGTTCGTAAGTGGCTTGCTCTTTTGCAGCACACGTGCTACAACGTTATATATGTACAGCTTGCACGATATTAAACAGTTAGATTGTTCAGCGTGGCTGTAATCTATCTGTGCTTATAGTCGATTTTGTTATAATAATAAACCTGCCATCGACGCCAAGGCAATGCCGGTCAATGTAATAGACTTAATTGTGTAACTACATTGGGAGTGGATGCTCTGGCACTTGCGGCGGTGGCGATCGGTAAAGTGGTCAGATTTGTTTTTTTGACAGATGTAGTCGCCTCGGAGATGTGAGTCTGTATAATTCTATAATTGAATTCCAAATTCCTAAGAGCATTTTGCATTTGTATTTCGTATTTCATCGTCATGTTGGCAGCTCGCATTAGAAGGGCATACTACATAATACACTTCCACCAACAAGAAACGATGTACTTGCCTTAGAGGTAAAACATAGGCAAAGTTGGTATTCTGTTAAAACATTGCCAAAACAGTAACGTTAATTACTCATTTTCCTTCTTTACGGAATACCAAATTTGCCTATATGTTTTTATAATTTTCTAAAAGGACATCCTCTAAGGCAATGTGCACAGTTTCATTTTGGTGTCAGTGTATATTACTTTCTCGCAAAGGTTTAGCAAAATGTTTGAAATGCATGGCTTCAATAGGATACATATAATATGTGTTAGTTTATACAAATTTATCTTAGATCGATTGCGAAACAAGTTCTTACAACTTAATTTAATCACTCACGAGATATCATACATCACCACGAGGGAGGGAGAAGCGGCAACGTAAAATTTAAATGCCTTGCCTAAGGGCGCAATCGTAACGGCTCCAGCGGGACTCGAACTCCGGATCTTTCGCACTAGAAGCGAACGCGCATCCACTGCGCATCAACTGCGCTTCCACTGCGCTTCCACTACTTCCACTTAATAATTGTTAAGCAGAGATGCCAATTCAAACTTACAATCAATTTACTTTAATGCATGTATTTGAATAATGGGCAATGTATGCATTTACAAATGTTGTACAAACATATTATACCCTCATATAATTAATGTATAAACCACGTGGGCGTCTGTCTGCTGAAATGAGATACAGAGTGTAAACAAGCAACACATGGACTATTTCTGCCCTGCTCAGACATATAGATGTAAATGCACACGATGTATATACAAAGTGACAGAAAGTGAATATCACTTCCTTCTTATATGTCCGAAATTTAGAGATCTTAGACAGACATATTTAAACGTTATTACTATGCATGGCCAACTATTAATACATTCACTAATTTGATCAAATATTATTGGTAGAAATTTAGCAAAATACATATATTTCGCAAATGTATATAGAAACTAATATTAGTATAGTGTAGCAGAGTGCATATTAACATCTTGCTTTTTTGTAAATCCATGTCATTGCATGTACTTGCTATAGACAGTGTATGAATGTTAAATGCAATAAAGTTATGGTTGTTGTTGCTGCTGATGCTGCTGCTGCTGCTGTTGTTGCTGCTGCTGTTGCTGCTGTTGCTGCTGTTGCTGCTGCTGCTGTTGCTGCTGTTGTTGTTGCTGCTGCTGTTGTTGCTGCTGCTGTTGCTGTTGCTGCTGTTGCTGCTGCTGCTGCTGCTGTTGTTGCTGTTGTCGTTGTTGTCGCCGCTGTCGTCGTTGTCGTCGCTGTCGTCGTTGTCGTCGTTGTCGTCGTTGTTGTTATTGTTGTTGTTGTTGTTGTTGCTAAAAATAATGATAATTTGTATTAAGAGCTATAAACTAACTGTAGCTACATACATTTACATCGTTCTGAGCGTCGGAATTAACCAAATAGGCATAACGATTAGCGTAATGGTTAGCCTGCTCGCTTCTCACCAATGTAACCCGGGTTCGAATCTCGAACTGAGAAGTATGTGAGATGGTACGTTGATTTCCAGATGAGACATGTGTGTGTGTGGGTTTTCTCCGGGTACTCCGGTTTCCTCCCACACGAATTACCACATACTCGCTTTCATACGAGCCAACGAGAGTGACTAATATAAGTAGCTACAGCTTGTTTCGCAATAGTTGTAAAATAAATAAATGGTATGCCTTTAACTCTTTCAGCGCCGAATAAATTCAGAGCATGTGCAAACAACATAGATCCAGATCAGCCGCGGCGTAACGCCGCGTCTGATCAGGATCTATGTTGTTTGCTATTCGGACAGGTGCTTCAGCTCCACTGTCTGAAGAGCAATCAGCATATAGCCTGATCAGACGGCATGTTCTGTTCTGTCTGATCAGGTTCTCTACTTTTTTTACAAAGTCGCTTTTATGCGACATTGGCGGTGAAAGAGTTAATTAGGCATTCAATCCGCGTGGTTAATTCCTACGAGTCAGAACTCCATGTCTCATTCGCCAATAAACAACGAAATGACAAATATTATATATTAAATAACAAATAAACTGTGTTTTTCCGCTATTTAATACTAAGCTAAATATGACAAACGTAAAGAAGTTATCGTAGTCTGCGATATATCAAAGGCTTTCGACAGTGTTTGGCATGCGTGTCTCCTGTCCAAGCTGTCTCAGAAGAGAATAACTGGGTTTCTGCTCCATCAAACCGAAAGCAATGCGTAGTTCTCTCTGGCTGTGAGACATATATTCGATCCATACAAGCTGATATTCCATAGGGTTCGATTCTCTCCACCCTCCTCTTCTTCATTGTCTTCAACAATACTGTAGATTGCATTAGTTCTAACATTTCCAGCGTGTTACCACTGGACTACATATCCGTCTGTAAGGTTCTTGGCTAGCACATATGTATTCAGATAAAGACAATGCACGATAGAGAGTAATTTTCGGGAAGGACGGTAAATTATGTTTCTAGAACGTGTGTTTGTGTGTTTTACGTTTATTTATTGACGCTACCGGTTGCCCATATGAGCGACGCCAAAGAATGGGTCCTAGAACGTGTGGCCTGACCCGTTTGCCTTTATTTAATTTGTCATGTTTTGTATTCACAAGTATATGTCAAACGAATCGCGAAATAAAATATGATTAAACTAAAGTAAAGGGTAAGCGGTCTGAGATCTCTGAACTATACGCTTGATAGAAAGTCCCTAGAAATATGTTACTGTTATTTCATTCGTAACCTTCGAGAATATTCTGATATCGTATGGGACAACATGCCACAAGCATAGGAAAACGGATATATAGCCCAGTGGTAACACGCTGGACTGGTAATCCAGGGGTCGCAGGTTCGATCCCCCGTCTGACCCTAATAAAATTAACAGTCTTTCAGATGGGACGTTAAACCGAGGTCTCGTGTCGGTGCTTTACAGCGTGCACGTAAAAGAACCAGAGGAGACTGGAATGGGTCTATGTCTGTATCATTGCACTATCCTCCAAACTCTAAAATGACAAATATCTTCAGAAGGCGTCGCTCATATGGACAACCGGTAGCGACGACAAATAAACGTAATGAAAAAAAAGAAAGTAAAGGAAAACGAAATTGAACAAGTTCAATTTGCACATTAACAGTGTCCTATAAGATGAAGATGGGACTTGCCCCTCTATCTGCGGCCTAGATCCCCATACACTGTACAATGAATCGGGTTGATATTCGTTCAATACATTGCAACAAACAATTCTACACAAGCTCTATCGTACCTTCCACCATTGATGCACGGAACAAGCTCGCCGCTCCATGTGTGAATCCAGAATGCTGGTTCATTGTCAATCTTCAAGTCGAGACTTAGGCGACAGTAGAGCTCTTCTACTGTGCCAACTATCTACTATTGTGCCAACCATCTTCTACTGTGCAAACCATCTTCTACTGTGCCAACCATCTTCTACTGTGCAAACCATCTTCTACTGTGCCAACCATCTTCTACTGTGCCAACTATCTTCTACTGTGCCAACCATCTTCTACTGTGCAAACCATCTTCTACTGTGCCAACCATCTTCTACTGTGCCAACCATCTTCTACTGTGCCAACCATCTTCTACTGTGCCAACCATCTTATACTGTGCCAACCATCTTCTACTGTGCCAACCATCTTCTAAACCATCTTCTACTGTGCCAACCATCTTCTACTGTGCCAACCATCTTCTACTGTGCCAACCATCTTCTACTGTGCCAAACATCTTCTACTGTGCCAACCATCTTCTACTGTGCCAACCATCTTCTACTGTGCCAACCATCTTCTACTGTGCCAACCATCTTCTACTGTGCCAACCATCTTCTACTGTGCCAACCATCTTCTACTGTGCCAACCATCTTCTACTGTGCCAAACATCTTCTAAACCATCTTCTACTGTGCCAACCATCTTCTACTGTGCCAACCATCTTCTACTGTGCCAACCATCTTCTACTGTGCCAACCATCTTCTAAACCATCTTCTACTGTGCCAACCATCTTCTACTGTGCGTGCCAACCATCTTCTACTGTGCCAACCATCTTCTATTGTGCCAAACATCTTCTACTGTGCCAACTATCTTCTACTGTGCCAACCATCTTCTACTGTGCCAACCATCTTCTACTGTGCCAACCATCTTCTACTGTGCCAACCATCTTCTACTGTGCCAACCATCTTCTACTGTGCCAACCATCTTCTACTGTGCCAACCATCTTCTACTGTGCCAACCATCTTCTACTGTGTCAACCATCTTCTACTCAGGTACTCGTTTTGAGGATACTTAACACCCTTGTTTTCGTAACCACTGCAGTTATCTCAGAGAACATATTCTCGAAGAACATCCTGTCAGACTCGTTGTGCCAATGCGATCAAGGTGAAAGTACACGAAGTTGAAACTACTGACCAGTATCTGCTATACTGTGCATTACACTATTCCAAGACAAGTCATGTTTGATAGACTACAATGGTACGCACCCATTACCACTCCTAGGTTACTGCATGACAATGAAGCTCTGGAGGATCGGGGCAACTCGGCTGTATTCAAATAAGTACATATGTATCAAGTGTTTCTGCTGATCTAACACGAATCCCACAAGCACCAACGGAACCATAAGGAGACCTTTCCACAGTCCCCTATTCACCCACCGTTCTCCACATTTGACTTATATCTCTACACGTTCATCTATGATAAATAAAAAATCACACATATACCACATGACTGATCTATTTGCCCTGTGTATATACCCTTTAATCAAATTATTTCAAATATTATATATCCCTTCACGCACTTGCAAAATCAATAACCAACTGCAACGATAAATGCACAAAAAATGGAGATATGACTGATCTGCAAATGTTGTACTTTGGTAATGCACACAAAGGAATTATGTTATTGATTTGCCTGTTCAATTTTCAAATTTACTGTCAATGACATTGCTCCAAATTGTGTAAGCACGCAGCTATATAACCATATTGTGCATCATTTATCACATTGCTAATGATATTCATTATCTCTTTGATGGTTGCGCTATGTTGCATTTAAAAACAATACAATGCATACGCTACTGGTAGCTTCCTACTCGATCCTTTGTATTATGTATTATATAATGTTGTCGTATGTTATATATGATCTATGTTTTGCAATAAATATTGTTAAAACCAAGTCCACGACGTTACTAGTGTAACATAGTTACCTTTTGTCTTGCGCCTATATACATGGGTAGTGATTAATTACCTTATGTTTTATGACTCTCTTAATTTAATTATTTAGACATGTATGATTATATTATAGGACAACAGTCTTTTCAGTGTGTGTGTCCTTTGTTGGGGACATCTGATATACATGTCTGCACTTGATAAAATGGATGGTGGAATTCCATTGTTTGGATCACGCGACCATCATATTGGATTTCGCCAGACATGTAGTGGTAGAGTGCTTACTAAGCAGCGTACACACAATGAATTGACTGGTGCCAGCCGGAATTAATGCAAGGGTTGCAGAGGTGTTGCACTCTCCTCACAATTGTCTATAAATCCATCTCGGACAGCTTTGGCAGATGGAGAGCCTAGTTGGTTACTATTGAGACTAGCGTCTCTGTGTTGGTTATAATGTCGGCTCTTATATGTAATTAAATACTATTAAGACTTTGTTGTTGCTGTGATTACGTCCGGAGAGCCTCGCCGAGTGCACATCATAACACTAGGCTGTCCGGTTAGCACGCTCGCTTCTCACCAATGTAACCCGGGTTCGAATCTCGAATTGGAAAGTATGTGACACGGTACGTTGGTCGCCAGATCGGATAGGTGGGTGTTCTCCGGTCATTCCGGTTTCCTCCCACACGAATGACACAAATACGCTGTCATCCGAGCCAACGAGAGTGATTAATATAATTTGTTACAGCTTGTTTCGCAATCGTTGTATAATAAATAAAAAAGTTTATACTTTACTAGACATCCAAACCGTCTACTCTACATTCTATAATATAAATTTCCTTTTAAAAAAACAATACTTTCATATCCTCTTTTTAAAATGTCTGCTATATCATTAGATCATGTGAATACGGAACATGAATATTTCAATACAATATTGTTTATACTTCAAAAAAATTTATGTTCAGCTAAATGCATGAATTCTATTTTACATTTTTAGCAACGCCAATATGCACTGTATTTTCAAACGGTTGTGGTATCTTTCTCTGTGATGACCTGTGCGGTCATGACGGAACATCTTCCTCTAATGCAAACACTTGTACGGCGTCCAGAGACTCTGATAATCAGAGAAAAGCTTTCACTTGTAAAGTGGAAACCTGTCATATTCCAATTACCAGCCTCCAGAAATGCTAATTCTGATTTTCTTGTTAAAATCTGACGTCAGCATCTCATGTTTGACATTCAATGAGGGTTTACGCATTTGTATAATCAAGCGTAAGTTTATAGTCTTGTATATACGCGTCATCTATCGATATTCGCGACAGGTTTCAGTTATCCAGAGAACGAATTGCTATTTTTAACATTTGTGTATTTCGACATTATTATAATGTGATCAGGCCAACTGAATATGGCTGGTATTAGCTTCATGTGTGCTTGGCTTAGTTTGGATGTTTTGAGGGGTTTGCTATCACAGCATCAGCTTAGGTTATATGGAATCTTTCCAAATAATATTGGCGGCGGTAGTCACCGGGTGGCCCTTCGAGTACTATTTCAACCATTGAGGGGCACCCGGATCGAATCTCCGACCGTCCGCAAGCCAGCTGGATATCTTCCTGTCATGAATTAACTACCGTGGTGATGTCTACGGTCTACAGTCTACGCTCTTACCCACACGGCCATAGAGGTCCATGTGTGCTTTGTTGAAACACGATTTTAGTGTCAACATAATAAACAATATGATGGAAAAATCACAGGAAAACACAACAATTATAATTCTAACCATATCAGCACATTAATGGACACGGTCGCATCGTTCCCCACCCACCCACTTTCAACAAACCAATTCCTCACTATACTGAATATATCTCTTGCAATGTATATAATAATGATATGAATGTATGTGCTTGTGATCTTCTGTTCTTCTTTCGCCTTGTCTTTACGCACGCAATGTTCCAATCTGTCCTACATAGCTATATGTCTTGCGAAATACAATGTCTATTATTGCGTCATGACCTGGAATAAATAGAATTCAGATGACGTCATGAACATCCGGGTTACTGTTTTCTACAAGTTTCAATCGCAATAATTATGGCAACGTGTTGACATTTGGTCACGTGGTTGTAATATATGTATTTGTGCACTTGCATAACATATTTAGTATAATTATAACGTAAATCTAGTGAATTCAATACACCGCCATGTTTTTTGGATTGCATGTACAATTTGCATGGATTGTGAAATGTTCAATGATCCCATATATTTCAGCATAAGTAAATATAGTTTTGGGTCATCTGAAAGTTATGTAGACGAAAGATATATATTGTTTTGGAACTTTCAATATATGCACGGTTGGAGAAGAGAAATATCAAGATCCAGGGTCGAAGGTTATTAAAGATATTTCAAATCTCAAACTCAAGTGATATGATTGGTTGAGATGATATTTACACTTAACTGAACCAATCAGTTGCTTGAGACCGAGTCTGAGATTGGAGAATAGTTTTATAACCTCCAGGCCTGGCCCTTATGCTATGAAACATTTCTAAGTTGGATATCAAGTTCAACGCCATTCTCAAACTCAGAAACAAGGGTTATACAACTTTTGATTTGGAGCTCATGTTGCGTCTGAGATCCAGAACAACTCAAGATTGGTCAGGATCAAACTCAACAAGCAATCTCAGTTTCATAGCCTACGTTTTTGCCTCAAATTTTGAGTTTTGAGATTTGAGTTGAGTTTTGAGCTGAGATTAACTCTTTCAGCGCCGAATAAATTCAAAGCAATGCGCACATAACATATATAACATGTAACGCCGCGTCTGATCCGGATCTATGTTGTTTGCTATTCTGATAGATGCTTTAGCTCTACTGTCTGACGAGCAATCAGCATATAGCCTGATCAGACGGCACGTTCTGTTCTGTCTGATCGGGTTCTCGGCTTTTTGCAAAGGTATTTTATGCGACTTTGGTGGTGAAAGAGCTAAAACATTCTTATAACCTCAGGGCCTGGAATCATTGAAGATGAGACCTGAATTTAGCTGGATATCGTCTGAACGAAGTATGAGAGAGTACATGTTGAAACAAGGAAAGGCAAACATTACGTCATAATTACGGCGACTCTCCAGTTGTTATTGGTTGAATTATACCACCGATGCCCCTTCGAGCAGTGCTGCTGTCACAGAATGTCACACAGGTAGAACCATTGACCAATCACAAGCCAGTTGCATGGATATGTTCATCACTTGAAGGAAATCGACACTACCAGTATGATTCGAACCTAGCGGTATGGGGCAAGTAATTTGAAGTCAACGACCTTAGCCACTCCGACACATAGGCCCCATAGAAGAACATAATTATATGGTTGCTTATTTAGTTTATACAAATTTATTTTAGCTCGATTGCGAAACAAGTTCCTACAACTTATATTAATCACTCTCGAGACCGCATTCCTGATGGAATCCATCGCCACGAGGGAGAGAGAAGAGGCAACGTGGAACTTAAATGCCTTGCACAAGGGCACAATCGTAACGTCTCCAGCGGGGCACGAACTCTGGGCCTTTCGCACCTGGCTGCTTATTTGATTGCGTTATTAGCTACATATCTCCGTCGGTCCAAATGAATATATATAATTATATACTTGCAACTGTATATTTTAAAAGTAATACGTAGTGCAAAAGTAATTTGAATTTCTAATGCGAATTAAAATATCTCATACTGGATTCCTATGCATTTTACGGTACCGTTGATACCACGAGCAAGTGAACAAGACATTCCAAGATGAGAGACAGATTGTGCATTGCTGCGTGTTTCATAACAATAGAAAGCATTTCATTTAGAATACAAAACAAAACCCAACATTGTAATAATGTAGAAACTTAAAACGCTTTATAAAACAGTACACACCATAAGAAAAAGTCGTGCATCAAAGAAAAGGCCCACAGCATGGAACACGACTCGGAAATGTGACCAGGTATGTAACAGCACACATAACTACATTTACCACTATGTTCACATAGAGCTATGTTTGCTTAATGTATATATGGGTATATACCTCTTATATAATCATAAGCTATTTACTATTTAGGCATAATCCAGGTTAGGAACACACTCTTCTACGGAGACGTTGCTTAACAACTTCAAACTCCATAACCATTTCACAGCAACAACATCATAAACGGCAAAGTGTCTCTTAATACTGTACAGTTAGTGCATGCGTATTAAGATATACATGTAGCTTACATACATGGTCCGGTTCATATATATTGACATTTACGCGGCCACTCTCAGCATTATCTTTAAATTGAATTGTGAGACGGCTTGAACTTGTTGTATAATAATTATATTGTTCCGTGTCTTTTCATGAATTTATAACAATATATGTTGCATCAAATGATTAACATTGTAGAATGTGTGCTTGCATATTTCACATTAATGACGGCGTTCTCGATTCTGTTTGCACATTGTGTCGATATAAACAGCTAGGATGAGAGCGAAAGCCTGTTTACATATAACACATTTGTATGTGGGCGATTTCACGATGATTGAGTATGCGCTTATTTCCAGTGATTGACTCAATCGATGTATTAAAGAGGCATTAGCTGGCCGCCTGACAAAACATGTTCTTACAAAGTTGGCGGTGGTAGTTTTTATAGTTTATACAAATTTATTTTAGCTCGATTGCGAAACAAGTTCTTTCAACTTATATTAATCACTCTCGAGACCTCATTCCTGATGGAATTCATCGCCATGAAGGAGGGAGAAGAGGCAATGTGGAATTTATATGCCTTGCCTAAGGGCACAATCGTAACGGCTCCAGCGGTGTTCGAACTCCGGACCTTTCGCACCTAAGCGAACGCGCATCCACTTAGCATACATATACATGCATTCTTTATGGCAAACAGTGATAATAGCATAAATGTTATAAATACTTGTACAATGTACATAGATATCAAACATAAAGAAATATAGAGTTGTTCAAATTTTGAGAAGGTTATACGTATTCATGATCATATTTTACATATAGTATGCATACATTTACAGTAATTACTCACATTTAAAATAAAATATTGCTATATTGTTATATTGTAGCAGTTACTATAATATTATAATATGACAGGTTATTTATATTGCTTATCTGTTCATTCGCTATTTAAATTTTCTCTCTAACTAATAATAAATATACATTTTAAAAATGAAACCAATATGACGTTGATCTTAAACGAAACGAAACAGAAAGGCCAACAAATGGTTTCCTAATGTGTAATTCAATTTGAAAGTTAGCCATTTAGCATCCACGCTCCCTAAAGTTTACGATTCGCATGGTGTGCTAACTATTTAACACATTAAGTAATACAACATACATTATATAAACAAGACAATAATTCACGTAGTTGAAAACTAGTGCTAAATGTAATGAAACTATGGATTGTTCTCCACGCACGTGTGTGCATCTGCAATGTGTGATATTCCTTCGTAAGATTGAGATTGAGAGAAATCCCAAAAATAAAACAGGTTTCCCTGTTAAATATTGTTTTGGTTATTATTGCTATACTTTTAAATACATTTACTTATAACCGTAAATATGAAGATGAGTTTCCGCGTGTATATTGGTGGTTCCACATGTATTTGGGATGTTCACGGGTATGTTGGTGGTTAGATGTGTATTTGGGAGGTTCCATTGGTAACTGGGTGGTTCCATATGTATGTAGGTGGTTCCACGGGTGTTTGAGTTATGGATTGTTCCATTTGTATGTGGAGGGTTCCACTGGTATTTGTGTGGTTCAAAGTGTATATAGGTACCAGGCCGCGTCTGATCAGGATCTATGTTGTTTGCTATTATGACAGATGTTTTAGCTCCACGGTCTGAAGAGCAATCAGCATATAGCATGATCAGACGACACGTTCTGTTCTGTCTGATTGGGTTCTGGGCTCTTGTTGCAAATGTCTTTTATGCGACTTTGACGGTGAAAGAGTTAAGCAAAGGTAAATATAGAGATATATGTGTTTGATTTTGGAAAATGAGAAATGTCATCGTCTGCTCAGGATTGTCACGTGACAGTCATGAGACAATTCCATATCAACTACTGCAACGTAATACCGGTACGCCCATGGTAAATATCAATGACAACGTACCATTGGCACAATTGCGTTCTAGTGCAGTGCCAAAGTGCAATGGTACAGACAGAGACCCATTCCAGAATCTCCTCTGGTTCTTTTACGTGCACGGTGTAAAGCACCACCACGAGACCTCGGTTTAACGTCCCATCCTGAAAGACTAAACAGGTTTGACTGTAGTGGGAATATATCTCTCAAAGGGAGATAATAGGACAACACTACCTCCCATTAATGTACACACCTACTTAATACATTTATCACGGATATGTTATTCAACCGATAATAACCTGTTCCGTTAGATATTCTAATATGCGTAATGTATATACATGCACTCAGCAACAACAAGACTTGTCGTATCCGTGCCATGCAATATTCTCTTTAGTGAGAAAGGCAAGCTTTGATGGTTTGGTATCAAGTTTCTATTGAATGAAAATCACTTGCAATTCTCGTACACTCTAGTGGCACCTATTTTAAGTATCTTAGGCCACACTACTATATAACAACAACAACAACAACAACAACAACAACAACAACAACAACAATACATTTATTGCATATAACACATATATATAGATAGTACTAGATCTGATAATCCAGGGATCGCAGGTTCGATCCGCCTTCTGACCCTAATAAAATTAACAGTCGTTCAGATGGGACGTTAAACCGAGGTCTCGTGTCGGTGCTTTACACCGTGCACGTAAAAGACCCAGAGGAGACTCTGGAATGGGTCTCTGTCTGTATCATTGCACTATCCTCCAAAATCTAAAATGACTAATCTCTTCAGGAGGCGTCGCTCATATGGGCAACCGGTAGCGACGATAAATAAACGTAAAACACAGTACTAGATCATTGTAAATTACACACACCTATGTCAACAAAGGATGGCACTTCATATCAAAATGAGCCACACAATGCCGAAGCGAATACGACCCCAAACTACTGCTGATATGGAATATAATGGATGTTGAATATATGAATATTGAATATATGAATGATGAATATATATAAATGTTGAATATATGAATGTTGAATATATAAATGTTGAATATATAAATGTTGAGTGTAATGAATGTTGAATATATGAATGATGAATATATGAATGTTGAATATATAAATGTTGAATATATGAATGATGAATATATATAAATGTTGAATATATAAATGTTGAGTGTAATGAATGTTGAATATATGAATGTTGAATATATAAATGTTGAATATATAAATGTTGAGTGTAATGAATGTTGAATATATGAATGTTGAATATATAAATGTTGAATATATGAATGTTGAATATATAAATATTGAATATATGAATGATGAATATATATAAATGTTGAATATAAGAATGTTGAATATATAAATGTTGAATATATAAATGTTGAATATATGAATGTCGAATATATAAATGTTGAATATATATAAATGTTGAATATATAAATGTTGAGTGTAATGAATGTTGAATATATGAATGTTGAATATATAAATGTTGAATATATAAATGTTGAATATATGAATGTTGAATATATAAATGTTGAATATATGAATGTTGAATATATAAATGTTGAATATATAAATGTTGAGTGTAATGAATGTTGAATATATGAATGTTGAATATATAAATGTTGAATATATAAATGTTGAGTGTAATGAATGTTGAATATATGAATGTTGAATATATAAATGTTGAATATATGAATGTTGAATATATAAATATTGAATATATGAATGATGAATATATATAAATGTTGAATATAAGAATGTTGAATATATAAATGTTGAATATATAAATGTTGAATATATGAATGTCGAATATATAAATGTTGAATATATATAAATGTTGAATATATAAATGTTGAGTGTAATGAATGTTGAATATATGAATGTTGAATATATAAATGTTGAATATATGAATGTTGAATATATGAATGTTGAATATATAAATGTTGAATATATAAATGTTGAGTGTAATGAATGTTGAATATATGAATGTTGAATATATAAATGTTGAATATATGAATGTTGAATATATGAATGTTGAATATATAAATGTTGAATATATATAAATGTTGAATATATAATGTTGAATATATAATGTTGAATATATGAATGTTGAATATATGAATGTTGAATATAAATGTTGAATATATGAATGATGAATATATAAATGTTGAATATATGAATGATGAATATATATAAATGTTGAATATATAAATGTTGAGTGTAATGAATGTTGAATATATGAATGTTGAATATATAAATGTTGAATATATAAATGTTGAATATATGAATGTTGAATATATGTAATAATGTGAATATATAAATGTGATATATGAATGTTGAATATATGAATGTTGAATATATAAATGTTGAATATATGAATGTTGAATATATATAAATGTTGAATATATAAATGATGAATATATGAATGTTGAATATATAAATGTTGAATATATATAAATGTTGAATATATAAATGTTGAATATATTAATGTTGAATATATGAATGTTGAATATATAAATGTTGAATATATAAATGTTGAATATATGAATGTTGAATATATGAATGTTGAATATATAAATGTTGAATATATGAATGTTGAATATATAAATGTTGAATATATAATGAATGTATGAATTATATATAATGTTGAATATATAAATGTTGAATATATTAATGTTGAATATATGAATGTTGAATATATAAATGTTGAATATATAAATGTTGAATATTATGAATGTTGAATATATGAATGTTGAATATATAATGTGAATATATGAATGATGAATATATATAAATGTTAATATATGAATGTTGAGTGCAATGAATGTTGAATATATGAATGTTGAATATATGAATGTTGAATATATGAATGTTGAATATATAAATGTTGAATATATGAATGTTGAATATATAAATGTTGAATATATAAATGTTGAATATATAAATGTTGAGTGTAATGAATGTTGAGTGTAATGAATGTTGAATATATGAATGTTGAATATATAAATGTTGAATATATGAATGATGAATATATATAAATGTTGAATATATGAATGTTGAATATATAAATGTTGAATATATAAATGTTGAATAAAAAAAATATATAAATGTTGAATATATAAATGTTGAGTGTAATGAATGTTGAGTGTAATGAATGTTGAATATATGAATGTTGAATATATAAATGTTGAATATATGAATGTTGAATATATAAATGTTGAATATATGAATGATGAATATATATAAATGTTGAATATATAAATGTTGAGTGTAATGAATGTTGAATATATGAATGATGAATATATGAATGTTGAATATATAAATGTTGAATATATATAAATGTTGAATATATAAATGTTGAGTGTAATGAATGTTGAATATATAAATGTTGAATATATGAATGTTGATATATAAATGTTGAATATAAAAAAAAAAAACAAAAAAAATATAAATGTTGAAATATAAATGTGAGAAATGTAATAATAATTTGAAATATGAATGTTGAATATATAAATGTTGAATATATGAATGATGAATATATATAAATGTTGAATATATGAATGATGAATATATGAATGTTGAATATATAAATGTTGAATATATGAATGTTGAATATATAAATGTTGAATATATAAATGTTGAGTGTAATGAATGTTGAATATATGAATGTTGAATATATGAATGTTGAATATATAAATGTTGAATATATGAATGTGAATAAATGAATATATAAAATGTTGAATATATAAATGAATGAATATATAGAATGTTGAATATATAAATGTTGAAATATATAAATGTTGAATATATAAATGTTGAATATAATAAATGTTGAATATATGAATGTTGAATATATGAATGTTGAATATATGAATGTTGAAAATATATAAATGTTGAATATATGAATGTTAATATATAAATGTGAATATATGAATGTTGAATATATAATGTGAATATATAAATGTGAATATATAAATGATGATAATATATATAAATGTTGAATATATGAATGTTGAATATATAAATGTTGAATATATAAATGTTGAGTGTAATGAATGTTGAATATATGAATGATAAAAAAAAAAAAAAAAAAAACGAATATATAAATGTTGAATATATAAATGTTGAATATATATAAATGTTGAATATATAAATGTTGAGTGTAATGAATGTTGAATATAT
>CM026389.1:36446947-36475100 GCA_014843695.1 Archivesica marissinica | reverse complement strand
TGTTGAATATATGAATATTGAATATATGAATGATGAATATATATAAATGTTGAATACATGAATGTTGAATATATAAATGTTGAATATATAAATGTTGAGTGTAATGAATGTTGAATATATGAATGATGAATATATGAATGTTGAATATATAAATGTTGAATATATGAATGATGAATATATATAAATGTTGAATATATGATGTTTGAATATACGAATGTTGAATATATAAACTGTTGAATATATGATGATGAATATTATAAATGTTTGAATATAAATGTTGAGTGTAATGAATGTTGAAATATATAATGATGAATATGATGAATGTTGAATATATGTAAAGTTGATATATATAAATGTTGAATATATAAATGTTGAGTGTAATGAATGTTGAATATATGAATGTTGAATATATGAATGTTGAATATATGAATGTTGAATATATATATAAATGTTGAATATATGAATGTTAATATATGAATGTTGAATATATGAATGTTGAATATATGAATGATGAATATATAAATGATGAATATATGAATGATGATTATATATATAAATGTTGAATATATGAATGTTGAATATATTATTGTTGAATATAAAATGTTGATTGTATGAATGTTGAAATATATGAGATGAATTATATAAATGTTTAATATATGAATGATGAATATATTATGTTAATATATGAATGTTGAATATATAATGTTGATTATATGAATGTTGAATATGATATTGTTTAATATATATAATGTTGAATTATATAAATGTTGAGTGTAATGAATGTTGAATATTATGAATGTTTGAATATATAATGTTGAATATATGAATGTTGAATATATATTGTTGAATATTGAATGTTTATATGAATGATGAATATATGTGATGAATGTTGAATATATGAATGTTGAATATATGAATGTTGAATATATAAATGATGAATATATGAATGTTGAATATATAAATGTTGAATATAAAATGTTGAATATATATAAATGTTGAATATATAAATGTTGAGTGTAATGAATGTTGAATATATGAATGTTGAATATATGAATGTTGAATATATGAATGATGAATATATATAAATGTTGAATATATGAATGTTAATATATGAATGATGAATATATGAATGATGAATGTTGAATATATGAATGTTGAATATATGAATGATGAATATATAAATGATGAATATATGAATGTTGAATATATGAATGTTGAATATATATAAATGTTGAATATATAAATGTTGAATATATATAAATGTTGAATATATAAATGTTGAGTGTAATGAATGTTGATTATATGAATGTTGAATATATAAATGTTGAATATATGAATGTTGAATATATAAATGTTGAATATATGAATGTTGAATATATAAATGTTGAATATACGAATATTGAATACATGAATGTTGAATATATAAATGTTGAATATATAAATGTTTAATATATGAATGATGAATATATATGAATGTTGAATATATAAATGTTGAATATATAAATGTTGAATATATAAATATTGAATATATGAATGTTGAATATATAAATGTTGAATATATAAATATTGAATATATGAATGTTGAATATATAAATGGTGAGTGTAATGAATGTTGAATATATGAATGCTGAATATATGAATATTGAATATATAAATGTTGAGTGCAATGAATGTTGAATATATGAATGTTCAATAAAATGAGCATGTGTTTAAGGTCTATAGCATTGCATTCGTTATAGTTGTAAATATGTATCAACATTCATGGTCACTCCAGTACAATCACAGCAATTCATGGAATAAACATATTGATTGTTACGTTCTGAAGCTGTACACTGGTCTGTTTTACGCTATAAACCACATGAATTGAGTAATTCCTCACTCAGAGTGTCAAATGAACAGAAGACACGCTACACAAATGCATACTTGTAAATATACATTCATACGTATTGTACAGTGATGTCATCACATAATCTGGTGAATACATATAGGATATTAAATGAGCGGTCATTTGTTACAGACGGATCTGTAGTCCAGTGGTAACACGCTGGACTGGTAATCCAGGGATCGCAGGTTCGATCCCCCGTCTGACCCTAATAAAATTAACAGTCTTTCAGATGGGACGTTAAACCGAGGTCTCGTGTCGGTGCTGTACACCGTGCACGTAAAAGAACCAGAGGATACTCTGGAAGGGGTCTCTGTCTGTATCATTGCACCATCCTCCACAAATCTAAAATGACTTCAGGAGGCGTCGCTCATATGGGCAACCGGTAGCGACGATAAATAAACGTAAAACACACACATGTCATTTGTTATTGAATGTATTCAAAAAAATCGATAAAAACCAGCATTAAATGACTCGTTCAATTATAAATGAACACGAATATATAGCATACTATTCATTTACCTTATTGGGAAGGTCCGTTTTCTAATGTTGGTTATAACTTGTGGCCCGACCCGTTTGCTATGTTACACCGTTTGAGGCTTATATCTTACTTAAAACACACACTTATATAACAATATACTACTAATAAAAAGTGTTAATTTCGTACATTTATATGTGCCTTATAATCTGTTAACTTATTTCACATCTGAGTCATGCTCGTGTGTAATATTGTATTGTCGAATGTATTACATATGCAATAAAATATGGTTAAATTAAAAAAAGTAGTTATTGCACTAATGAAATACGAAATATAATTATGCAATGGCGAGTAGTAGTAATCTTTATTTACATCTCGTCATTGTACGTACTATATTTACAATAATATTACATGTATAGTTTACATAATAAAAGTACAATGCCACTCCAACATGGAGTTATAAGAGATGAACAAACTTATACATACTCATTTATCACAGTGTGACTTTAAACCGAGGTCTCGTGTCGGTGCTTTACACCGTGCACGTGAAAGAACCAGAGGATACTATGGAATGGGTCTCTGTCTGTACCATTGCACTATCCTCCAAAATCTAAAATGACTAATCTCTTCAGGAGGCGTCGTTCATATTGACAACCGATAGCGACGATAAATAAACGTAAAACACACACGCCTTGCTCAATGACACTACATACGTGGCCTGACCGAGTATCAAACCCGGGACCGATCGAATCCAAATCCCACGCTCTATCACTGGATAACGGATGCCACACACAATATATGCGTTCTCAATATATTCTCAAAATCGAGTTTGTGTTAGTACACAATGTAATTTTAATTCCGTTACGGTGAAATATATTCCAAGAATAATGTTACGGCTTCAGTGTAGGCTTGAACTAATTGCGATATCAATTATGTACGCACGTGGTATGCACAAACGGTAGCAAACAGTTAAACACCGTTATATTAGTGAATGAGTTTTGTAAATGTCAAAGGTTAACTTGGAGTATTGTTTCCCGAGAAATTTATCATACTTTTTTAAAAAGTGCGGCACTACTTAGAAATTAATTAGATTTCTACATGAAAGCGAGCACAATTTTCTGGGAAAACTGTCATTTTGAGTGTCTCCGATATTCTGGAAAGCGTCTGTTACTATTGGCGGGATGTATGCGTCTAGTGATGCGGACTTCACGAATCGATATCCGTTGTGAAATTCGTACAGATTTTTCATTGTGACTTTTAACTAGTTCGCTGGATACAGTGCATCGGATTTTGCCTATTATGTATGTAACCTATCTTAATTATCTCTTAATATTTTCTTTAAATAACTCCCTCTCTATGATTGCGATATGAGGGTACGTGTTGAGTGTCGTATGTATAGTTTATTTTACAATCGGTGTAGGAAGTTCGTTATTTCATACAAACGTTTAGCGTTATATCTTTTGATTCCCTTATTGGTTGTATGTGGCATATGCCGTTTGTTTAACATAATGGTTGTGTTAAATGCCTGCTCGTTGTACTAAGTATAACACCAGTGTATATGCATTACACGTACATAAAATAACCACTAGTTTCAATGTTTTATTAGATGACCAAGCCCGTACGCTTGCTTTTCACAGGGGTGCGTAATTTCTTCAGCGTGAGTTCAAAACACCAGTGCGTAGCGGTACCCGCATCCGTTTTTCGTGGAGTTTGGGGTTCTCTCCCAATTCTTTGTGCCGGATGTCCGATTAGTGCAGGCTGTCCGATTAGCGCAGTGGTTAGCGCGCTCGCTTTTCACAAATGCAACCCGGGTTCGATCTTCAGACCGGAAAGTATGTGAGATGGTACGGGTGAGATGGTACGGTGGTCGCCAGATTGGACAGGTGGGTTTTTCTCCGGGTACTCCGGTTTCCTCCCACACGAATGCCCACATTTACCCTTTCATCCGCGCCAACGAAAGTGATTAATATTAAGTTGTTAAAACTTGCTTCGCAATCGTAGTAAAATAAATAAAGTTAAAAAAAGTATTTGTGCCTAGGCGCCTTTGATGCTTCATCAATATATTTCTTGTGCATATTTATATTGACTATTGCACTAAATTAAATATATAGAAAACTAGGCGACACTCATATATTGGGTTGAATGTGTAGCAATGGTGTGATATTTGGGCTTATAAAGTGGCTCTACGAAATTTAATTTTAATAATTTATCAGCAAAAAGCGACCCTCGGCACATTTAGGGGGTGCGTTTTCACTCGCATGTGGGCCTTGTTGATATGATAATGTGTAATATATATACATAAATAAATATAAGAATGAAGAGGATCAACTATTCCAAAGTGACTAGATTTCTGCAGCTTTATAACACATTTCCCCTCAGAAAATAGTAAAAATTATATGGAGAGTTGACCATCTATATACTGGCACCGTATAACTCGGGATAAGTCGGGGAATTGTTCTATCTTATGATACCGTTACAACAATGTCCCTATAAACTCGGGATAAGTCGGGGAATTGTTCTCTCTTATGATACCGTTACAGCAATGTCCCTATATAGCGAGACCTGACTTACGCCTGGTCCCTGCAATCTGACTCTCGAATTACAATACACGTTGTAAATTAGCATGTTTCTTTCTAATGTTGTTATTGTTAAAGTATGCCTATCTATGTACAGTCTACATCCGTTATGTCAAAGTCGGTTATGTCGAATTCTCCGGTTATCTCGAAGTCCCGTTTCAGATACTATCATTTTTACACATAACTGGCTACGTTTATATAGAATTTCGTTAGGTCATATTTCGGATATGTCGAAGCATTTTGTTCGGTCCGACGGACTTCGACATAACGGATGTAGTATATTGTATTACATTAACATGAATATAAAGAAGTGCTCAACAAAGTGAGATAGTAGAGTGTAATTGGATACCAAGTGAGTATCGTTGGAGGTTGTATATGTTTTTAACAATTTACTGCTCTTTTTCTGCTTTTCATCGAGGTATGAAAACGAACATAAATCGTTATAATTGTGATTAACATTTTACAAATTACAAAACAAGTTCTCTTGGATTCGTCACGCCAACTAAAAGAATTCCGCTATGAATATTAATGATCATTTTTCGATTCATTGGACTATGAACGGCGATCACGTGGGCTGGATCAGCCAACCAGAATCACGATATTTAAGAATAAACCCAGTCTTTCCCTAATTCTGACGGGTTACACGTTATATAGTACACATTAATGTACGAATGGGGTGGTGTTACATGTTATGTTGTACACTTTAAAGTACGACTGTTGCCTGGTTACACGTTACAGTGTACACTTTAAAGTACGACTGTTGCCTGGTTACACGTTACAGTGTACACTTTAAAGTACGACTGTTGTGGGTACATGTTACATTTGACTTGTTCAAGCGACACATTGTTCTATTTAGCGTCTTAATAATGTGGTTATATTGTACATGTATAATTCATTACCATATTGATGCCGGGTACAAGTTACCATGTGATAGCTATAGCCATGTTATGGCCGGGTACCAGTTACCATGTGATAGTTATAGTCGTAATATTGAATGTTACATTTACTACCTAAATTACGAATAATGCGGGCTATTGGTTACAATGTACAATTGGAAGTCGTAATTGTGTTTGTTCACAGTTACATGTTACATTATTAATTTAAATGTATGAATAATGTTGCTTGTATCTTGTATTGCACTATTTTACTAATATTGTGGATCAATATATTCATTGTATTTTGGAGGTTCTAATAATGTAAGTTACAATGTATGTTGAAGGTTCTAATATTGTAAGTTACATTGTATTGTGGAGGTTCTAATATTGTAAGTTACATTGTATTTTGGAGGTTCTAATATTGTAAGTTACATTGTATTTTGGAGGTTCTAATATTGTAAGTTACATTGTATTTTGGAGGTTCTAATGTTGTAAGTTACATTGTATTGTGGAGGTTCTAATATTGTAAGTTACATTGTATTGTGGAGGTTCTAATATTGTAAGTTACATTGTATTTTGGAGGTTCTAATATTGTAAGTTACATTGTATTTTGGAGGTTCTAATATTGTAAGTTACATTGTATTTTGGAGGTTCTAATGTTGTAAGTTACATTGTATTGTGGAGGTTCTAATATTGTAAGTTACATTGTATTGTGGAGGTTCTAATATTGTAAGTTACATTGTATTTTGGAGGTTCTAATATGTAAGTTACATTGTATTTGGAGGTTCTAATATTGTAAGTTACATTGTATTTTGGAGGTTCTAATATGTAAGTTACATTGTATTGTGGAGGTTCTAATATTGTAAGTTACATTGTATTTTGGAGGTTCAAGTTAATTGTATTTTGGAGGTTCTAATGTTGTAAGTTACATTGTATTGTGGAGGTTCTAATATTGTAAGTTACATTGTATTGTGGAGGTTCTAATATTGTAAGTTACATTGTATTGGAGGTTCTAATATTGTAAGTTACATTGTATTTTGGAGGTTCTAATTGTAAGTTACATTGTATGTGGAGGTTCTAATATTGTAAGTTACATTGTATTTTGGAGGTTCTAATATTGTAAGTTACATTGTATTTTGGAGGTTCTAATATTGTAAGTTACATTGTATTTTGGAGGTTCTAATATTGTAAGTTACATTGTATTGTGGAGGTTCTAATATTGTAAGTTACATTGTATTTTGGAGGTTCTAATATTGTAAGTTACATTGTATTGTGGAGGTTCTAATATTGTAAGTTACATTGTATTTTGGAGGTTCTAATGTTGTAAGTTACATTGTATTTTGGAGGTTCTAATATTGTAAGTTACATTGTATTTTGGAGGTTCTAATATTGTAAGTTACATTGTATTGTGGAGGTTCTAATATTGTAAGTTACATTGTATTTTGGAGGTTCTAATATTGTAAGTTACATTGTATTGTGGAGGTTCTAATATTGTAAGTTACATTGTATTTTGGAGGTTCTAATGTTGTAAGTTACATTGTATTTTGGAGGTTCTAATATTGTAAGTTACATTGTATTTTGGAGGTTCTAATATTGTAAGTTACATTGTATTGTGGAGGTTCTAATATTGTAAGTTACATTGTATTTTGGAGGTTCTAATATTGTAAGTTACATTGTATGTTGGAGGTTCTAATATTGTAAGTTACATTGTATCTTAGAAGTTCTAATATTGTAAGTTACATTGTATGTTGGAGGTTCTATTATTGTAAGTTACATTGTATGTTGGAGGTTCTAATATTGTAAGTTACATTGTATCTTAGAAGTTCTAATATTGTAAGTTACATTGTATGTTGGAGGTTCTAATATTGTAAGTTACATTGTATTTTGGAGGGTCTAATATTGTAAGTTACATTGTATGTTGGAGGTTCTAATATTGTAAGTTACAATGTATGTTGGAGGTTCTAATATTGTAAGTTGTATATTTAGAAGTCCAAATATTGAGGGCATCAATATACATTGCTCTAGTTAATGTCGGAATATTGGATTAAATGCTATTGGGCTATCGTTCTATTTCAAGCTGGACTATAACATGCTATCATTGTACTAAGTCCACCTAGTGTTGGTAGAATTTAGTTAACTCTGACATAGTGTACATAATACATTGCCTGTTATTTAATACAGATTTGTTTTAGCTCGATTGCGAAACAAAGCTTTTACAACATTAGATTAATCGCTCTCGAGACCTCATTCCTGTTGACATTCATCGCCATGAGGGAGAGAAAAGAGTCAACCTGGAATTTAAATACCTAATCCTAACGGACACAGGTAGCCACGAACTGTTCGTGTCGTTAATGCATGAAGCCAACATGCTACCTCTGAGCTATCACTCAGTGTTTTACGTTTATTGATCGTCGCTACCGATTGCCCATATGAGCGACGCCTCCTGAAGAGATTAATCATTTTAGATGTTGGAGCAAAGTGCAATGATACAGACAGAGACCCATTCCAGAATCCCCTTTGGTTCTTTTATGTGCATGGTTTAAGCACCGACAAGAGACCTAGGTTTAAAGTCCCAAATAGGTTTTAGTATTAGTGTCAGACGGAGGACCGAGCCTGCGATCCCTGGATTACCAGTCCAACGTGTTAACAACTGGACTACAGATCCTTGTTGTTAAATTTATTTCAAGACGCCACCGCATACATACATTTGGGCGACTATGAACTATCACAACTTCCACATTGCCTGTTATATTAATGGCCTAGTAACGACGTCAGTTTATGTTCAGTACATGTATACCTGTCCTTTGTATAGATATTTAATAAAAGTTATACATCAATAAAGTTGGCATTAATGATATACTCTACAACATGTCGTTAATTCACCGATACATGTGGCGACAGCCGGTACTTACATACTTCTACTGATGTATGTATGTATGTTTTACGTTTATTTATCGTCGCTAAAGGTTGCCCATATGAGTGACGCCTCCTGAAGAGATTAGTTATTTTAGATTTTGGAGGATAGTGCAATGATACAGACAGAGACCAATTCCAGAATATCCTCTGGTTCTTTTACGTGCACGGTGTAAAGCACCGACACGAGACCTCGGTTTAACGTCCCATCTGAAAGACTGTTAATTTTATTAGGGTCAGACGGGGGATCGAACCTGCGATCCCTGGATTACCAGTCCAGCGTGTATGTATACTGTTGTGGAGTATATATATATTACAGAATTATTGCAGATCTTGTAAAAAAAGTATACCCATAAAGGTAGGTAATTTCACAAAGCATGTTCATGTGTGGCCATATGTTTTAATCGATACTCTTTACCTGTAATATTAAAATTTAAATAATCACAATATCTAATCATTACAATATGTCGGTGTGCATTCTAATAATCGCATAATCGGGTTTTATGTATGACCCTAGTTGTATGGGAGATAGATCGAGTGTCGTATATTGATATGTATGACCCTAGTGGTATGGGGGATGGATCGAGTGTCGTATATTGATATGTACGACCCTAGTTGTATGGGAGATAGCTCGAGTGTCGTATATTGATATGTATGACCCTAGTTGTATGGGAGATAGATCGAGTGTCGTATATTGATATGTACGACCCTAGTTGTATGGGAGATAGATCGAGTGTCGTATATTGATATGTACGACCCTAGTTGTATGGGAGATAGCTCGAGTGTCGAATATTGATATTTTCTTTGCACTGTGTGTGTGCGTTTTACGTTTATTTATCGTGGCAACCGGTTGCCCATATGAGCAACGCCTCCCGAAGAGATTAGTCATTTTAGATTGTTGGAGGATAGTGCAATGATACAGACAGAGACCCATTCCAGAGTCTCCAGGTTCTTCTACGTGCACGATGTACAGCACCGACACGAGACCTCAGTTTAAAGTCACATCCGCTGAAAGACAGTTAATTTTATTAGTGTCAGACGGGGTATCTAACCCTGGATTACCAGTCCAACGTGTTACCACTGGACTAAATATCCGTCTGTAAGGTTATTGGCTAGCACATATGTACGCACTTAAAAACAATGCACGGTAGAGGGTAAGCGGTCTGAAATCTCTGAACTTGATTGAAAATCCCTAGAAATATTAATTTTACTGTTATTTCATTCGTCCCATTCTAGAATACACACATACTTGTATCCAGTAAATTCTGGTGGTAGGGAAAGACGACATAATAGGAATAGATTGAGGCTATTCGTTTGCTTGTGTATACGATTGACGTATTTTTCACCGAATGAACATTGAAAGCATTATTATCACGAGTCGCACTAGAACAGAGTAATAATGAATTATTTCTATGTTAATGAGCGAAGCATAATTCGACCTTCCAATGATACTTGAATAGATGCATTGCTCTTAGTTCAACCGTATGCGCAGCTTTTAAAAATCGCGTGGCACGCGAAAGGTTTGTTATACACGGCCTGTTCGGAGCCATCAAAATATATGTACGGGACGGTTATCCAATCAAAATACTGGACACTGCATGGAAGCATTATCAACTGTGCTCTCCAATTGCGGAATAATACAGTTTATTTTCACTGATATATTTCATTGGGGGAACACACGATACAAAGTTATCTTTCCTTTATTGAACAAAATTGGTTACCGTGATATAAAGATCGGTTTTGTGTACTTTTAGCGTTAATTAAGTTAAACATTACTTTGACTGCAAAAAAAAAAAAACAGCCCAGAAAGAATGACACGGGACATATAACTCAATACAAAATATGATGTAGCTCTGTGAAAGAAAACAATATGTTTGTTTATAAATCCGCCTACTTTTTAAGCAAACCCCAGCCAAGTGATATAAAAGTTACTTCCCTTTTGTTCAAAACTACATTTGTATACGAACTAAATCAACAATTATCGCCGTTCTTCTTCTTCCAATTATCTTCTTCCAATTATTGGACTGGATTCCGACTGGAATGTACTTAGTCCGCCGTTGTTGTAGAACATATTGCTCTATGTGTACGTCAGTTGTAAGAGCATGTCACGAACAATAAATGATGGGATACCAGGGCCGTCGCTGGAGCTATTTTTATGATACGCACGGCCAAATATGCTTGTTTGTCGAGTGATCATAGCTAGCGAGTACGCTAGGGGGGTCCGGGGGCATGCCCCTCCCCTGAAATTGTTTGAAATGAGGAAGCAATTTCCTGCATTTCAGTGCATTTTGTAACGTACAGGACTAAAGTTCTTACGACAATCCGTATAAAGGTATAAATTAAGGCTAGATGTATAATATGCATGATCTATCGCCCTTATCAATTAAACAAGCACGTAAAATAGCACACACTAAATTTCGAGATGCACCATATTTGCAATGGGCTATATTATTCCACCATTCCACACATCACGGCGCCTATGTATCCCTACTACCCCCCTGGGGTTTTATTGCATTTTTTGATTTTTTCATTTATTTCATTTTCTGAGACCAATGATACGCACGTGCGTACTTGCGTATGCCCAGCGACGGGCCTGGATACACCCTGTGTTATAACGATGACGCTACTCTTGTTAGTTTAAACATATATTATTTATCAATATTTACATCATGTTGTAACATTAATATACAAGAACAGATGGAATAAACCGGAAGCTAAAAGTCATTTAGATTTTCTCCATGACAAACATAATTTTCATAAACTATGGCAGAGTGTATATACATTTATGAACGTGACAAGTTTTATTCAACTGTAATGATATAAATGTAAGTAAAAATAATATGGAGATGATGATGAAGTAATCAATCGGACTGGTTCACAATACAGATTACGTGTAGTCATTTTAGGAAAGGGAGAGGCGAGAGAGGGGGGTTGGAGAGAGGGAGAGATGGAGTAAGTGAGTGAGTGAGTGAGTGAGTGAGTGAGTGAGTGAGTGAGTGAGTGTGCGTGCGTGCGTGCGTGAGAGAGAGAGATGGAGAGAGAGAGAGAGAGAGAGAGAGAACGCGGTAGGAATCGTTAAGAAAAGAATCACAGGTTAATATTTTCCATCGGTGTATGAACTAAAGCGCGGTTAAAGTGTGTGGTGGCCAAAGGCCGATGACGATGACCATATTCATGTAGCATATACCTGTAGGATATACCGTGTAGGATATACCATGTAGGATATATCGTGTAGGATATACCGTGTAGGATATATCGTGTAGGATATACCATGTAGGATATATCGTGTAGGATATACCATGTAGGATATACCATGTAGGATATACCATGTAGGATATATCGTGTAGGATATACCATGTAGGATATACCGTGTAGGATATATCGTGTAGGATATACCATGTAGGATATATCGTGTAGGATATACCATGTAGGATATACCATGTAGGATATACCGTGTAGGATATACCGTGTAGGATATATCGTGTAGGATATACCGTGTAGGATATATCGTGTAGGATATACCATGTAGGATATATCGTGTAGGATATACCGTGTATGATATACCGTGTAGGATATACCGTGTATGATATACCGTGTAGGATATACCGTGTAGGATATAACGTGTAGGATATACCGTGTATGATATACCGTGTAGGATATACCATGTAGGATATATCGTGTAGGATATACCGTGTAGGATATATCGTGTAGGATATACCGTGTATGATATAACGTGTAGGATATAACGTGTAGGATATACCGTGTATGATATACCGTGTAGGATATACCGTGTAGGATATAACGTGTAGGATATACCGTGTAGGATATACCGTGTATGATATAACGTGTAGGATATAACGTGTATGATATAACGTGTAGGATATAACGTGTAGGATATACCGTGTATGATATAACGTGTATGATATAACGTGTAGGATATACCGTGTATGATATAACGTGTAGGATATAACGTGTAGGATATACCGTGTAGGATATACCGTGTAGATATACCGTGTATGATATAACGTGTATGATATAACGTGTAGGATATACCGTGTAGGATATACCGTGTAGGATATACCGTGTATGATATAACGTGTAGGATATAACGTGTAGGATATAACGTGTATGATATAACGTGTAGGATATACCGTGTAGGATATACCGTGTAGGATATACTGTGTAGGATATAACGTGTAGGATATAACGTGTAGGATATAACGTGTAGGATATACCGTGTAGGATATAACGTGTAGGATATAACGTGTAGGATATACCGTGTATGATATAACGTGTAGGATATAACGTGTAGGATATAACGTGTATGATATAACGTGTATGATATAACGTGTATGATATACCGTGTAGGAATTAACGTGTAGGATATACCGTGTAGGATATACCGTGTAGGATATAACGTGTAGGATATACCGTGTATGATATAACGTGTAGGATATACCGTGTAGGATATACCGTGTATGATATAACGTGTAGGATATACCGTGTAGGATATACCGTGTATGATATAACGTGTAGGATATAACGTGTAGGATATAACGTGTAGGATATACCGTGTAGGATATACCGTGTAGGATTGTAGGATATACCGTGTAGGATATACCGCGTAGGATATACCGCGTATAATATACCTGATGACTGTTTAAGCACTGTTTATTCAGGATAGCGCAGTCATATATAGTGGTATCTTACGTGGTAGCAGACTGCTTACCTGTATTATGTCGTGGTGCATGTGTACTAGGTACAGAAGCCAAGTCAATGTCATGCTATAGGATAAATAACTGAAGGTATTGTCGTGGACCAGACGTCCTGATCAATATATATTATTTATATATTGTTCTTGTAGTTAATGACATGCGCATGCTCAGAAGAGCAATGCGACACCGTTTATAGATCCCTTCGAACATAGCTCCCCGTGAGTCATGTGTGATGTCACAAGGCACATTTGAGGTGTATGCAAATGCCTCATTCGCTATGCCTCCTATTTTAACACAACCTCATATCAGTTATTTACCCACTTTAATTTCTTTGCTATTATTTCTCCCGGAGATATAACTACAGAGACAGGTGAACGAACACAAATTGAAGTCGCTTCAGGTGTGAAAGGCCCGGTGTTCAATATTGTGTTCGGGTTTGGAAGTCGACGTGCACTTCAGCTCGTAGCTATTACCATTACGAGTGTGACCTCTGGCAAGGCACTTAAATTCCACATTGCCTCTTCTCTCTTTCTCGTGGCGATGGATTCCATCGCTGCCTGCACTTAATTACACATAGTTCTGTTGTTGTTAACTAGCATAGACCTCCTCGTCCTTGTGCGGATTCGTTGAATACACTATCCAGCTGGCTTGTGGTGGGTCGGTGGTTCTACCTGGGTGCCCATCCGTGCCTGCAATGCTCATCGGAGGGGCACCCGGGGTCTTCCACGAACAATAGCTGGAAAGTCGCCATATGATCTAAGCTGCTTGTGCGCCCCCTAAAAAATATCAAATCGTTGAATGGAAATTCTAATCATTAATATGCTGAACATCATAGCCAATACGCACACACACCCACATACCCACACACCCACACACCCACACACACCCATATGACATACATACTATGATATCACATTGAAACAAGTTTCGGGTATTCTATACGACCTGCATTTAAATCCAACTGATTGTTGATACATACGTATTCTATTAATGTACAGTCAAGCCTGTCTCAAGCAGCCCGCCAATGGAATCACATAGCATGGCCACTTAGCACAGGTGGCGGCTTAACAGAGGTCAAATGCATAATAAAACAACATAGTAGGAATATTGAAACTGCCTGATAACCACAGGTTGGCTGCTTAATGGAGGTGACCACTAGCACAAGATTGAATGTACATACATGTATGGTACCGACATATGAATATGTGTAAACTGTATATTGCTTCACATGTGTGTGTTTTAACTTTTACGTTTATTTATCGTCGCTACCGGTTGCCCATATGAGCGACGCATCCTGAAGAGATTAGTCATTTTAGATTTTTAGAGGATAGTGCAATGATACAGATAGAGACCCATTCCAGAGTCTACTCTGGTTCTTTTACGTGCACGGTGTACAGCACCGACACGAGACCTCGGTTTAACGTCCCATCTGAAATACTGTTAATTTTATTAGGTCAGACGGGGGATCGAACTTGCGATCCCTGGATTACCAGTCCAGCGTGTTACCACTGGACTACATATCCGTATGCTTAGTTTATACAAATTTACTTTAGCTTGATTGCGAAACAAGTTCTTTCAACTTATATTAATCACTCTCGATACCTTATTCCTGATGGAATCCATCGCCATGAAGGAGAGAGACGAGGCAGTGTGGAATTTATATACCTTACCTAAGGGCACAATCGTAACGGCTCCAGCGGGGTTCGAACTCCGGACTATCCGTATGTTTGCTTCATATGTACTCACATAATGTTTAATAGTTAATAAGATTAATAATACCTTAAATGAGAGACATCGGTCAGTTACTTCCCCTGAATACTCCCTAAAAGTAGATAGGTCCTAATAAATGTGTCCTCTATTTTTATCGTTGTTTCCTTTGCACAACATGCTAGCATTTGTAGACCACTATCGCTTCTTATGAGTTTTAGATTAGTATATCTCGACAGATTTCAAACAGTATATGCAATAGGTACGTATTTGTAAAAGAATGTTATCAGTTAATTAACACGATTTGGATAAATTCACAATTATCATACCGCAACATCTGGTTAGGGAACAACAGTAAAAACAAAGGATTCTATTTAAAAGGACCTATTCACATTTTGGAATCAATCGGACTTTATCTGCCAAGGGAGGTAATATATAATTAGATAATTCTCTCGATGATCAGAGACCTCCTCAAATGGTACTCTCGTTCATGCAAATTTTTATTATGTGAAACATATTCTTACAACATACGTCTAAACACTTTAGAGACCTCATTTCTGATTGAATTCATCGTCATGAGGGAGAGGGAATAGGCAGTGTGGGCTTAAATGTCTAGACTAAGGCCCACACCATGGTTGTGCTGGACGACATTGAATTGACAAGGTCTCGGTTCCGGGGATGGCACCGTATTCAGTAGTCTAGGTTCCGGGGATGGCACCGTATTCATTAGTCTAGGTTCCGGGGATGGCACTGTATTCATTAGTCTCGGTTCCGGGGATGGCACCGTATTCATTATTCTAGGTTCCGGGGATGGCACCGTATTCATTAGTCTAGGTTCCGGGGATGGCACTGTATTCATTAGTCTCGGTTCCGGGGATGGCACCGTATTCATTAGTCTCGGTTCCGGGGATGGCACTGTATGCATTAGTTTAGGTTACGGGGATGGCACTGTATTCATTAGTCTCGGTTCCGGGGATGGCACTGTATTCATTAGTCTAGGTTCCGGGATGGCACTGTATTCATTAGTCTAGGTTCCGGGGATGGCACTGTATTCATTAGTCTAGGTTCCGGGGATGGCACTGTATTCATTAGTCTAGGTTCCGGGGATGGCACTGTATTCATTAGTCTAGGTTCCGGGGATGGCACCGTATTCATTAGTCTAGGTTCCGGGATGGCACTGTATTCATTAGTCTATATTCCGGGGATGGCACTGTATTCATTAGTCTAGGTTCCGGGGATGGCACCGTATTCATTAGTCTAGGTTCCGGGGATGGCACCATATGCATTAGTCTATGTTCCGGGGATGGCACTGTATTCATTAGTCTAGTTTCCGGGGATGACACTGTATTCATTAATCTAGGTACCGGGTATGACACTGTATTCATTAGTATATGTTCCGGGGATGGCACCGTATTCATTAGTCTATGTTCCGGGGATGGCACTGTATTCATTAGTCTAGGTTCCGGGGATGGCACTGTATTCATTAGTCTATGTTCCGGGGATGGCACCGTATTCATTAGTCTACGTTCCGGGGATGGCACTGTATTCATTAGTCTAGGTTCCGGGGATGGCACCGTAATCACTAGTCTAGGTTCCGGGGATGGCACTGTATTCATTAGTCTATATTCCGGGGATGACACTGTATTCATTAGTCTCGGTTCCGGGGATGGCACCGTATTCATTAGTCTAGGTTCCGGGGATGGCACTGTATTTATTAGTCTAGGTTCCGGGGATGGCACTGTATTCATTAGTCTATGTTCCGGGGATGGCACTGTATTCATTAGTCTATGTTCCGGGGATGGCACCGTATTCATTGGTCTATGTTCCGGGGATGGCACTGTATTTATTAGTCTCGGTTCCGGGGATGGCACTGTATTCATTAGTCTAGGTTCCGGGGATGGCACTGTATTCATTAGTCTAGGTTCCGGGGATGGCACTGTATTCATTAGTCTATATTCCGGGGATGGCACTGTATTCATTAGTCTCGGTTCCGGGGATGGCACCGTATTCATTAGTCTAGGTTCCGGAGATGGCACTGTATTCATTAGTCTATATTCCGGGGATGGCACTGTATTCATTAGTCTAGGTTCCGGGGATGGCACCGTATTCATTAGTCTAGGTTCCGGGGATGGCACCATATGCATTAGTCTATGTTCCGGGGATGGCACTGTATTCATTAGTCTAGTTTCCGGGGATGACACTGTATTCATTAATCTAGGTACCGGGTATGACACTGTATTCATTAGTATATGTTCCGGGGATGGCACCATATGCATTAGTCTATGTTCCGGGGATGGCACTGTATTCATTAGTCTAGGTTCCGGGGATGGCACTGTATTCATTAGTCTATATTCCGGGGATGGCACCGTATTCATTAGTCTACGTTCCGGGGATGGTACTGTATTCACTAGTCTCGGTTCCGGGGATGGCACCGTAATCACTAGTCTAGGTTCCGGGGATGGTACTGTATTCATTAGTCTATATTCCGGGGATGACACTGTATTCATTAGTCTCGGTTCCGGGGATGGCACCGTATTCATTAGTCTAGGTTCCGGGGATGGCACTGTATTCATTAGTCTAGGTTCCGGGGATGGCACTGTATTCATTAGTCTAGGTTCCGGGGATGGCACCGTATTCATTAGTCTATGTTCCGGGGATGGCACCATATGCATTAGTCTATGTTCCGGGGATGGCACTGTATTCATTAGTCTAGGTTCCGGGGATGACACTGTATTCATTAGTCTAAGTTCCGGGGATGGCATAATATTCATTAGTCTATGTTCCGGGGATGGCACTGTATTCATTAGTCTATATTCCGGGGATGGCACTGTATTCATTAGTCTAGGTTCCGGGGATGGCACCATATTCATTAGTCTAGGTTCCGGGGATGGCACTGTATTCATTAGTCTAGGTTCCGGGGATGGCACTGTATTCATTAGTCTAGGTTCCGGGGATGGCACCATATTCATTAGTCTAGGTTCCGGGGATGGCACCGTATTCATTATTCTAGGTTCCGGGGATGGCACCGTATTCATTAGTTTCGGTTCCGGGGATGGCACCATATTCATTAGTCTAGGTTCCGGGGATGGCACCGTATTCATTAGTCTAGGTTCCGGGGATGGCACTGTATTCATTAGTTCGGTTCCGGGGATGGCACTGTATTCATTAGTCTAGGTTCCGGGGATGGCACCGTATTCATTAGTCTAGGTTCCGGGGATGGCACCGTATTCATTAGTCTAGGTTCCGGGGATGGCACCGTATTCATTAGTCTAGGTTCCGGGGATGGCACTGTATTCATTAGTTCGGTTCCGGGGATTGCACCGTATTCATTAGTCTCGGTTCCGGGGATGGCACCGTATTCATTAGTCTAGGTTCCGGGGATGGCACCGTATTCATTAGTCTAGGTTCCGGGGATGGCACCGTATTCATTAGTCTAGGTTCCGTGGATGGCACCGTATTCATTAGTATAGTGTCCAGGGATGGCACTGTATTCATTAGTCTAGGTTCCGGGGATGGCACTGTATTCATTAGTCTATGTTCCGGGGATGGCACTGTATTCATTAGTCTAGGTTCCGGGGATGGCACTGTATTCATTAGTCTAGGTTCCGGGGATGGCACTGTATTCATTAGTCTAGGTTCCGGGGATGGCACCGTATTCATTAGTCTAGGTTCCGGGGATGGCACTGTATTCATTAGTCGATATTCCGGGGATGGCACCGTATTCATTAGTCTAGGTTCCGGGGATGGCACCGTATTCATTAGTCTAGGTTCCGGGGATGGCACCGTATTCATTAGTCTAGGTTCCGGGGATGGCACTGTATTCATTAGTATAGGTTCCGGGGATGGCACCGTATTCATTAGTCTAGGTTCCGGGGATGGCACCGTATTCATTAGTCTAGGTTCCGGGGATGGCACCGTATTCATTAGTCTAGGTTCCGGGGATGGCACCGTATTCATTAGTCTAGGTTCCGGGGATGGCACCGTATTCATTAGTCTAGGTTCCGGGGATGGCACTGTATTCATTAGTCTAGGTTCCGGGGATGGCACTGTATTCATTAGTCTAGGTTCCGGGGATGGCACCGTATTCATTAGTCTAGGTTCCGGGGATGGCACTGTATTCATTAGTCTATATTCCGGGGATGGCACCGTATTCATTAGTCTAGGTTCCGGGGATGGCACCGTATTCATTAGTCTAGGTTCCGGGGATGGCACCGTATTCATTAGTTGGTTCCGGGGATGGCACTGTATTCATTAGTTAGTTCGGGGATGGCACCGTATTCATTAGTCTAGGTTCCGGGGATGGCCCGTATTCATGTTAGTCCGGGATGGCACGTATTCATTAGTCTAGGTTCGGGTGGCACGTATCATTAGTCTAGGTTCCGGGGATGGCACCGTATTCATTAGTCTAGGTTCCGGGGATGGCACTGTATTCATTAGTCTAGGTTCCGGGGATGGCACTGTATTCATTAGTCTAGGTTCCGGGGATGGCACCGTATTCATTAGTCTAGGTTCCGGGGATGGCACCGTATTCATTAGTCTAGGTTCCGGGGATGGCACTGTATTCATTAGTCTAGGTTCCGGGGATGGCACTGTATTCATTAGTCTCGGTTCCGGGGATGGCACCGTATTCATTAGTCTAGGTTCCGGGGATGGCACTGTATTCATTAGTCTATATTCCGGGGATGGCACTGTATTCATTAGTCTATGTTCCGGGGATGGCACCGTATTCATTAGTCTATGTTCCGGGGATGGCACCATATGCATTAGTCTATGTTCCGGGGATGGCACTGTATTCATTAGTCTAGGTTCCGGGGATGACACTGTATTCATTAGTCTAAGTTCCGGGGATGGCATAATATTCATTAGTCTATGTTCCGGGGATGGCACTGTATTCATTAGTCTATATTCCGGGGATGGCACTGTTTTCATTAGTCTAGATTCCGGGGATGGCACCATATTCATTAGTCTAGGTTCCGGGGATGGCACTGTATTAATTAATCTATGTTCCGGGGATGGCACTGTATTCATTAGTTTCGGTTCCGGGGATGGCACCATATTCATTAGTCTAGGTTCCGGGGATGGCACCGTATTCATTAGTCTAGGTTCCGGGGATGGCACTGTATTCATTAGTCTCGGTTCTGGGGATGGCACCATAATCATTAGTCTAGGTTCCGGGGATGGCACTGTATTCATTAGTCCAGGTTCTGGGGATGGCAATGTATTCATTAGTCTAGGTTCCGGGGTTGGCACCATATTCATTAGTCTAGGTTCCGGGGATGGCACCGTATTCATTATTCTAGGATCCGGTGATGGCACCGTATTCATTAGTTTCGGTTCCGGGGATGGCACCGTATTCATTAGTCTAGGTTCCGGGGATGGCACTGTATTCATTAGTCTCGGTTCCGGGGATGGCACCGTATTCATTAGTTTCGGTTCCGGGGATGGCACCGTATTCATTAGTCTAGGTTCCGGGGATGGCACTGTATTCATTAGTTTCGGTTCCGGGGATGTCACTGTATTCATTAGTCTCGGTTCCGGGGATGGCACCGTATTTATTAGTCTCGGTTCCGGGGATGGCAACGTATTCATTAGTCTAGGTTCCGGGGATGGCACCGTATTCATTAGTCTAGGTTCCGGGGATGGCACTGTATTCATTAGTTTCGGTTCCGGGGATTGCACCGTATTAATTAGTCTCGGTTCCGGGGATGGCACCGTATTCATTAGTCTAGGTTCCGGGGATGGCACCGTATTCATTAATCTAGGATCCGGGGATGGCACCGTATTCATTAGTCTAGGTTCCGGGGATGACACTGTATTCATTAGTCGATATTCCGGGGATGGCACCATATTCATTAGTCTAGGTTCCGGGGATGGCACCGTATTCATTAGTCTAGGTTCCGGGGATGGCACCGTATTCATTAGTCTAGGTTCCGGGGATGGCACCGTATTCATTAGTCTACGTTCCGGGGATGGCACCGTATTCATTAGTATAGGTTCCGGGGATGGCACCGTATTCATTAGTCTAGGTTCCGTGGATGGCACCGTATTCATTAGTATAGTGTCCAGGGATGGCACTGTATTCATTAGTCTAGGTTCTGGGGATGGCACTGTATTCATCAGTCTAGTTTCCGGGGATGGCACCGTATTCATTAGTCTAGGTTCCGGGGAGGACACTGTATTCATTAGTCGATATTCCGGCGATGGCACCATATTCATTAGTCTAGGTTCCGGGGATGGCACCGTATTCATTAGTCTAGGTTCCGGGAATGGCACCGAATTCATTAGTATAGGTTCCGGGGATGGCACTGTAATCATTAGTGTAGGTTCCGGGGATGGCACCGTATTCATTAGTCTAGGTTCCGGGGATGGCACCGTATTCATCAGTATAGGTTCCGGGGATGGCACCGTATTCATTAGTCTAGGTTCCGGGGATGGCACCATATTCATTAGTCTATGTTCCGGGGATGGCACCATATGCATTAGTCTATGTTCCGGGGATGGTACTGTATTCATTAGTCTAGGTTCCGGGGATGACACTGTATTCATTAGTCTAAGTTCCGGGGATGGCATAATATTCATTAGTCTATGTTCCGGGGATGGCACTGTATTCATTAGTCTATATTCCGGGGATGGCACTGTATTCATTAGTCTAGGTTCCGGGGATGGCACCATATTCATTAGTCTAGGTTCCGGGGATGGCACTGTATTCATTAGTCTATGTTCCGGGGATGGCACTGTATTCATTAGTTTCGGTTCCGGGGATGGCACCATATTCATTATTCTAGGTTCCGGGGATGGCACCGTATTCATTAGTCTAGGTTCCGGGGATGGCACTGTATTCATTAGTCTCGGTTCCGGGGATGGCACCATATTCATTAGTCTAGGTTCCGGGGATGGCACTGTATTCATTAGTCCAGGTTCCGGGGATGGCACTGTATTCATTAGTCTAGGTTCCGGGGTTGGCACCATATTCATTAGTCTAGGTTCTGGGGATGGCACCGTATTCATTATTCTAGGTTCCGGTGATGGCACCGTATTCATTAGTTTCCCTTCCGGGGATGGCACCGTAATCATTAGTCTAGGTTCCGGGGATGGCACTGTATTCATTAGTCTCGGTTCCGTGGATGGCACCGTATTCATTAGTTTCGGTTCCGGGGATGGCACCGTATTCATTAGTCTAGGTTCCGGGGATGGCACTGTATTCATTAGTTTCGGTTCCGGGGATGGCACTGTATTCATTAGTCTCGGTTCCGGGGATGGCAACGTATTCATTAGTCTAGGTTCCGGGGATGGCACCGTATTCATTAGTCTAGGTTCCGGGGATGGCACTGTATTCATTAGTTTCGGTTCCGGGGATTGCACCGTATTCATTAGTCTCGGTTCCGGGGATGGCACCGTATTCATTAGTCTAGGTTCCGGGGATGGCACCGTATTCATTAGTCTAGGATCCGGGGATGGCACTGTACTCATTAGTCTAGGTTCCGGGGATGGTACTGTAATCATTAGTCTCGGTTCCGGGGATGGCACCGTATTCACTAGTCTAGGTTCCGGGGATGGTACTGTATTCCTTAGACTATATTCCGGGGATGGCACTCTATTCATTAGTCTCGGTTCCGGGGATGACACCGTATTCATTAGTCTAGGTTCCGGGGATGGCACTGTATTCATTAGTCTATATTCCGGGGATGGCACTGTATTCATTAGTCTATGTTCCGGGGATGGCACCGTATTCATTAGTCTATGTTCCGGGGATGGCACCATATGCATTAGTCTATGTTCCGGGGATGGCACTGTATTCATTAGTCTAGGTTCCGGGGATGACACTGTATTCATTAGTCTAAGTTCCGGGGATGGCATAATATTCATTAGTCTATGTTCCGGGGATGGCACTGTATTCATTAGTCTATATTCCGGGGATGGCACTGTTTTCATTAGTCTAGATTCCGGGGATGGCACCATATTCATTAGTCTAGGTTCCGGGGATGGCACTGTATTAATTAATCTATGTTCCGGGGATGGCACTGTATTCATTAGTTTCGGTTCCGGGGATGGCACCATATTCATTAGTCTAGGTTCCGGGGATGGCACCGTATTCATTAGTCTAGGTTCCGGGGATGGCACTGTATTCATTAGTCTCGGTTCTGGGGATGGCACCATAATCATTAGTCTAGGTTCCGGGGATGGCACTGTATTCATTAGTCCAGGTTCTGGGGATGGCAATGTATTCATTAGTCTAGGTTCCGGGGTTGGCACCATATTCATTAGTCTAGGTTCCGGGGATGGCACCGTATTCATTATTCTAGGTTCCGGTGATGGCACCGTATTCATTAGTTTCGGTTCCGGGGATGGCACCGTATTCATTAGTCTAGGTTCCGGGGATGGCACTGTATTCATTAGTCTCGGTTCCGGGGATGGCACCGTATTCATTAGTTTCGGTTCCGGGGATGGCACCGTATTCATTAGTCTAGGTTCCGGGGATGGCACTGTATTCATTAGTTTCGGTTCCGGGGATGTCACTGTATTCATTAGTCTCGGTTCCGGGGATGGCACCGTATTTATTAGTCTCGGTTCCGGGGATGGCAACGTATTCATTAGTCTAGGTTCCGGGGATGGCACCGTATTCATTAGTCTAGGTTCCGGGGATGGCACTGTATTCATTAGTTTCGGTTCCGGGGATTGCACCGTATTAATTAGTCTCGGTTCCGGGGATGGCACCGTATTCATTAGTCTAGGTTCCGGGGATGGCACCGTATTCATTAATCTAGGATCCGGGGATGGCACCGTATTCATTAGTCTAGATTCCGGGGATGACACTGTATTCATTAGTCGATATTCCGGGGATGGCACCATATTCATTAGTCTAGGTTCCGGGGATGGCACCGTATTCATTAGTCTAGGTTCCGGGGATGGCACCGTATTCATTAGTATAGGTTCCGGGGATGGCACTGTATTCATTAGTATAGGTTCCGGGGATGGCACCGTATTCATTAGTATAGGTTCCGGGGATGGCACTGTATTCATTAGTATAGGTTCCGGGGATGGCACTGTATTCATTAGTCTAGGTTCCGGGGATGGCACCGTATTCATTAGTCTAGGTTCCGGGGATGGCACCGTATTCATTGGTATAGGTTCCGGGGATGGCACCGTATTCATTAGTCTAGGTTCCGGGGATGGCACCGTATTCATTAGTCTATGTTCCGGGGATGACACTGTATTCATTAGTCTAGGTTCCGGGGATGGCACTGTATTCATCAGTCTAGTTTCCGGGGATGGCACCGTATTCATTAGTCTAGGTTCCGGGGATGACACTGTATTCATTAGTCGATATTCCGGCGATGGCACCATATTCATTAGTCTAGGTTCCGGGGATGGCACCGTATTCATTAGTCTAGGTTCCGGGAATGGCACCGAATTCATTAGTATAGGTTCCGGGGATGGCACTGTATTCATTAGTGTAGGTTCCGGGGATGGCACCGTATTCATTAGTCTAGGTTCCGGGGATGGCACCGTATTCATCAGTATAGGTTCCGGGGATGGCACCGTATTCATTAGTCTAGGTTCCGGGGATGGCACCATATTCATTAGTCTATGTTCCGGGGATGGCACCATATGCATTAGTCTATGTTCCGGGGATGGTACTGTATTCATTAGTCTAGGTTCCGGGGATGACACTGTATTCATTAGTCTAAGTTCCGGGGATGGCATAATATTCATTAGTCTATGTTCCGGGGATGGCACTGTATTCATTAGTCTATATTCCGGGGATGGCCGTATTCATTAGTCTAGGTTCCGGGGATGGCACCGTATTCATTAGTCTAGGTTCCGGGGATGGCACTGTATTCATTAGTTTCGGTTCCGGGGATTGCACCGTATTCATTAGTCTCGGTTCCGGGGATGGCACCGTATTCATTAGTCTAGGTTCCGGGGATGGCACCGTATTCATTAGTCTAGGTTCCGGGGATGGCACCATATTCATTAGTCTAGGTTCCGGGGATGGCACCGTATTCATTAGTCTAGGTTCCGGGGATGGCACCGTATTCATTAGTATAGGTTCCGGGGATGGCACTGTATTCATTAGTATAGGTTCCGGGGATGGCACTGTATTCATTAGTATAGGTTCCGGGGATGGCACTGTATTCATTAGTCTAGGTTCCGGGGATGGCACCGTATTCATTAGTCTAGGTTCCGGGGATGGCACCGTATTCATTGGTATAGGTTCCGGGGATGGCACCGTATTCATTAGTCTATGTTCCGGGGATGACACTGTATTCATTAGTCTAGGTTCCGGGGATGGCACTGTATTCATTAGTCTAGGTTCCGGGGATGGCACCGTATTCATTAGTCTAGGTTCCGGGGATGACACTGTATTCATTAGTCGATATTCCGGGGATGGCACCATATTCATTAGTCTAGGTTCCGGGGATGGCACCGTATTCATTAGTCTAGGTTCCGGGGATGGCACCGTATTCATTAGTATAGGTTCCGGGGATGGCACTGTATTCATTAGTATAGGTTCCGGGGATGGCACTGTATTCATTAGTATAGGTTCCGGGGATGGCACTGTATTCATTAGTCTAGGTTCCGGGGATGGCACCGTATTCATTAGTCTAGGTTCCGGGGATGGCACCGTATTCATTGGTATAGGTTCCGGGGATGGCACCGTATTCATTAGTCTAGGTTCCGGGGATGGCACCGTATTCATTAGTCTAGGTTCCGGGGATGGCACCGTATTCATTAGTCTACGTTCCGGGGATGGCACCGTATTCATTAGTATAGGTTCCGGGGATGGCACCGTATTCATTAGTCTAGGTTCCGTGGATGGCACCGTATTCATTAGTATAGTGTCCAGGGATGGCACTGTATTCATTAGTCTAGGTTCTGGGGATGGCACTGTATTCATTAGTCTAGTTTCCGGGGATGGCACCGTATTCATTAGTCTAGGTTCCGGGGATGACACTGTATTCATTAGTCGATATTCCGGCGATGGCACCGTATTCATTAGTCTAGGTTCCGGGGATGGCACCGTATTCATTAGTCTAGGTTCCGGGAATGGCACCGAATTCATTAGTATAGGTTCCGGGGATGGCACTGTATTCATTAGTGTAGGTTCCGGGGATGGCACCGTATTCATTAGTCTAGGTTCCGGGGATGGCACCGTATTCATCAGTATAGGTTCCGGGGATGGCACCGTATTCATTAGTCTAGGTTCCGGGGATGGCACCGTATTCATTAGTCTAGGTTCCGGGGATGGCACCGTATTCATTAGTCTATGTTCCGGGGATGGCACTGTATTCATTAGTCTATGTTCCGGGGATGACACTGTATTCATTAGTCTAAGTTCCGGGGATGGCATAATATTCATTAGTCTAGGTTCCGGGGATGGCACTGTATTCATTAGTCTATGTTCCGGGGATGGCACTGTATTCATTAGTCTATGTTCCGGGGATGGCACTGTATTCATTAGTCTATGTTGCGGGGATGGGACTGTATTCATTAGTCAAGGTTCCGGGGATGGCACTTTATTCATTAGACCATGGAGATATACCCGTTGTCGATAGATGTCCTTTGATTGAATTGTCTTTATTTTAATTGTAATCTAAAATACATAGTCTACTCTATTACGAAATATTACATATAACAAAATGATAGATAGTACGTAAGTAAATAATCTGTATTTGCATCTCATCATTGTACAAACAGTAACAAGAGAGATAGAACAATAGATATGCAGCTAGAAATAATTACTATACATTTTTCCCTTAGGCATTGCGTAATACCAGCTTGTCCTTTTGTACTAAATTGTATGCATCAATCCGAAATGCTTTGTAGTCATAGACAAACTCATTTGCAGTTACAATTCTGCCTGGCAGTCATAAATAAGCGTGCGTTTCCCTGCTATGCACTTTGTGTTCAGCAAATGGTTCATCCTGTAATGTGTAAAACTCTAATTAGTTTCGTTAACTTTAAGAACTGATCGTTGGGGAAATAGATTTCCTTTTCTATGCTTTTCCTCGAAAGCAAATTAAAAAAAACTAAATCGCACTACCTACCGAAATGATTCCGTAAGCATCTAGAAAAGCCCTGTGCTTGGTTATTGCTTATAACACACAGACATTAGTAGGTGGTTAACGGAGTATTTATATAAATGCAGACTGTCACATTCTTCGTTGCGGATGCATTTGTACATACAGTTTATAATTATGTATTCTTGTTTTTCTGCACTTTTACCAAATCTAAATCATGGTTGTACACTTGAGCCACGTTTCTGACGACATATTCTGACCACTCGGGTGGATATCCCTGCCCCAAACCAGTGCATATACTGACCACACGGGGGATATCCCTCTCCCACACCAGTGCATATTCTGACCACACGGGGATATCCCTCTCCCACACCAGTGCATATACTGACCACTCGGGTGGATATCCCTGTCCCACACCAGTGCACATTCCGACCACTCGGGTGGAATATCCCTCTCCCACACCAGTGCATATACTGACCACTCGGGTGGATATCCCTCTCCCACACCAGTGCATATACTGACCACTCGGGGGATATCCCTGCCCCACACCAGTGCATATACTGACCACTCGGGTGGATATCCCTCTCCCACACCAGTGCATATACTGACCACTCGGGGAATATCCCTCTCCCACACCAGTGCATATACTGACCCCACGGGGGATATCCCTCTCCCACACCAGTGCACATACTGACCACACGGGGATATCCCTCTCCCACACCAGTGCATATACTGACCACTCGGGGAATATCCCTCTCCCACACCAGTGCATATACTGACCCACGGGGGATATCCCTCTCCCACACCAGTGCATATACTGACCACACAGGGGATATCCCTCTCCCACATCAGTGCATATTCTGACCACACGGGGGATATTCCTCTCCCACACCAGTGCACATTCTGACCACTCAGGAGGGATATCCCTGTCCCACACCAGTGCATATTCTGACCACTCGGGTGGACATCCCTCTCCCACACCAG
>CM026389.1:36386992-36445947 GCA_014843695.1 Archivesica marissinica | reverse complement strand
GGTAGAATGGTCAGTCACTCAATATGTATACATGACGGGTAGAATGGTCAGTCACTCAATATGTATACATGACGGGTAGTATGGTCAGTCACTCAATATGTATACATGACGGGTAGAATGGTCAGTCACTCAATATGTATACATGACGGGTAGAATGGTCAGTCACTCAATATGTATACATGACGGGTAGAATGGTCAGTCACTCAATATGTATACATGACGGGTAGAATGGTCAGTCACTCAATATGTATACATGACGGTAGAATGGTCAGTCACTCAATATGTATACATGACGGGTAGAATGGTCAGTCACTCAATATGTATACATGACGGGTAGAATGGTCAGTCACTCAATATGTATACATGACGGGTAGAATGGTCAGTCACTCAATATGTATACATGACGGATAGAATGGTCAGTCACTCAATATGTATACATGACGGGTAGAATGGTCAGTCACTCAATATGTATACATGACGGTAGAATGGTCAGTCACTCAATATGTATACATGACGGGTAGAATGGTCAGTCACTCAATATGTATACATGACGGGTAGAATGGTCAGTCACTCAATATGTATACATGACGGGTAGAATGGTCAGTCACTCAATATGTATACATGACGGATAGAATGGTCAGTCACTCAATATGTATACATGACGGATAGAATGGTCAGTCACTCAATATGTATACATGACGGTAGAATGGTCAGTCACTCAATATGTATACATGACGGGTAGAATGGTCAGTCACTCAATATGTATACATGACGGTAGAATGGTCAGTCACTCAATATGTATACATGACGGGTAGAATGGTCAGTCACTCAATATGTATACATGACGGGTAGAATGGTCAGTCACTCAATATGTATACATGACGGGTAGAATGGTCAGTCACTCAATATGTATACATGACGGGTAGAATGGTCAGTCACTCAATATGTATACATGACGGGTAGAATGGTCAGTCACTCAATATGTATACATGACGGGTAGAATGGTCAGTCACTCAATATGTATACATGACGGGTAGAATGGTCAGTCACTCAATATGTATACATGACGGGTAGAATGGTCAGTCACTCAATATGTATACATGACGGGTAGAATGGTCAGTCACTCAATATGTATACATGACGGGTAGAATGGTCAGTCACTCAATATGTATACATGACGGGTAGAATGGTCAGTCACTCAATATGTATACATGACGGGTAGAATGGTCAGTCACTCAATATGTATACATGACGGATAGAATGGTCAGTCACTCAATATGTATACATGACGGGTAGAATGGTCAGTCACTCAATATGTATACATGACGGATAGAATGGTCAGTCACTCAATATGTATACATGACGGATAGAATGGTCAGTCACTCAATATGTATACATGACGGGTAGAATGGTCAGTCACTCAATATGTATACATGACGGGTAGAATGGTCAGTCACTCAATATGTATACATGACGGGTAGAATGGTCAGTCACTCAGAGTGTATACATGACGGATAGAATGGTCAGTCACTCAATATGTATACATGACGGGTAGAATGGTCAGTCACTCAATATGTATACATGACGGGTAGAATGGTCAGTCACTCAATATGTATACATGACGGGTAGAATGGTCAGTCACTCAGAGTGTATACATGACGGGTAGAATGGTCAGTCACTCAATATGTATACATGACGGTAGAATGGTCAGTCACTCAGAGTGTAATACATGACGGGTAGAATGGTCAGTCACTCAATATGTATACATGACGGGTAGAATGGTCAGTCACTCAATATGTATACATGACGGGTAGAATGGTCAGTCACTCATATGTATACAATATGTATACATGACGGTAGAATGGTCAGTCACTCAAATGTATACATGACGGGTAGAATGGTCAGTCACTCAATATGTATACATGACGGGTAGAATGGTCAGTCACTCAATATGTATACATGACGGGTAGAATGGTCAGTCACTCAGAGTGTAATACATGACGGGTAGAATGGTCAGTCACTCAATATGTATACATGACGGTAGAATGGTCAGTCACTCAATATAATACATGACGGGTAGAATGGTCAGTCACTCAATATGTATACATGACGGGTAGAATGGTCAGTCACTCAATATGTATACATGACGGGTAGAATGGTCAGTCACTCAATATGTATACATGACGGGTAGAATGGTCAGTCACTCAATATGTATACATGACGGGTAGAATGGTCAGTCACTCAATATGTATACATGACGGTAGAATGGTCAGTCACTCAATATGTATACATGACGGGTAGAATGGTCAGTCACTCAATATGTATACATGACGGGTAGAATGGTCAGTCACTCAATATGTATACATGACGGATAGAATGGTCAGTCACTCAATATGTATACATGACGGGTAGAATGGTCAGTCACTCAATATGTATACATGACGGGTAGAATGGTCAGTCACTCAATATGTATACATGACGGGTAGAATGGTCAGTCACTCAATATGTATACATGACGGGTAGAATGGTCAGTCACTCAATATGTATACATGACGGGTAGAATGGTCAGTCACTCAATATGTATACATGACGGGTAGAATGGTCAGTCACTCAATATGTATACATGACGGGTAGAATGGTCAGTCACTCAATATGTATACATGACGGGTAGAATGGTCAGTCACTCAATATGTATACATGACGGGTAGAATGGTCAGTCACTCAATATGTATACATGACGGGTAGAATGGTCAGTCACTCAATATGTATACATGACGGGTAGAATGGTCAGTCACTCAATATGTATACATGACGGGTAGAATGGTCAGTCACTCAATATGTATACATGACGGGTAGAATGGTCAGTCACTCAATATGTATACATGACGGGTAGAATGGTCAGTCACTCAATATGTATACATGACGGGTAGAATGGTCAGTCACTCAATATGTATACATGACGGGTAGAATGGTCAGTCACTCAATATGTATACATGACGGGTAGAATGGTCAGTCACTCAATATGTATACATGACGGGTAGAATGGTCAGTCACTCAATATGTATACATGACGGGTAGTAAATGGTCAGTCACTCAATATGTATACATGACGGGTAGAATGGTCAGTCACTCAATATGTATACATGACGGGTAGAATGGTCAGTCACTCAATATGTATACATGACGGGTAGAATGGTCAGTCACTCAATATGTATACATGACGGATAGAATGGTCAGTCACTCAATATGTATACATGACGGGTAGAATGGTCAGTCACTCAATATGTATACATGACGGGTAGAATGGTCAGTCACTCAATATGTATACATGACGGGTAGAATGGTCAGTCACTCAATATGTATACATGACGGGTAGAATGGTCAGTCACTCAATATGTATACATGACGGGTAGAATGGTCAGTCACTCAATATGTATACATGACGGATAGAATGGTCAGTCACTCAATATGTATACATGACGGATAGAATGGTCAGTCACTCAATATGTATACATGACTAGTATGGTCAGTCACTCAATATGTATACATGACGGATAGAATGGTCAGTCACTCAATATGTATACATGACGGATAGAATGGACAGTCACTCAATATGTATACATGACGGGTAGAATGGTCAGTCACTCAATATGTATACATGACGTGTAGAATGGTCAGTCACTCAATATGTATACATGACGTGTAGAATGGTCAGTCACTCAATAAGTATACATGACGGGTAGAATGGTCAATCACTGAATATGTATACATTACGGGTAGAATGGTCAGTCACTCAATATGTATACATGACGGGTAGAATGGCCAGTCACTCAATATGTATACATGACGGGTAGAATTGTCCGTCACTCAATATGTATACATGACGCGTAGAATGGTCATTCACTCAGAGTGTAATACATGACGGGTAGAATGGTCATTCACTCAGAGTGTAATACATGACGGATAGAATGTCATTCACTCAGAGTGTAATACATGACGGGTAGAATGGTCAATCACTCAGAGTGTAATACATGACGGATAGAATGTCATTCACTCAGAGTGTAATACATGACGGGTAGAATGGTCATTCACTCAGAGTGTAATACATGACGGGTAGAATGGTCATTCACTCAGAATGTAATACATGACGGATAGAATGTCATTCACTCAGAGTGTAATACATGACGGGTAGAATGGACAGTCACTTAATATGTATACCTGACGGGTATAATGGTCTGTCACTCAATATGTATACATGACGGGTAGAATGGTCAGTCGTTCAATATGTATACATGACGGATAGAATGGACAGTCACTCAATATGTATACATGACGGGTAGAATGGTCTGTCACTCAATATGTATACATGACGGGTAGAATGGACATTCACTCAATATGTATACATGACGGGTAGAATGGTCAGTCACACAATATGTATACATGACGGGAAGTATGGTCAGTCACTCAATATGTATACATGACGGATAGAATGGTCAGTCACTCAATATGTATACATGACGGGTAGTATGGACAGTCACTCAATATGTATGCATGACGGGTAGAATGGTCATTCACTCAGAGTGTAATACATGACGGATAGAATGGTCAGTCGTTCAATATGTATACATGACGGATAGAATGGTCAGTCACTCAATATGTATACATGGCGGGTAGAATGGCCAGTCACTCAATATGTATACATGACGGATAGAATGGTCAGTCACTTAATATGTATACATGACGGGTAGTATGGTCAGTCACTCAATATGTATACATGACGGATAGAATGGTCAGTCACTCAATATATATACATGACGGATAGAATGGACAGTCACTCAATATGTATACATGACGGATAGAATGGACAGTCACTCAATATGTATACATGACGTGTAGAATGGTCAGTCACTCAATATGTATACATGACGGGTCGAATGGTCAGTCACACAATATGTATACATGACGGGTAGAATGGTCAGTCACTCAATATGTATACATGACGGGTAGAATGGACAGTCACTCAATATGTATACATGACGGGTAGAATGGTCAGTCACTCAATATGTATACATGACGGGTAGAATGGTCAGTCACTCAATATGTATACATGACGGGTAGTATGGTCAGTCACTCAATATGTATACATGACGGGTAGAATGGTCAGTCACTCAATATGTATACATGACGGATAGAATGGTCAGTCACTCAATATGTATACATGACGGGTAGAATGGACAGTCACTCAATATGTATACATGACGGGTAGAATGGTCAGTCACTCAATATGTATACATGACGGATAGAATGGTCAGTCACTCAATATGTATACATGACGGGTAGAATGGTCAGTCACTCAATATGTATACATGACGGGTAGAATGGTCAGTCACTCAATATGTATACATGACGGATAGAATGGTCAGTCACTCAATATGTATACATGACGGGTAGAATGGTCAGTCACTCAATATGTATACATGACGGGTAGAATGGTCAGTCACTCAATATGTATACATGACGGGTAGAATGGTCAGTCACTCAATATGTATACATGACGGGTAGAATGGTCAGTCACTCAATATGTATACATGACGGGTAGAATGGTCAGTCACTCAATATGTATACATGACGGGTAGTATGGTCAGTCACTCAATATGTATACATGACGGGTAGAATGGTCATTCACTCAGAGTGTAATACATGACGGATAGAATGGTCAGTCACTCAATATGTATACATGACGGATAGAATGGTCAGTCACTCAATATGTATACATGACGGGTAGTATGGTCAGTCACTCAATATGTATACATGACGGATAGAATGGTCAGTCACTCAATATGTATACATGACGGATAGAATGGTCAGTCACTCAATATGTATACATGACGGATAGAATGGACAGTCACTCAATATGTATACATGACGGATAGAATGGACAGTCACTCAATATGTATACATGACGTGTAGAATGGTCAGTCACTCAATATGTATACATGACGGGTAGAATGGTCAGTCTCTCAATATGTATACATGACGGGTAGTATGGTCAGTCACTCAATATGTATACATCACGTGTAGAATGGACAGTCAAACAATATGTATACATGACGGGTAGAATGGTCATTCATTCAATATGTATACATGACGGGTAGTATGGTCAGTCACTCAATATGTATACATGGCGGGTAGAATGGTCATTCACTCAGAGTGTAATACATGACGGGTAGAATGGTCAATCACTCAGAGTGTAATACATGACGGGTAGAATGGTCAATCACTCAGAGTGTAATACATGACGGGTAGAATGGTCAATCACTCAGAGCGTAATACATGACGGGTAGAATGGTCAATCACTCAGAGTGTATACATGACGGGTAGAGTGGTCAGTCACTCAATATGTACACATGAAGGATAGAATCGTCAGTCACTTAAATAGTTTCATTGTCACATGCTGCATTTTTATTCCAGATGGTCATTGCATAAATGTCTACAACAAAATGTATCTGTAGTCCAGTGGTTAACATGTTGGACTGGTACTCCAGGGATCGCAGGTTCGATGCCCAGTCTGACCGTAATACAATTAACAGTCTTTCATATGGGACTTTAAACTGAGGTCTCGTGTCGGTGCTTTACATCGTGCACGTAAAAGAACCAGAGGAGATTCTGGAATGGGCCTCTGTCTGTATCATTGCACTATCCTCCAAAACTATCAAATGACTAATCTCTTCAGGAGGCGTCGCTCATATGGGCAACCGGTAGCGACGATAAATAAACGTAAATCACAAATATCAAATAAGATGACATCAATATATTATATAATATTATAGAGTTTGCTCCAAATACTATAAAACAGCAGGTGACGGTTGAGCGTAGATGATAGATAAATCGGTTGAGTGCAATCTCTTAACGGGAACATATGAAACATGATACAAGCTGTGGACTATTGGTTTCCGGTTTAGTTTCCATCACGCCGGTTTGTGGTTTATTAAGAGTGCATCAAGTTGATACACTTATAAATAAATCTCAAATTAAGCTGTCCGATTAGTGCATTAGTTAGTGCGCTCGCTTCTCACCAATGCAACCCGGGTCGACCCTCGGACCGGGAAGTATGTGAGCTGGTACGGTGGTCGTCAGATCGGACAGGTGGGTTTTCAATGGGTACTCCGGTTTCCTCCCACACGAATTACCACATATACGCTTTCATACGTGCCAACGAGAGGGATTAATATAAGTTGTTTAAACTTGCTTCGCAATCGTTGTAAAATAAATAAAGATTAAAGCGTAGGAATTTCATATGCTCATAATTATACGAGTGCAATTAGCATTGACATTTCCATATATTATTGCCATGTGTAAATGTTTAAAATTACATATGTAGTTGTGAAGTGCAATAGAATCATTTTTATCCTACCTTCATGCGAAATAACATACAAAAACGGCCTGCCTAATAAATGTTGCTTTATTAGTCAGTGCCTAATAAAGCTTTCGTGACGTCATAGGGCTAACCGTGGATATAAATAGAAATATCAATGCGCAACATATTACCAAGTGCGTAGCGAGTTTGTAAGCTGTCATGGCTAGTTTGTTTGTGTGTGTGTCGGGTGCACACTCAGAATGTAGGATAAATAGAATATTAAGTTACTGTCTTATAAATTATAATTTATTAGGCTCGTCTCCTAAATAATACAAGGCTCGGCAGAACTTCGCCTTGTATTTTTTCTCCGACTCGCCTAATAAATTAAAATTTATAAGACAGTAACCTAATATTCTCTATTTAATTTATGCGCTATACAAATTCTATGTATTACGGTAGCGATCTAAAGTATTGTCTTGGATACTGGTAACAATATTTTAATATTTCCCCAACTAGTGAAAGAAGATCTATTTATAGCTAGCTTAATCAGCCTAACAAGGTCATTGGTTAATATAATAACTCCCGATTTAATTGATGCAAGGATAATAAACCCTTGTGTATTGATGTTCACAATTGCTATAGATCATGATATAGAATATCTCATATAACGTGGAATGAGACACTCGACGCTAGTAGAGTGCACCGCTCATCGCTGAAATAAGGTGCCATGGTGTGTTTCCGGTTACTCAACCGACAATGAAAACATATTTCGAGAAATAAAATTTAAAAAAGAGTTGGAAATTGTGTTTGTGTTTTTTTTTATATATATACTAAAGGTGCATTAGATTGTTCACTACTAGCATGCACCTCTCAGTGCTGGATTACACTACCCAGTGCAGTACCGTAGCCACACTGAGTCACACCGAGGCAGTTGCCTCGGTTAAAATTTCCAAAGCAGAAAAAACATACTGAAAATTTAAACAAATAAAATAAAGAAAAATGCAAAACATATCCCTTTGCTGTATAAAATGTGGAATACTAGACAGCTGAAAGGTCAGTACATAATTATACGTCTAAACTCGTTAAATCAGAAAACGCATGAAATCGCTTCTATGCCCCAACAATGTTAGGGGGGAACATGACCCCCGGACCCCCCTAGATTGCCTCGGTTGAAATTTGCCTCTGGCTATGGTACTGCTGTGACTGCTCAATGATAGTAATACAGCAGAGTACTGTCAGTGAGTACACAGCGCACTGCACTCACCTTATGATCTAGATATTACGAACATATGCTACAAGCCCATAAATTCACATGTTAACTAACATTGTAGACAACATAGTCACTATATGTCACACAGCACCTGGCTACCTTCCAATGTATTAGATCCCGGAGTGCAATATTCGTAGTATTCATTCAAATATAGCTGGCTGCTCCCTGGGCAATATATTCGTAGGCTTATAACTCCCTGTCGATATGGGGCTATATCCAGAATACGTCTACCTCTGGTCCATGGCTGTCCGATAAGCACAGTTGTTAGCGCGCTCGATTCTCGCAAATGCAACCCGAGTTCGATCCTCGGAACGGGAAGTATGTGAGATGGTACGGTGGTCGCCAGATCGGACATGTAGGTTTTCTCCGGGTACTCTGGTTTCCTCCCACACGATTGAACACATAGATGTTTTTTATTTGTTTTTTTTATAACGACATATACGCATTCATCCGCTCCAACGAGAGTGATTAACATAAGTTGTTAAAACTTTTTTCGCAATCGTTGTAAAATAAATAAAGTTTAAAACATCTCTGGTCCATGCATAGCTCATAACAGACTGTGGTGGAACTTTATTGGCCCAATCGCCTACGGCTAGATAAAAGAACATGCTATATTTCACTATTTCGTATTCGTCCGCGGTTGGGTGTACTTTTGTAGTTTAGCTATTTTCTGATAACCATGAACAGTTAATTATAAAGATTTTCAATTTTGAGAGCAAACCGAAACAAACTTGACACATCTACATCAACGATTTCTTATTACGGACGTTCATACTAACAGAAGTGGTTGTGCTGTTGTGTATTGTAGTGTAATGAGGCTCCCGACGGGTAATATGAATACATTTTGAAAACACATATTATATTAGCTCAATGGAAATCATAAAAGTAAAAGAAGATGTGTGCTTTAACGCCAAGAGTGGAAATACATAATGATCACGAGATGAAATAAAATCCTATCTTACACTAATAAACACAAATACCCAATATTAAACGAAATAAAGCTATTCCATGAACACGTATTCACAAACGGTGAGCTATATGACAGTATTATATAAACATTTCATTCCTGAGTAGGTAATACGAGAGCATTAATATTCACCGAGACGGATCTGTAGCCCAGTGGTAAAACGCTGGACTGGTAATCCAGGGATCGCAGGTTCGATCCCCCGTCTGACCCTAATAAAATTAACAGTCTTTCAGATGGGACGTTAAACCGAGGTCTCGTGTCGGTGCTTTACACCGTGCACGTAAAAGAACCAGAGGAGATTCTGGAATGGGTCTCTGTCTGTATCATGCACTATCCTCCAAAATCTAAAATAACTAATCTCTTCAGGAGGCATCGCTCATATGGGCAACCGGTAGCGACGATAAATAAACGTAAAACACAGTGCTAAACTGATAACATTTCAAAAGCAGGCATGCGGAGGGACATTAGTAGATACAGGATGTGCACAGACTCATTCAAGTAATTTATGGGGAATAACAAAGAGCCCCGGGTATGACGGATGAACTACAGAACTTTAGAACTATTTTGTGGAGAGATATGACAACTATCCCCATGAAAATGGCTAAAATAAGACAGTTCTAGCAGGAAAGCATTCGTAAATATGATAAATAATTAACCAATCAAAATGCAGATCTACCCCGTTCCCAGAAGCAAGGCGTACGTGTTTGTAGGCCGTGTAAACATCATTAATTATTTAATATTTTATTGGCTACTAAGAAATAGATACGAATAATACAATTAAAAATTAAAATAGGCCTACAATCTACATCCATTATGTAGGATTCCGTCGGCCTGAACAAAATACTACGACTGTCGCAAACTCTCCTTTTTCTTCTCGTAATAATATGTCTCGGTTGCTACGGCTCTTACCAGGGTCTATCCTATTGTAGACTCGCTGGAGTTGTCTAGGGGGTTTCTTCGTTATTATATGTATTAATGATAACTCAACACAGTATTACATTTCTATATAATATCTTGTTTAAATTGGCATCAGAAATATCCATATATATATAATCAGTGATCTATATATATATACATCGTATCATTAAAAGCTTATTTAACAATCCATTTGTGTGAGCCGACTATGCGCTTACACAGTATATTTAACATCCAATCTTTCTAATCCGTCATTACTCAATATCACTATAATCTAATCACTGTTTCTGATTAGATTAACTTTTAATCAACTTCTATATGGTTCGCCGAAACTCTATGTTTCTTCTTGGCTGAACAATTTAATTATTCGACAAATCTTTATAAGTTATATTTCTTATAATGTCCATAATATCTAAGTATCATAAATACAGTTTATATGTTCTATATACTAGATTGAGATCACGACCTTTCTCGCTCCTGGAGTTAGGCTCTAGTGTGTCTGATTTATGTTAATAAAATCCATTTCTTATATACATAATTGAATCAGTGTATATATGATATAACAATTCCTAAAACATCTGTTATTCCTAAACATCTGTTATGTTATCTAATATTACACCATCAAACCAGTTCGGTGCCTTTGTATTACATAACTGGACACTGCAACCACGGCCTGTTATCTAATATTACACCATCAAACCAGTTCGGTGCCTTTGTATTACATAACTGGACACCTGCAACCACGGCCTTGATAAACTGAGATTAGGCCTAACATCTTAAGTCATTTCCCGCGCGAAGCGAGATTGATAATTTTAGGCGCGAAAATAATAGCAGACGATTATGCATAAAACAAATATATATATTACATGGTAAACATTTGGCCATATATAGAAACAGTTTAATGTATTTATATAATACATTACTATTTATATATAACAATAATAAATATTTCGTGCAAATTGGGGTTTTGCACACGACATAACCGAAGTTTGACATAGTGGATAATGGATATCGACCATATTTGACATAAACGGAGTCAGCTATATGTAAAATGATAGTATCTGAAACGGGCCTTTGACCTGACTTCGAGTTAACCGGATAATGTGACATAACCGACTATGATATAACGGATGTAGACTGTGCATGCTTGACCAAAACAAAAACATAACCAGCTCATTCCATCAAGCATATTCATCTCATTTGCTTAGTAGGCCAGTGCTATTTTGAACAATATTATATTTCAATATATGCGCATATAATTGTCTATTATAATATTCAGTGTTTCAACATAACCAGGCTGTTCGATTAGCGCAGTGGTTAGCACGCTCGCTTCTCACCAATGCAACCCGGGTTCGATCCACGGAACGGAAAGTATGTGAGATGGTACGGCGGTCGCCATATTGGACAGGTGGGTTTTCTCCGGGTACTCCGGTTTCCTCCCACACGAATGACCACATTTACGGTTTCATCCGCGCCAACGAGAGTGATTAATATAAGTTGTTTAAACCTGCTTCGCAATCATTGTAAACTAAATAAAGTTTAAACTTAACAGGATTGAGAAGATACAATGAGTATCCAACTCATTGCAAGTGTTAGAAGGCGAGTGTTGCCATTGTGTGTGTGTTTGTTTGTTTGTTTGTTTGTTTGGGTTTTACGCCTTCATCAGCTATATCGTTGGGCTATATCGCCGGCGGACAGTTTACCTATCAACACCGTTCATGAACAGACTCCGTAAGAAACTGCCAACGTTTTCATATAAAGAGACACGGCCTGAGAGGGGCTCGAACCAGTGACCATCAGTAATGATATGTTACAGTGGTAAACAAGTCAGCGACGGAGGTGGACTAGTGTTAGCATTACAGTAGATGTTTCTGGTGTTCTTACGTTTATTTATCGTCGCTACCGGTTGCCCATATGAGCGACGCCTCCTGACGAGATGACGAGATTAGTTATTTTAGATTTTGGAGGATAGTACATGATACAGACAGAGACCCATTCCAGAATCTCCTCTGGTTCTTTTACGTGCATGGTGTAAAGCACCGACACGAGCCCTCGGTTTAACGTGACATCTGAAAGACTGTTAATTTTATTAGGGTCAGACGGGGGATCGAACCTGCGACCCTGGATTACCAGTCCAGCGTGTTACCACTGGACTACAGATCCGTCTGTAGATGTTTCTTTATAAATGCATATACTATTACTAGGAAAAATGAATCGGCCATCTAGTTGGCAAATGCGGTTGTTTAATACAAACTGTTAAAAGCTATTTCAATGTACGAATAACTGCAGATGCATTTCTAACACGCTAACATAAAGTAATACATAAATATGCATTATATATACATACGATCTGTTCTCATTGGACGGAGCGCAATATATTCATCCTATCAATGATGATGAGTGAGCTTAGTCACGGTCGCCGCCAGCGAACCATATTGATGGGCGTAGAACTGAGGTAAGACACGTGGCAAGCGATTAAAACACTGTATGGTGTGATATATTTAGAGACACAGAATGTGTATTCCTACAATTGTTGTGTTGTCATGATTAATTAAATTGCCAAGAGGAGAGTTAGTTTATAAGAGTTAATTGTGATTGCTTCTCTATCAGGTTCCCAGGAAATAGGTTTATACTAGCTGTTTGTACACACAACAACGTGGACATATTTTAATATGGAGTTATAATGTGTTCTAAAAGTATTATTTAACGTCGCTACCGGTATGTGGGTGAAGTTAGCAGTGAGCAGTGTACTGCCAGTGTACTGCTGCACTGCTGGCAGTGAGCAGTGTACTGCTGCACTGCTGGCAGTGAGCAGTGTACTGCTGTACTGCTAGCAGTGAGCAGTGAGTAGTGTAATCCAGCAGTGAGTTATGTATTATAGTAGTGAATGATGTGTATATGCCAAATTTCGAAAAATAAATAAATAAAAATAATATAAAAAAAAAAGTTATATTTTTTACATGCTGGCAGTGTACTGCTGTACTGATAGCAGTGAGCAGTGAGTAGTGTAATCCAGCAGTGAGTTATGTATTATAGTAGTGAATGATGTGTATATGCCAAATTTCGAAAAATAAATAAATAAAAATAATAATAAATTTTTTTTATATTTTTTACATGCTGGCAGCAGTGTACTGCTGTACTGCTAGCAGTGAGCAGTGAGTAGTGTAATCCAGCAGTGAGTTATGTATTATAGTAGTGAATGATGTGTATATGCCAAATTTCGAAAAATAAATAAATAAAAAAAATAAAAAAAATATTATTTTTACCTGCTGGCAGTGAGCAGTGTACTGCTGTACTGCTAGCAGTGAGCAGTGAGTAGTGTAATCCAGCAGTGAGTTATGTATTATAGTAGTGAATGATGTGTATATGCCAAATTTCGAAAAATAAATAAATAAAAAGTGAGTAGTGTATTCCAGCAGTGAGTGGTGTATTCTAGTAGTGTATGATGTGCAAATGCAAATTTTCAAAAATAATAATAAAAATAATAAAAAGAATTCTATCATTTTCCGTACTTGCTTTTCTGGCAGTGAGCAGTGGGGAATGTACGAGTAGTGTATTCCAGCAGTGGGTAGTGTAATCCAGCAGTGAGTGGCGTATTGTAGTAGTGTATGATGTGCAAATGTAAATTTTTGAATAAAATAATAAAAATATTTTTTCTATCTTTTTCTGCTTTTCTGGCAGTGAGCAGTGGGGAATGTACGAGTAGTGTATTCCAGCAGTGGGTAGTGTAATCCAGCAGTGAGTGGTGTATTATAGTAGTGTATGATGTGAAAATGTAAATTTTTGAATAAAATAATAAAAATAATAAAAATATTTTTTCTATCTTTTTCTGCTTTTCTGGCAGTGAGCAGTGGGGAATGTACGAGTAGTGTTTTCCAGTAGTGGGTAGTGTAATCCAGCAGTGAGTGGTGTATTATAGTAGTGTATGATGTGCAAATGTAAATTTTTGAATAAAATAATAAAAATAATAAAAATATTTTTTCTATCTTTTTCTGCTTTTCTGGCAGTGAGCAGTGGGGAATGTACGAGTAGTGTTTTCCAGCAGTGGGTAGTAACTAACTATAATGTAATGTATGTAATACTAACACGTGGAAGGATTCTGATTGGTTGAGAGAATAATCCTTATAACGTGCACATTAAATTTAAAATATGCATATTTCTAGGTGAATTGGTACATAACGTTAATGGTAAACACACTATAAACAGACGGATATGTAGCCCAGTGGTAACACGCTGTACTGGTAATCCAGGGATCGCAGGTTCGATCCCCCGTCTGATCCTAATAAAATTAACAGTCTTTCAGATGGGACGTTAAACCGAGGTCTCGTGTCGGTGCTTTACACCGTGCACGTAAAGGAACCAGGGAGACTCTGTATCATTGCACTATCCTCCAAAAATCTAAAATAACTAATCTCTTCAGGAGGCATCGCTCATATGGGCAACCGGTAGCGACGATAAATAAACGTAAAAACACACACTATACGATGTAATAGATTTAGCGACGCAAATACCATAAATAGGGCAACACCTCATAGCAAAGCTAAATCATAGACCCATAGCAAAGCTAAATCCGAATGATTGAATCCACGTATTTTCTCCTGTAGTGTATAAACATGCATGTATGTATGGCGTCCGTGGTCCAGTGGTAGAGCGTCGGATTTGGAATCGAACGGTCCCGGGTTCGATACTCTGTCAGGCCACGTATGTAGTGTCATTGAGCAAGGCACCTCACACACATTGCTTAGTACTGGTTAATTGCTTAGGTCGGCTGAGCCTGCTCAGGAAAAACATGTCTAAGTCCCCGCGAGGGGTTTGACATTAAAGGAACATACATACATACATACATACATACATATGTAAAAGATATGTGTTTCAATGTGATACTGCTAATGCTGTTGTTACTGTTCTACTGTGCAATACAGCAACCATTATGACAGTTACATTTGTTTACTATAAAACTTAAACACGAATTATGAAATCCTTGAAAACATGTTGCAGGATGAAGCTTAAAAGTTTTATATTCATATAATTATGTAAGTGTACACTTGATTTCCTTAAAAAAAATAGAATTATAGAAATTTTTAATTGTTAATTTCTATCAGAATATTTAGACTAATTAAAGCGGCCATCTTGTTTTTCGATTCGAAAATTTAAATCCGATTTTAGACTATTTCCAACAGCGTGTTATTACATTCGTTCATTTGTCGTGCATTTTATTTGCTGGAAAATGTTTATACTGTACGGCGTAATATTGCGTTTATTGATTTTTTTCCACTATCAAAATTAATTGTGTCAGTGAATGTTAATCTGGCTCAGAAGAACGCTTTCAGACTAATCTATCTCATTAAGAACACGTGCGGGCCTCGTTGTGGCATCGTGTACTCCTTCCGTGCAGCCTCGATATGGCCTCCCTTAACTAATCTTCCACAATTCATGTTCCGGTACGAAGACTTTAAGTTAGATAACATATTGACACTCTCATCTCAACTCGATTTACTCAGTGTAAAAGCTCACTAAAAGGCTGTTTAAAACATAAATATAACACTGCTTTGCTTAGTGACGTCATGGCACCACTCGTGCATGGTCCTATATAAGTATATGTCTGTATGTCTACAAGGAAACTGAACTGATCAGAATGTATGGTTTATTTACATTGGGTCTGACGAATGATTAAATATATCATTATTAATATACGAGGAGTGATCGAGACGTTTCTGGACGAGTGGCATAACTGTATATTGATGTGTAGTTTTTCTCTAAATGTGGAATGAAAGTGAACATATATATATATATTGCCATTATTCACAACCGCTATTATTATGGATTTATTATCATTGTTGTTTTAGGTTGGATTGTATATTGGTCGGCCACTTACTAACAAATAAGGAAAAACGTTCCTTAAACATTGTTTTAGTACAATCTAACTCGAGTAGCTTTCGCTTAGTTTGTTCCAGGAAAAATCTCCGCTTGGCTTGACTTAAGCTCTTACTCTGTATTTGTTTTACGTTTATTTATCGTCGCTACCGGTTGCCCATGTGAGCGACGCCTCCTGAAGAGATTAGTCATTTTAAATATTTGGAGGATAGTGCAATGATACAAACAGATACCCATTCCAGAATATCCTCTTGTTCTTTTACGTGCACGATGTAAAGCACCGACAAGATACCTCGGTTTAAAGACCCAACTGCTATTGGTGGGAGAAGACCCCGGTTGCCCGCCGAACGGTATTTCGGGCACGGAAGGGCACCCGGGTAAACCATCGACCTTCCGCAAAGCAGCTGTATAGCTTCCTCGCATGAAGGGATCAATATGATTCGAATCTACAGCGATGAGGGGCTTTGAAGAGATTTGAAGTCAGTGACGTTAAAATATGGTTTTAAAACATCCTTAATTTTGCTACACACGGTTTCTAGATGGTCTCCCAGCCAATCTACGAGATAGCTCGTAGATAGGCTCCAGTTATATTTGAACATATTTAGGTTAACATGATCACGTTATCCTTATGAATGTGTGTACACATTCTATTATCTTTATCATCTACAACTTCGCCCATCGTATTTATTCTCTATAGGTTTAATTCTATTTTTCTGGACGCTCTCGATGTGTATAGCAAATAAGCGTTCGTTTGGGACATAACTATCTTCATATATGCGTATTCATTCAGATTAATTTCCCTCGAGGTTTCATATGGACTTCAATTTTGGGGAACAACAACTTCAGTCGATTTCATATTCAATTTTCGCGTCTCTATGTAGCTGATATGTTTCGATATGCACTATAAATAAACGGGCGAGTTTGAAAGCAATTCCGTTAAATATATCCATTTACACTTTAATATCCAATAGTAAATCTACTAAATTAAATTGCAGTACGTTAATATTAAATTAGTCGTGTTGCTGCATAGATTGCTTCGTCTGAACAAGAGGCAATATGTGGAAGTCGTGATAGCGCAGTGGTAGCGCGTTCGCTTCAGGTGCGAACGGCTCGGAGTTCGAGCCCCGCTGGAGCCGTTACGATTGTGCCCTTAGGCAAGGCATTTAAATTCGACGTTGCCTCTTCTCTCTCTCTCCCTCGTGGCGATGGATTCCATCAGGAATGAGGTCTCGAGAGTGATTAATATAAGTTGAAAGAACTTGTTTCGCAATCGAGCTAAAATAAATTTGCATAAACTAAAGACAATATACTCATGAGTTCACACATATATATTGTATATATACCGTGGCCTAGTGGTTAAGGCGTTCGCCTACAGAGCGGGAGATCGAAGATTCGAATCTCGTCAGGGGTCCGTTCTGATATGGCCGGTTGGTGAGCCGCCAACTAGTTAAATAATGGTCACCGATTGCCTACAAGCCTGGCGCCTGGCATACAAGCATATGATTCGGGAAGTACTGATGTTCATAAAACAAGAGGTGTCTGATAAGTCAGAAATGGCTGGCCCTTTAAATAGGGGTGACACTATAATACACAAACACATTACTTCACGTTACTTATATAAAATATTTTACAATCATAGTGACCAATGGTATATCAAAGAACATTCTCGAATATATCATGGGTGCAGAAGTACCAATTAATATAATATGTGCGGGGAAAAGGGCTTAATAGAATAAATGATTTCTTTTCTGGAAGCCTTTTCCAGGAAATAACGCTAATTTGGTCAAAACCAGAAGAGGTTTCTGAATCGAGCAGCTCTACAAATGTTGGTCTTTTCTCAGAAATGTATTTTTGCATTATTATATAAACATGCTGCCACAACCCCCCCCCCTCGTTCAAGACTAAGTTGATATGGGAGGCTACTCCAGCAAGTACAGACCGATCTTTAGTCCAGTGGTTAACACGTTGGACTGGTAATCCAGGGATAACAGGTTCGATCCCCCGTCCGAACCTAATAATATTAACAGTCTTTCAGATGGGACTTTAAACAGAGGTCTCGTATCGGTGCTTTACATCGTGCACGTAAAAGAACCAGAGGAGATTCTGGAATGGGTCTCTGTCTGTATCATTGCACTATCCTCCAATAATCTAAAATGACCAATCTCTTCAGGAGGCGTCGCTCATATGGGCAACCGGTAGCGACGATAAATAAACGTAACACACACAATGCTGAAGCCTGAACGTGTAACTCGGAGATGCTTTAGGGACATATATATTCTATGCATGCATGATAGCACAGACATACCAGACAGACGTGTTAATATGTTGATGTACGGACACTTAACTAGATATAATATGTACACGTGATTGCACCTGGACCCGTTATTTAGCGTCGTAATGGTACGTACGGCTGTGAACTCATAGTCACATAGCATTAGTAAATATGCTCACTTGCCCATCTCAGCAGCCATCGTCAATACATTAAGAACTTCCTCTATGAATCCAACAATATGCGAGGAGCTTTACGAAGATCCTCACCAGTGGGTTGCTAAGCAACCGGTGTACCCAGAATTAATTTTACCCAGAATACGGAGTTCCGCATAGTGCAAAATAATACATGAATATCGACCCAGTGCATTGATGTCATTTGAATATTCGCGCACTGATTTCCCGGGAGAGAAGTGACGTTCTGAAAATGTAAATATTGATCAAGCCAAAAAAGAATAAGACATTTGTGTGACATCTGAATCACCGTCAATATTAAGATTTGGAACTGGGTAACATACATACGCCGCCTGGGTGAAGAATGGAGGGACGATTTCTTTTCTTTGATGATAAAGTTAGAAATATGGAAATATGGAAGTCGTGATATCGCAGTGCTAGAGGGTATTATACATGTATGCGTTTGGTCCGAATACATATGTTTAAGGCAAATAAACAGATATCGACTATCACATATCCTGCAAAGAGATGTCAGTGCGCTGTCCGTCGCCTGCTTTGAAATGAATGAGTTCATAATGAAGAACTATTTTTCAAATCTGGAGTAATAATTATTCTTTAGCGTATAAACGAAGTATTTATTTTTACTCATTGTTTCATTTCCAATGTCAACGTTAGTTAACAAATGCAACTTCGTTTTATGAAAAATCACTGTCCCCATGTGTACACACCCTTTTATAATATTTTGCTACATTTTATGTCATGTTGTTACCTTGTATTGTAGCCTGACATTGAATAAAATGTAAATGTTGTTGTTGTTGTTGTTGTTGTTGTTGTTGTTGTTGTTGTTCGTGGGTTTTCTATTGGTAGATAAAGTCCGATTAATCCCGAGATGTAGATTGGTAATTTTAGTTGGAATCTTTTGTTTTTACTGTTGTTTTTGCTGTTGTTCCCAAACGAAATGTTGCGGTATTATAAACTATATTTCTGTTCTCTGAATTACACTATGATCTTAGTGGTTGGGGTGCAAACGTATAATGTTAACGTCAGTCTGATTTTGCCTACGCCGAATGAAATAGTGCGTTATTATATAAATATTTCATCTCGGTGAGGGCCACAGTGGATATTATCAACCCGAGGAAAATATTGTTGGCTGAGGCGAGAAATAATGTCACAATTATAAACACCAATTTCTAAACTTATATCTTTATTAGTAGTACATTCAACATTTCGATGAGACAATTTTCTCTCCGTTAATCATATTCGCTAGTCACAATCCTCATTACGTTGTCTCCCATTAGGCCCAATTTTAATACAAAACTGACATGCTGTCGCCTTACATTACGTACGACGTATGGAGAAATATAGCCTGGGAACAGGCGTCGATATATTTTGCCTGGTCATGGAAATAAATATATTTAACGCCGAGACTATTAATTGGGCCGTATTGAGTTTCTGATTATTGTCATTTTGCCATAAGTTAAAAAGTGATAATTCGACAGACTGGAACCCAGGCTAGGAGAAATTAATAAAACTGGGAATCTGACGTAACCTCTCTTTCCGTTAGTGTTTATGGAACTCCATAGCTGCGTATTATATATTTGTGGATGACATGGACTGTGCATGTGATCAACGTACTACGACTGTATCATAGGGTATACAATATGATATTATTAACAAACTAGCTGTTTCAAGTGTATCAAAAAATTTACTGGTGTAAAATTGTCCTGGTTCGGTATTCATATTCTAGTTATACGTAAATAGTTCTCTATATAGATCTTGATCAGACGCGGCGTTACGCGTTATGTTGTTTGCTATTCAGTCAAATGATTCAGCTCCACTATCTGAATAGCAAACATCATAGAACCTGATCGTCTGATCTGGCTCTATGTTGTTTGCAAAAAGTGATTATATGCATGCAGATGGTTAAACATGCATGCACCCCTGTATGTAGAGCTGACAGACCTGCACAACGTATTGAAAGGGGCCCGATCCGTCTGCTTTTCATTAATTTGACATAATTTATGTTGTACAGCATCATATGTATAACACCATTTGATAATTTCAATTTAGGTTGCTCTATATAAAATTGAATTAAAATAGAGATGCTGATAATTCCTATCGAGTATCTCTCATAACACTCTCACACTGGAAACATGTTAATCAACATGTATATCTACCATCAGTTTAACACTCTCACACTGGAAACATGTTAATCAACATGTATATCTACCATCAGTTTAACACTCTCACACTGGAAACATGTTAATCAACATGTATATCTACCATCAGTCTAACACTCTCACACTGGAAACATGTTAATCAACATGTATATCTACCATCAGTCTAACACTCTCACACTGGAAACATGTTAATCAACATGTATATCTACCATCAGTCTAACACTCTCACACTGGAAACATGTTAATCAACATGTATATCTACCATCAGTCTAACACTCTCACACTGGAAACATGTTAATCAACATGTATATCTACCATCAGTCTAACACTCTCACACTGGAAACATGTTAATCAACATGTATATCTACCATCAGTCTAACACTCTCACACTGGAAACATGTTAATCAACATGTATATCTACCATCAGTTTAACACTTCATATATCTACAGTCAAAACTGTGTTAAGCAGCAAGCCAAGGGAGTCAGATAAAGTGGCTGCTTAGCACCGATGGCTGCTTAATACAGATCAAATGAATAGTAAAACAACATACTTGGAATATTGAAACCGGCTGCTTAATACAGGTTGGCAGTTTAATGGAAGTGACCACTAACACTGGTTTGACTGTATTTGCATGCAAATTGTATATGTATTATTATGATGATGAGCTATGCAATGTTTAAGTCTAATAAACACTGTGCTATGTTGTGTTCTGTATTCACGTGTATGTGTAAAACTAATCTAGCAATAGAATATGATTTAAACATAATTGAAATGGGCAGCCATTTCTGACGTCAGACTGATAGGCAATCAGTAGCCATTATTGAACTAGCTGGCGGCCCAATCAACGGGCCATATCAGATTGAAACCCTGACGCGGTTCGTACCTTCGACCTCCAACGCCGTCGGTGGACGTCTTAACCATTCTGCCAAGGAGACGTTTAGAAGGTGAGTAAGTAAGTAGACTGTGCTATGTGCAACATACATGTATATAATAATATATAGGGTTAGATCAGTGGTTAGCACGCTCGTTTATCAGAACAAGAACCTGTGTTCGATCCTAGAACCGGACATTATTTGAGTTGCCAGATCGGGCAGATGGGGTTTCTCGGGATGCTCCAGGCGCCTCTTACAAGAATGTCCACACTATACACGTCCGTCCGCGTCAACGAGTGTATAATATGAGTTAGTTTAAACTATTTTATCCCGAATATAATATGTGAAGAATAAATTAAGACCTCCATTAGAATATAATTATTATTTGGATTGGAAAACAAGCGTATTGAAATGCGTATACCAATTCAATTACATACTAATGAATGCTCTTCCATCCGGTCCACTGAGCGGGTTTATTATGAGTTAGTTTGATGTGATAATATTGTATGTGTTTTACGTTTATTTATCGTCGCTACCGGTTGCCCACATGAGTGACGCCTCCTGAAGAGATTAGTAATTTTAGATGTTGGAGGATAATGCATGATACAGACAGAGACCCATTCCAGAGTATCATCTGGTTCTTTTACATACACGATGTAAAGCACCGACACGAGACCTCGGTTTAGCGTCTCATCTGAAAGACTGTTAGTTTTATTAGGGTCAGACGGGGGATCGAACCTGCGATCCCTGGATTACCAGTCCAGCGTGTTACCACTGGACTACAGATCCGTCTGTGATACTATTGTATTGCTATATATACATGTATATATAACAATCACAATCGTTGTACAAATAGTAATTTAGCGATTGGGTTGGGCCACAAGTTCTAACAACATTAGTGATTGGCCCTCACCATGAGTTAGTGAAAACGTGTGTTTTCAATCATTGCAAGATAAATATAGTTGATACATTTCTTATAAATAGATATACTGGCACCAAAATGACATTAGAGGTAACATTTATATCCTTTTAGAAATAGACAAATGTGGACGTCTATACGCGCTTACATATTGGGGAAATTAGTGCAATGTGTGAAGGACTATTTTCAAATCCATAATTCTAAAATGTGCAACGAAAAAGTAACGCTCAATATAAAAGTGCACACTTGTTATGGTGTCAGTATATTATCTTATCTTCGTAACTATAATGGTGTACTTCAATTATTTCTCTTTTTCGCATACCACGAGATTATACCTAACTCAAATGCGCTTACGTTTATTTATCGTCGCTACCGGTTACCCATATGAGCGACGCCTCCTGAAGAGATTAGTTATTTTAGATTTTGGAAGATAGTGCATGATACAGACAGAGACCCGTTCCAGAGTCTCCTCTGGTTCGTGTACGTGCACGGTGTAAAGCACCGACACGAGACCTCGGTTTAGCGTCCAATCTGTTAATTTTATTAGGCTCACTATATATTATGACGTCAAATGCGTTCGTTATTTTTGCTTTTTATTTTGCAAACTTCAATTATTTCCCTTTTTCGTATACCACGAGATTATACCTAACTCAAATAAGCATAAGTAATGCTTATTAGATGTTATGAAGTCCAATACGTTCATTATTTTACTCTTTTTTTGCAAACGCCTTATTTTCTAAGAATACACGATTTACCAATTTCGTCGTATTACAGAGTCAATGTGGCATATAACGCGTGTCATTCTTGCATGAAATTTTGAAATCGTACATTAATGTGCCTATAGATATGGTCGCGTTATTACCCTGCTGTGGTCACAGCAGGGATCTGTAGTCCAGTTAGATCAGTGGTTAGCACGCTCGTTTATAACAACTATAACCTGTGTTCGATCCTAGAACCGGAAACTATTTGAGTTGCCAGATCGGACAGGTGGGGAATATCGGTGTGTGTGTGTGTGTGTGTGTGTGGTGGTGCGTGGTGCGTGCGTGCGTGCGTGCGTGGCGTGCGTGGTGGCGTGCTGCGTGCGGCGTGTGCGTGCGTGCGTGCGTGCGTGCGTCGTGCGTGCGTGCGTGCGTGCGTGGTGGCGTGCGTGCGTGCGTGCGTGCGGCGTGCGTGCGTGCGTGCGTGGCGTGCGTGCGTGCGTGCGGTGCGTGCGTGCTGCGTGCGTGCGTGCGTGCGTGCGTGCGTGCGTGCGTGCGTGGTCGTGCGGCGTGCGTGGTGCGTGCGTGCGTGCGTGCGTGCGTGCGTGCGTGCGTGCGTGCGTGCTTGCGTGCGTGCGTGCGTGCGTGCGTGCGTGCGTGCGTGCGTGCGTGCGTGCGTGCGTGCGTGTGTGTGTGCGTGTGCGTGTGCGCGTGCGCGTGTGCCTGTGTGTGTGTGTTTTACGTTTATTATAATTTATATAAATTTTAATTGGGTCAGACGGGAGATCGAACCTGCGATCCCTGGATTACCAGTCCAGCGTGTTACTTCTGGACTACAGATCCGTCTGTACAATGCTTGCAACAAAAAGTTAACACATTTAATACCTTTCTGTGGAATCCTTCAGAGATAATTCAGAAGCACGCGTACGTCACGTGGACTGTCACGGTAACAATAAATGCATTACATGCGACAGACAGCTACCATGAAGGACATGTTGCCAACATCTTCTGAATGCTGATGCAAGCTAAAAGGATTATAGCACACGATTTGTCAGTGTGTCAGTTTGAGTTACAAGCCAACATTTATTTGCTTTGGCGTCCGTTGCCGACAATTGTCAAATGTGCACACAATGTATATTTACGCATGTCTTAAGCTGCCAGTCGAGGGATTCACAGCATATAGTTTCCTGAAGAGATTAGTCATTTTAGATTTTGGAGGATAGTGCAATGATACAGACAGATACCCATTCCAGAGTCCCTCTGGTTCTTTTACGTGCACGTTGTAAAGCCCCTACACGAGACCTCGGTTTAAAGCCCCATCTAAATGACTCTTAATTTTATTAGGGTTAGACAAGGGATCGAGCCTGGGATCCCTGGATTCCTAGTCCATCGTGTTAACCACTGGACTACGTATCCGCCGTGGAAGTCGTGATAGCGCAATGGTAGTGCGTTCGCTTCAGATGCGAAAGGCCTGGAGTTCGAGCCCTGTTGGAGCCGTTACGATTGTGCCTTTATGCAAGGCATTTAAATTCCACGTTGCCTCTTCTCTATCCCTCGTGGCGATGGATTCCATTAGGAATGAGGTCTCGAGAGTGATTAATGTAAGTTAGAAGAACTTGTTTCGCAATCGAGCTAAAATTAATTTGTATAATAAAAAAACGTATCCACCTGTGAAGAGCGACGCCCTATTTATAGTCGTTACCGGGTGCCGGTTGCCCACATGTGCGCCTATGATGATGATTGAACTTATTTACCCTCGCGTTCGGCGAACCATGTGGGCGAGCGCATTAGCGACACCTCCTGTATTCTGTATATATAGTAAAGTAGTTTAGTAGCTATATAGACAGACGGATCTGTAGTCCAGTGGTAACACGCTGGACTGGTAATCCAGGGATCGCAGGTTCGATCCCCCGTCTGACCCTAATAAAATTAACAGTCTTTCAGATGGGACGTTAAACCGAGGTCTCCTGTCGGTGCTATACACCCTGCACGTAAAAGAACCAAAGGAGACTCTGGAATGGGTCTCTGTCTGTATCATTGCACTATCCTCCACAAATCTAAAATGACTAATCTCTTCAGGAGGCGTCGCTCATATGGGCAACCGGTAGCGACGATAAATAAACGTAAAACACACACTAGCTATATAGACAACTCGTATACTTATTGAACAATGCATTAAGTCTGACACCTAGCCATGTTTACTGAGAAGTGTTGGTACTAGCCAATGTGTGGTGATAGCTCAGTGGTAGCGCGTTCGCTAAGTGCGAACGGCCCAGAGTACGAGCTCCGCTGTAGCTGTTATGATTGTGCCCTTAGGCAAGGCATTTCAATTCCACATGCCTCTTCTCTCTCCATCGAGAGAGATTAATATAAGCTATAAGAACTTGTTTCGCAATCGAGCTAAAATAAACGTGTATAAACTACTAGCCAATCATTACATACCCTTTATTCACATCCGTAATTCATGATTCAAACTCACATAACGCGATTCACTGAGTTAAATAGTGCCCATATTAAAATAGGAGTATGTACACATATAGTTGTATCACTGTAACTATTCAATTTTCATCCTGGTACATATTATACATGTAAATTGCCTGACAAACTGCTATTTATTGAGAAATATGGATGATATAGCGATATTATGTCCATTCAGTACATCTGCATCATCGTATAGCCAGCAGTGTGTTCCGTAAATATGTCAATATACTGAACACAGATAAAACACTTCCGACTTGTACATAATGTAGTTCTTGAGTTTAAGAATTCAGTGTATTTGTGCTTTCCAATGAGTGGTTGAGTTTTCTCCGTGAAAGAAAACTAAACTCCGTCTTACACTGCGTTGAAAGATTGCATTTTCTCTGTCACCGGTTGCGTTTCGTATTCCTACGCGGAAAATTGTACGTTTGTATTTTAGCTATTTTCATGAACAGTTAATTATAAAGTAATATATTCTATGGAATATCTAATAAAACAGAAACTAACTTGTTAATATTGTAGTATTTTAGAATGCCAAGAATGGTCAATATACAGCGTCGAACTTAAAACACATACATCGGCTATATATCTGTATAACTGGTTATAATTATATGCTCTCGGGGGATCAGTTATGAACTATAATAGTACAGATGCACATTAAGACAGTCCACTTGCTCTTAATCTTCTTAGTACAGATATTTTAAACTTCGTAGTCTTAACTAAAAGTATGTTAGTACATAACTCTGTAATTTTAATGCATAATGTCGGATGCTGGGTATGGGTGCAAAACGTTATTGTCTTGTAACATGTTGATCACAGTATTATAGTATAACGTGACATTGCACATGTAACAAGGTATTCTCGTCACATAACCGTATTAGAAATGGTAAACATATATTTATATATATGCAGTCTTAGACATCTTAGAAGTATACGTGCACCGGGCATTGTATTCACCCGGTCTACCCCCGACTGTCGATGGGTGAGCGACAGTTGGAGATATGAAAACCGAACACACACTGAGATTACAGCAGCCCTCATAGCCCACTAAGCATCTAGTTATAATAATTGCGATAGGCAAAACCATCACTTTTAGATGATGGGTGTTTTAATTTTCTTAGAAAGCTCAGTCGCCCAAATGCATTTATGCGGTGGCGAATATAAATAAACATATTAGTCAGTCAGTCATAAATCCAGTGGTCAATACCGCTATATCGAGTGGTCAAGACCGCTATATCATGAACACGCACTTGCCCAATCGATTCCAAACTGCCACTGTTACTGTTGCCAACAGAACGATACTTCATAATAACTGAATTCAGGAATAGAACAATATTCCACAGACAGAAATCAACACCTTAGTAATATCAGTTATTAAATGGTAGGTTTAACCCCTACAACACATGTTCAAAATTACTCGCACTTTCTGTTAACATACAGTGTACATATTTTGGCATCAAAGCATCATAGAACTTTCTTTAAACGTTTATGTTTAAGCAACGTTAGCGGAAGTCTTTCGTTCAGTAATTGTTGTCTGTATCTTACAGACCTACTATGCACAAAGAAATATCAAATTACTATATTATAAATATTTGTATAACATAATTGGCGATGTAGACGGGGGGGGGGGCGGTTTAATAACGCGTTTATATATGTTTCGTATTTCCCTAGTGTACTAATTATGCAAATGAGCACTGACTGTACTCATATACTCTGGCAAAAAATTAACAACATGGCGTCGAAAATCCAGTGGCACTGAAAGTCATCATTCAGCTATAAACAATACATGGCGGGCTTTAACACTACACATACTGCCCACTCGCTGAATGCACCAACAGCCATGGCCAGCTACAGTTTCAATTAAAATGTAAAAATGTGTGCACATGTCCTGTACTTGTACGTTACACTATGTGTGTGTTTTACGCTTACTTATCGTCGCTACCGGTTGCCCATATGAGCGACGCCTCCTGAAGAGATTAGTCATTTTAGATTTTTTGGAGGATAATGCAATGATACAGACAGAGACCCATTCCAGAGTCTCCTCTGTGTAAAACACCGACACGAGACCTCGGTTTAACGTCCCATCTGAAAGACTATTAATTTTATTAGGGTCAGACGGGGGATCGAACCTGCGATCCCTGGATTACCAGTCCAGCGTGTTACCACTGGGCTATAGATCCGTCTGTACCACTGGACTACAGATCCGTCAGAACGTATATGCGTTACTTGTTGTGACGTCATAGTTTCCCCGCGTCCATTCACACAATTGGCATAAAATACATATACTTATATTGAACGTGCACGTTTTAAAGCTGATTATCATGTAGGCTTATACGATTAAAAATTCAAATAAAATGTGAACTATATTTTGTTGCGTTTACTATTTACAACCGACCACGAACTTCATTGATTGTAGCTGATGTACAGCAACATGAATCATTTGGGATTGAGTGGATTTACAGCTTTTAACAGCTCATTTAATATCCTATATATAAAATACTGCATATTTGTTTTATATTAAATGTTGTCCTACATCAGGCGCCGATCGCACATCAGTGGTCAATGCATTAGCATAAAGGAGGCGAATTCATGTCTTAAGCACAATGGGAACGAAGTCCCATATGTCGGTGCAATACACCGGGCATGTGATAGAACCAGGGAAGCTTCTGGAATTGTAGCGACTATGGTATATTGCGCTATCCTCCAAAACATAACACAACTAACATACCTCCTTTCGGGAGGCACAACCCCGATTAACCAGGTGGCGACGATAAATAAACATATACAAACTATTATTTTTTAAAAAGAATGGACTTATAAAGTGTTACTGTTGCATAGTTCAATGTTTAACAATAATGTCCAATTAGCGCAGTGGTTAGCACTCGCTCTTCACCAATGCGACCCGGGTTCTACCCTCGGACCGGGAAATATGTGAGATGATATGGTGTTCGCCAGATCGGACAGGCGGGTTTTCTCCGGGTACTACGATTTCCTCGTTTTCATGGGAGCCAATGAGAGTGATTAATATAAGTTGTTTCGCAATCATTGTAAAATAAATAAAGTTTAAACGTTTATATAATGAATTTAGAAACAATGACTAATCCATCATGTACAGAAGCAACACGTGCTATACCGGAAACACTCATAACACAGAATACATTTCCAACACATTGTGTGTTTTACGTTTATTTATCGACGCTACCGGTTGCCCATATGAGCGACGCCTCCTGAAGAGATTAGTCATTTTAGATGTTTGGAGGATAATGCAATGATACAGACAGAGACTCATTCCAGAGTCTCCTCTGTGTAAAACACCGACACGAGACCTCGGTTTAACGTCCCATCTGAAAGACTGTAAACGAACGTAAACGAACCAGAGGAGATTTTGGAATGGGTCTCTGTCTGTATCATTGCACTATCCTTCTAAAATGACTAATATCTTCAGGAGGCGTCGCTCATATGGGCAACCGGTACCGACGATAAATAAACGTAAAACACACACTTCGGTCTAACACTAATAAAATCAACAGCCTTTCAGATGGGACTTTAAACCGAGATGTCGTGTCGGTGCTGTACACTGTACACGTAAACGAACCAGAGGAGATTCTGGAATGGGTCTCTGTCTGTATCATGCACTATCCTCCAAAATCTAAAATGACTAATCTCTTCAGGAGGTGTCGCTCATATGGGCAACCGGTAGCGACGATAAATAAACGTAAAACACATTCTTCGGTCTAACACTAATAAAATCAACAGCCTTTCAGATGGGACTTTAAACCGAGATGTCGTGTCGGTGCTGTACACTGTACACGTAAACGAACCAGAGGAGATTCTGGAATGGGTCTCTGTCTGTATCATGCACTATCCTCCAAAATATAAAATGACTAATCTCTTCAGGAGGTGTCGCTCATATGGGCAACCGGTAGCGACGATAAATAAACGTAAAACACACACTTCGGTCTAACACTAATAAAATCAACAGCCTTTCAGATGGGACTTTAAACCGAGATGTCGTGTCGGTGCTGTACACTGTACACGTAAACGAACCAGAGGAGATTCTGGAATGGGTCTCTGTCTGTATCATGCACTATCCTCCAAAATCTAAAATGACTAATCTCGTCAGGGGGCGTCGCTCATATGGGCAACCGGTAGCGACGATACGGATGTACTTGAATGTGATAAGGCTCAAACATATAATGGCAAACACAAAAGTTTGTTTTAATTGATGGTTACTGTGGTAATGTGATAACAAGGATCGTACTCTAGTGGTGGTTTCATACCATATTTTAAGAAACGACTTTCATAAAATATGGTATGAAATCACCACTCATGTAAGCTCCTAGATATAAATCATACGCAACATTTACAAGCATCTATTTCTCAACGTGTGCGCAACACATTGGGCTTTCGGTTGTATATACGTAAATAGGCGGAAGTGCATCCGAGATGTAGTCCCAATAACTATTATAGTTAACTTTTCTTTTTGGCAATAAATGCATTTTCATGACAGGCAGTGTATAGTTTTGTGTTGTTTGTTTAAGAAATTATGTGACTGGAGAAGACTTCAGACTAGTTGATGTGTAGGACAGATGTGGTATAAGAAGTCATGACATTGCAAACTGAAGGTTGGTATACTGTATTATTTAGCGGAGGAATACAGTGTGTAAACACAGTGACGTTCTTCACAAGTGAGCACTGTCAATGCTGATCATTACATTTGTGATATTGTTGCTGTTTTTCAGTTTCATTTGAATACCTCTTCACAGTGGAATGAAATGAAAGATTGGAAAGACAACTTAACAGACGTTTAACTTTTTACTATGTATTTAATAGGCGATTTATTTGTTGTACAACCTTTCGAGCCCGGTGGACAAACCATTACATACAGACAAAACCATACTCAGTTTGGAATGTTCGCAGCTGGACGTGTTTTAAGTTCCCATCAACATGTTGCGGCATAGTTAACTTTCAGTGGAAGCCCATCTCTATCCCCGTAATACTTGATGGCATTGATTTTATGTCTCGTCTTATCAGGTCTCCGCAGCAAATGGGCAAAATTAAACAGTATTGACTCGCGCAGACATCAGAGTGTATTGTAGAATTACATTCGGCGGTATACCAGTGTGGATGTTTTTGTCAATATCATTACAAATACACTCATTAGTAGGATGTCATCACAGAGCCTAATTAAATAGTTATTATGATAGACCCGACAATTAGCACAGATGTTTATGATCTGGTGAGGCAATGGGTGTGTATTTAGCACATTCAGTTGATGTAGTGTGCGTGTCGGTTGTAAATGTCAATCTACGTAATAGATGTTTCCGTAGTGTTGCATATCTCTATTGCATCTGCCTTTCCTGATTGTTTTTACATATATTTCAAATTATTGCAACCCTACTACCGTACAAATGTTACGTAACCATTTCCGCAAAGAAATCACTTTATGACGTAGTCAGAATGTATATTGATACAGTACAACATCTCTCTCTTCCCTCTCTCTCCCCCTCTCTCTCCCCTCTCTATCTCCATTCTCTCTCCCCCTCTCTCTCTCTCTCCTCTCTCTCTCATCTCTCTATCTCTCTCTCTCATAGCGTAGTCACAATGTACCAAAACACTATACAAATGCTTCTCAACCATTTCCACAAAGAAATAACTACACAGCGCAGTCATACTGTACCGAAATACTATGCAAAGAATACGTAACCATGTCCACAAAGAAATAAATACATAACGCAGCCATAGTGTACCGAAATACTATGCAAAGAGTACGTAACCATTTCCACAAAGACAGAAATACATAACGCAGTCATAGTGTACCGAAATACTATGCAAAGAGTACGTAACCATTTCCACACAGAAATAAATACATAACGCAGTCATAGTGTACCGAAATACTATGCAAAGAGTACGTAACCATTTCCACACAGAAATAACTACATAACGCAGTCATACTGTACCGAAATACTATGCAAAGAGTACGTAACCATTTCCACACAGAAATAAATACATAACGCAGTCATAGTGTACCGAAATACTATGCAAAGAGTACGTAACCATTTCCACACAGAAATAACTACATAACGCAGTCATACTGTACCGAAATACTATGCAAAGAGTACGTAACCATTTCCACACAGAAATAAATACATAACGCAGTCATAGTGTACCGAAATACTATGCAAAGAGTACGTAACCATTTCCACACAGAAATAACTACATAACGCAGTCATACTGTACCGAAATACTATGCAAAGAGTACGTAACCATTTCCACAAAGACAGAAATACACAACGCAGTCATACTGTACCGAAATACTATGCAAAGAGTACGTAACCATTTCCACAAAGAAATAACTACATAACGCAGTCATACTGTACCGATATACTATGCAAAGAGTACGTAACCATTTCCACAAAGACAGAAATACATAACGCAGTCACAATGTACCGAATTAGTATGCAAAGTCTATGTAATCATTTCCACAAAGAAATAAATACATAACACAGTCACAATGTACCGAATTAGTATGCAAAGTCTATGTAATCATTTCCACAAATGTACCAAACTACGGTACACATACTTCTCAATATGACCTAATTCTTTTGGACTTGTTTTTCATAATTATCTTAATGCTGTCAATTTCTCTGTAAGATGCAAACAACTTTTCAACAAACTGCTGCTGTATATTTGTATTTATACTTGGTTTTGCTTTTCATATATACTTATTAATACTCGCATCCTCCGAGGCATTTGGGCGAGTGATTTAAACACACTTGTTTTTAATTACGTGCATTTATCGTCGCTACCAGTTGCCCAAATGAGCGAACAAGACATGTTCGAACACTTAGTCGTGATAGCGCAGTGGATGCGCGTTCGCTTCGGGTTCGAAAGGTCCGGAGTTCGAGCCCTGCTGGAGCCGTTACGATTGTGCCCTTAGGTTAGGTATTTAAATTCCACGTTGCCTCTTCTCTCTCCCTCGTGGCGATGGATTCCATCAGGAATGAGGTCTCGAGAGTGATTAATATAAGTTGAAAGAACTTGTTTCGCAATCGAGCTAAAATACATTTGTATAAACTAAACACTTAGTAATTATTGCGAACTTTCAAATTACAACTATCAAAACATAAAACATCATGTATATTATATTAAACATTGTACACTACGTTGTCTTAGTGAATATAATTTATATACGCAATACTATCAACAAGGTGAAAACATGTACGTAACACTGCCCCAAATGATATTCCATAGGCCGTGATGTAGCATATTGCCGCTGTATGGTAACGGTTAAAATTAACAATTAACTCTGTCAGCGCCGAATAAATTCAAAGCAATGTGCAATCAATATAGAGCCAGATCACGAGGCGTCATCTGACCAGGATCTATGTTGTTTGCTATTCGGACAGCAGGTGTTTCCGCTCCACTGTCTGAAGAGAAAACATAAAGCAGCATATAGCCTGATCAGACGGCACGTTCTGTTCTGTCTGGTCGAATTCTCGGGGGGTTTTTTGTGCAAAGGTTCATTTATGCGACATTGGCGGTGAAAGAGTTAAATCCAGAATTATACCTCAAATGGGTACTATGCAGTAGACTTCACTACGTAATGGTTTCATGTAAACGTGTCTTAGAACTCCCCAATACTGTAGAGTAGAATATAGCTCTTAGTACAAACAGGTTTATGTACAATTTGGTAGGTCAATTTGGTTACGTCTGACATTAATGTTAATCTTAAATAAAGAAACCGGAAATAAGCATACGTACAGATGTGTTCGTAAAGAAACGAATATGACACAAAATAAACATAACACAATATATAAGCGATATATTTTGTTCATGAAGATAATGCATTATAAATACAAATAATATTCATAAAGCGTGACAACAACCCCTCCTACCATCATAAAATCCTATTCCATAAAAAGCGCCGCGTGGCTCATATCAATACATACCGTAGTAGTTTAGTTTAGTCATATTGTATTGCATTCATTCTATATATACAATGTACAGAACAACATAAATGCACACACGTGTATAATACCCTAGTAACAATGCATATTCCAATCACTTTCTGTTTTGTAGAAATATGCGAACCGAACCCGATAGTTACAAGAGACAATAGCACATTATAGACTGTACACACTACTCAACATGTATACGCAGCCGGTACACTTGCGTTATGTACGGGATATTAATGAACAGTGCATACGTTGATTATTTCATCCAATCGAGTCAATGAGTGTGTGTTTTACGTTTATTTATCGTCGCTACCGGTTGCCCATATGAGCGACGCCTCCTGAAGAGATTAGTCATTTTAGATTTTGGAGGATAGTGCAATGACACAGACAGAGACCCATTCCAGAGTCTCCTCTGGTTCTTTTACGTGCACGGTGTAAAGCACTGACACGAGACCTCGGTTTAACGTCCCATCTGAAAGACTGTTAATTTTATTAGGGTCAGACGGGGGATCGAACCTGCGATCCCTGGATTACCAGTCCAGCGTGTTACCACTGGACTACAGATCCGTCTGTATCGAGTCAATGAAACAATAGCAGCTATTGCTATACACTACGACACGATTCTGGTTGTGTTATTTATCAATATGTTTTGTTTCCGGCTGATACTGTTTGGATTATACAAATTTATTTAAGGTCCATTGCGAAACAGGTTTTCAAAACGCTATATTAATTGCTCTCGATACCTCATTCCTGGTGGAATCTTTCGCCACGAGGGAGAGACAAGAGGCAATGAGGAATTAGAGCCTTACCTAAGTGCCAAACCGTATGAGCGCGAACTTCGGCACCTTCGAACATGAAGCGAAGACGACACGACTACGCTATCACGACAATAGCGTGTGTGTTTTGCGTTTATTTATCGTCGTTACCGGTTTCCCATATAAGCAACGCCTCTTGAAGAGATTATTCATTTTAGAAGTTTAGAGGACAGTGCAATGATACAGACAGATACCCATTCCAGAGAGAGACTCCTCTGGTTCTTTTCAGTGCACGGTGTAAAGCACAGACACGAGACATCGGTTTAAAGTCCCATCTGAAAGATTGTGTATTTTATTAGGGTCAGCGGGGGATCGAACCCACGATCCCTGGATTACAAGTCCAACGTGTTAACCACTGGCCTTACCGATTCGTCTGAGCTAAAAGAAATGTGCAGACACTAACATGTGGGTGTTTGTTCACTGATGTGTCTGTCCTGTACAACCTCGCAACGATTAATCTTTACACACCATGCATGATTGTAAAATGTTAGTTCATTGGCATATTGCCTTCTGTTTAAATCTATCTATCTATATGTTCAATCTGCTTAGAACCATGGCTGATGTATAGCAAGTGTAATGCACGAGTGATGTTTGCAGTGAGCATGTTCTGAATAGCTCTTGATCTTTCTGCTATGCTTTCCAGTGAATGATTGGGTTTTCCCAATGACAAACAATGCTCTCTTTCACTGATTTCAACAAGTGGAATATGGCAATTTCTCTGAAACTGCTTGAGTTTTGTATTCTTCCGCGGTTGAATGTACTTTTCTGACAACCACGAACAGTTAAGTCTTAACACCACCACTCACAAAATACAACACAACAACTGTTGCCGGGGCTAGGTACAGCATTTATTGCGAGGATGGGACCAATACAGCATTTATATACATGTACATCTTATAATTCTGTTTCACACATAATGTGACATATGTACGCTAAATGACCATTACATATCCATCATGAAAACAGCAAAGCCGCACACGAAAAACCCAGTAGGAAACGTGTACCCGTAGCAATGCTTTAAACTGTTTCTCTGGATATAAGATGACGGGATATTTTCATCTTATGGTACCCTGTATGTCCCTACTTACTCAAAAACATAAAAATGTATATAATACATACATTGTGGATATTCATCTATGATCTGACATATCAAGAACTGATATTGAAAATGTTTATGTCATATAAGCAAACTATTATCCGGAATTTCAGTATAAAAATGTGAATTTGAATATTAAATATCGAATAGCCCTCGCGTTATCCTAGCGTAGAAGTGATTACCACACAAAATCACCCTATAAATACCTGTATGAACATATTTCTGCACGAAATACTCGACTAATCCGCCGTGTATTTTGTGTTCACAGGCCGTGTTGAGACATTCGTTCTCAGCTATACGTTGTAACGCAGAGAACTTACAATTATAGATTGAATGTGTTTGTATGTAGGTTTTAATTTTGACAGCGACTAGAAACTAACTTGAAATTTATTCCTGAACTATTTATTTCTTATTAAGGACGTTCACATTAACATAAGTGTTGTGCGGTTGTGTATTGTAGTGCAGTTAGGCTCCCGACAGGGGCAGTTAAAATGAATTAACGTGGACGTCGTGATAGCGCAGTGGATGCGCGTTCGTTTCAGGTGCGAAAGGTCCGGAGTTCGAGCCCCACTGGAGCCGTTACGATTGTGCCCTTAGGCAATGCATTTAAATTCCACGTTGCCTCTTCTCTCTCCCTCGTAGCGATGGATTCCATCAGGAATGAGGTCTCGAGAGTGATTTATATAAGTTGAAATAACCTGTTTCGCAATCGAGCTAAAATAAATTTGTATAAACTAAAATGAATTAAATTTGACAAGAACTATTATATTAGCCCAAATCATTCGAAATCATAACTTTTAAATAAAAAGAAGATTTGTGCAGTGTAAGACGGTTTTTATTTAATTTATGTGATCATCGCAGTTTCTATTTCCACGAGTGGCGTTATAAACACAAATATCCTCCATGTCTCTCGTGATGCTAACTCTTAAGTTCTTACTAAACAATTTAATGTCAGTTTCGGTCTGAAGGTCGGCAATTCTTGCTTAATAATTATCTTTTTATTTTATTTCGGAAAACCGTCTGGGAAGTAGCTTCAGGACACAGACATTATTTATGGAGTTTATGGAAATTATCCTATGTATTATTGTTTAACTACAGAGAAAATTACTTTTGATGGCTTAATTTTCTCGTTGACATATTAATATATTAATAAATAGATGCATCTTTTCTACCTAGTTAAACGTGGGCTAAATAAAGATTGGAATCGTGCGCAAACTGTAATGGTTCATCGACTGAGCAGGTGTATGTTTTACGTTCATTTATCGTCGCTACCGGTTGCCCATATGAGCGACGCCTCCTGAAGAGATTAGTCATTTTAGATTTTGGAGGATAGTGCAATGATACAGACAGAGACCCATTCCAGATTATCCTCTGGTTCTTTTACGTGCACGGTGTAAAGCACCGACACGAGACCTCGGTTTAACGTCCCATCTGAAAGACTGTTAATTTTATTAGGGTCAGACGGGGGATCGAACCTGCGATCCCTGGATTACCAGTCCAGCGTGTTACCACTGGACAATAGATCCGACTGAGCAGGCTCAAACAGTTTGAGAGTAAGGCATGGCAGGACAGTACAGGACCGGTAACTACGTACATGTATTTATTGTTGAGCAGTGATATATTATACCGTCTTCGTGGCCTATATTGGTTAATGTGTCCGCCTACGGAGCGGGAGATCGAAGGTTCGAACCTAGTCGGGGGTTAGTTCTGATATGGCCGGTTATTGAACCAGCTAGATAAATAATTGTTAACGATTGCCTATCAGCCTGGTATACAAGCATATGATATGGGAAGTACTGATGTTCATAAAACGGGGTGTCTCATAAAATAGGGGTGACATTATAATACAGAAACACTTGACTTTATACTGTTTTCTCTGTATAATAATAATTGCATGTATACGCTTAATATATATATTTATCACATGACTTGGCTTGTATTCAATGTAATATAGTCAACACATATGTTATTATATGCTCACACACACGTGTAACACAACCATACACGATTCTGATTGATCGCAGCATCACAGCTTGCGTTTGACACAAATGGCTCGCATAATAACGAAATTCCAAACCGTCAATATTTTCCGTAATATTGACTTCCTTTGGCCTCCAGTCGGAATCACGAAAACGCTCATTGGGATATTACAAAGCACAAGGAACCTCTCTTAAAGAGTAGACGCTTATTGAAATACATACATAAAATCATCTAGATACTTACAGATTATATTGAAGAGGGCCCTAAGGAGGATTAGTTCAAAACTAATTAGGTCACCCTCTATAAATAAACAGAACAGAACAGAACAGATGTTTATTTTAAGACTTGTACATGGTACATCGTCATAAACATACAAATATACAATTACATATTGGTCACGTAATACAATAGATTTTACATTCATATATTCACATAAATCGATTGACATGTAGTATTATAATAATGATGATTCAATTTACGGAATAGAGGATGAACATAATTAATTGTTAGCAGTTACAATAGTACTTCTTAGTAAATAAAGAAATCTATCTCTATCTATCTATCTATTAAGAGATATACTGGGACAAGTCAAATCGTGATTGTTAGCTGTAACTAGCTTTCTATTCAAATACTTGTACATGTGTTCGGTATAATAAAAAAACTATTGTATTCCTGAGTGGGCAATATGGAACTTTACACCTCGGTTAATAATCATATTGTCGGGGTGATATCCATTATTGTCATCATTAACATCATTAACTATTGACCTGACACACAATGTTTTAAATTCAAATACGTGAAATCAGCTAAGCACGTAAAAACAATGTACATTAGTTTATAAACTTTATACCTATTTGTTTTAGCTCGATTGCGAAATAAGTTCTTACAGCTTATATTAATCACTCTCGAGATCTCATTCCTGGTGGAATCCATCGCCACGAGAGAGTGAGAAGAGGCAACGTGGAATTTAAATGCCTTGCATAAGGGCACAATCGTAACGGCTCCAGCGGGGCTCGAACTCCGGACCGTTCGCACCTGGAATGAACGCGCATCCACTGCGCTATCACGAACGACTTCTACTATGTACATCAAAATGGAATAACAAAGTAACTATTGTGTATTGCGTTTGGGCTATGCTGGCAGATGTAGTTAGCCTCAAACCATGCATTTCTATTGTTGGACGAGGTTGTCAGATGCAGTTAACGTCAAATGACACACTCCAATTGTGCAACAGGACATAACGTATGGCTCAAATTACACCATGAAATACTCATTTCCCAGATAAAAATCTGTTAGCCAATACTCATTGTTGTCCGAGCCGCACATGTATCCATACCCTCCTTTGTATTAATGTAGGATTAGAATTAATATTTCTAGTCAGTTAATATTACCCGGTGTCTAAATACGGTAAGATGTGATTTATAAATTTATATTAATGTATCATAGAATATTGAGCTTTGACAACTACATCAAATGGGATGTTACAGCGACACTACATTGGCGAAAACGTACAATTCTACAGAATGTAATTTCCTATTATATGGTATAATTATTTCCCCAAATATTTGCCTCAAAAACGGAGTATTTCACCTAATAAACAATCGTCGTATACGACAAAATAATGTAAATAGAGTAATATTTATGGTACTTACATGCATTTCGTGTTATATCTCACGTATATGCTTGTGTATATTATTAATAGACTAATCGGATTTACATTATCTCTAAACGACTGTATCGCGCGTTTAGTATAGACATCAGTGATGAACAAACCGCAATTCATGAGAGTGACTGACTGTTATATGAAAATACCTTCATCTTTGAGAGGTCGTAGACAACAAAACACTGTGTGTTGAATCAATGTTAGTGGTCGAATTACTGCAGAAGATATTTCTAGTAGCAATGTTATTTATACGTAAATAATGCATTTATTTGGCATATTGCAATATATACTAGAGGACATAGAAAACGCACGCCTACATTATATGATTATTATTATATAGACAATAATTACTCAATTGTGGAATTTATTACTTTAAAGGTGTGAAATTATGTTGAAACAACAATTACCGCTGCGAAAATACTGTTACTGTTTAATATTTAGAATAATTTTATTTCTTCGAGTAGGAGCGAACAGTTTATTCTAATAGCAATTAGCCACAAGTGTTGCTTTCGATTTTTCGAGCACTATCTTTATCTTACGATAATTTCTTTATTACTACATCAATTTGAACTATTTTGGTATCGAAATGACGACAATGAATTGGCCTCTAAGAAAATGCTATACGCTATAATTATTGTTTCGCAATCGTTGTATGATAAATAAAGTTTACTATTTCGGTACATTGTAACAGTGGTATTTATTTCTTTGTGGAAATGGTTACGTAGCATTCTAAAACCATTATACATCGAGGGTTTAGAATGGTAATATGTATGTACAGTCAAACCTGTGTTAGTGGTCACCTCTATTAAGCAGCCAACCTGTATTAAGCAGCCAGTTAGCAGATTCCCAATATGTTGTTTTATTATACATTTGACCTCTATTACACAGGCCACCTGTGCTAAGCGGCCACTTTCTGTGGTTCCCTTGGCTGGCTGCTTAAGACAGGTTTGACTGTATGTACTTTTTGCATAAAGCATGAAAATATACAATTAAAAATGATATTCGTCTTCTGTGTCTAATTCATTACAACAGTTACAGTTTCTTTGATCGCTCGGTATTCTATCTTAGCCCGATTACGAAACAAATTTTACAACGTTGGATTAATTGTTACCATCGCAATGAGGGAGAAAGAAGAGGCAATGCGGAATTTAACTGCCTTGCCTAAGTTAAAATCCTAACAGCTACCACTGGGCTTTATTTCCGGCCCTTTCGGATCTGAATGGAAGGCTCTAACACTGGGTTATCACGACTTACAGGTTCCATGTAGATGTTAGATGAGTGTGGTTGACGTTTGTGAACGATGCTATTTCAGACTTTGTGTAGGTTATGGATTCTCGAGAGCGAATAATCTAATAATGTACATATTTCATATTTGTTTCGATATCAGGCTAAGCTAATTTTGCATGGACCAAAAAAACCGGAAATTGCTGGATATTTGTATCCCTGTCGTGCAAAGTACAATCACGTGTGTTTTTGAAGGGTGTGACGTCATTTGTCAAGCTAAATTGCTAGAGTAGATATCGATTCAGTCGATGTGGTAGACACCCAACTCGTAGATATCTTGGAATGATAAATATCGTGCTACGTTCCTTGTAAATAGAGGTTATTACGTGGCTAGTTTCATATCAGTGTAAGTATCGACCAGAGGTAATTTGATATCAGCCTAAGACCAAGTATCGATCCGAGGTAATTTGATATCAGCCTGACACCAAGTATCGATCCGAGGTAATTTGATATCAGCCTAAGACCAAGTATCGATCCGAGGTAATTTGATATCAGCCTGACACCAAGTATCGATCCGAGGTAATTTGATATCAGCCTACGACCAAATATCGACCAGAGGTAATTTAATATCAGCCTAAGACCAAATATCGATCCGAGGTAATTTGATATCAGCCTAAGATCAAGTATCGATCCGAGGTAATTTGATATCAGCCTAAGATCAAGTATCGATCCGAGGTTATTTGATATCAGCCTAAGATCAAGTATCGACCCGAGGTAATTTAATATCTGACTGAGACCAAAGACCGAAGGCTGATATCAAGTTACCGAGGTTCGATACCTAGGCTGACATGAAACTAGCCACGTAATAACGTCTTTATTACTTTGATATGAATTAGATAAATACAATAATCGATATCATGCTCTCCGATATCCATTAAGCAGGAATAAATCACACTTACTGAAATAGCTATACGAAAACGAAAGTATAAAACATATGTTATCTGTAAAATTTGAGATGCTACGGGAAGTAAACAAACTAGCACCGAGTGCGCATGCGTTATTTTCTCAGGAACTAGTTATGATACTGCTTTTTCTGGTTTGATACGGGCTCGTAATATCAGACTGGAAAACACAGTGTATAAACCTGAGTGGTAGACAGTATTTTGGTAGGCAAATTACGGAAACAAATAGGCTATAATTAAGAAATAATAAGTATCAACCGTGGTATATCGCAGAATAACCCGAGTTTGAAGTTCTTATGCGTAGAAATATATCACGAAGGCCGAAGAACGACAAACGAGGGTTATTCTGCGATATACCACGGTTGATACTTATTAATTCGATTCTATCACGACTTACTTCTAATAATTTTAAAGGAGTATTTTCTTCAAACGCCGCTGCATTTGGCTTTCGAAATGTCCTCCCGCATAAGGGGTGATGACATTATTTTTTATGGAAAATATCAATCTAGTGCATAAATGAACAAAGGTTGTAACTGATCAATAATTTTATTTATTTTGTCAAATAAAACTGTACAGAATAGTAACTGAAACATTACTTAACAGAAAAACAAGACGGACAAGAGATTATCTGATATAGCTCACTTCCGCGAATTCCCACGGTAGTATTTACAAACATCACGTGACTTTCATTCATAAAACTTTACACGCATTGTATAAATGGAATAGCCAAAACATGGTGCGCGCAGCATAGTTCAAGGTAGGTATATCGCAGAATAACCCGAGGTAGGTTTTACTCTACTAGTATGTATGTTATTAGCTGGGCCGTGCTAGAATTCATAATATTATCTAGTATGTAATAAATGCACGTTATCGCAATGGTAACTTGGTGTTGGGTGTTTAGTTGTGAGAACTTCCTACGTGATATTTAACGTCGCATCCTGGTTAATCTGGGGCGACACTTCCAGAAGTATATTTGTCTCTTTATTGGGTGACGGTAGTGCCAGACACATACACTTGAAGAAGCATCCCTGGTTCTGTTACATGTCCGGTATATAGCACCGATACACGGTACTTCCGTTTATAGTCACATCTGAAATACTGTTAATATTATCAAATAATTGTTATTCCATTATCATTTTATTACCGTAATCGTTTCAGTTCTTAATACGTGCTGTTATGTCAGCTAACCGTGATGTAACTACATTTGGCATGATTAGTCGTGATAGCGCAGTGGTAGTGCGTTCGCTTCAGGTGTGAAAGGCTCGGAGTTCACACTCAGTTGTAGCCGTTACGTTTGTGTAGTTGAGGTCAAATGAATTGTATAATAAAACAACATATTGGGAATCTGGAATATGGCTGCTTAATACAGATTGGCTGTTTAATAGAGGCGACCACTAACACGTGTTTGACTGTATATATCTTCTATATGCCCTTAGGACGCATCTATGTTCACATTTCCACCACATTAAGAGTCATTCCATTTTCCAAAGAAATATATATTTCCAAAGGTCGGGAGATAATGAAAGTATCTGCTTAATACATATTGGCTGCTTAATAGAGGCGACCACTAACACATGTTTGACTGTATATATCTTCTAGATGCCCTTAGGACGCATCTATGTTCACATTTTCACCACATTAAGTGTCATTCTATGTTCCAGAGAGTTATATAATTCCAAAGGTCGGGAGATAATGAAAGTATCTGCTTAATACAGATTGGCTGCTTAATAGAGGCGACCACTAACACATGTTTGACTGTATATATCTTCTAGATGCCCTTAGGACGCATCTATGTTCACATTTCCACCACATTAAGTGTCATTCCATTTTCCAAAGAGTTATATAATCCCAAAGGTCTGGAGATAATGAAAGTATCTGCTTAATACATATTGGCTGCTTAATAGAGGCGACCACTAACACATGTTTGACTGTATATATCTTCTAGATGCCCTTAGGACGCATCTATGTTCACATTTCCACCACATTAAGTGTCATTCCATTTTCCAAAGAGTTTTTGGTTGGGTTGGTTTGTTTTTTGGTGTTTGGGGTTGTTTGTGTTTTTTTGTGTTGGGTTTGTTTTTTTGTGTTTTTTTGGTTTTTGGTTGGGTTGGTTTGTTTTTTGGTGTTTGGGGTTGTTTGTGTTTTTTTGTGTTGGGTTTGTTTTTTTGTGTTTTTTTCCAAAGAGCTTTATAATCCCAAAGGTCGGGAGATAATGAAAGTATCTGCTTAATACATATTGGCTGCTTAATAGAGGCGACCACTAACACATGTTTGACTGTATATATCTTCTAGATGCCCGTAGGACGCATCTATGTTCACATTTCCACCACATTAAGTGTCATTCCATTTTCCAAAGAGTTATATAATCCCAAAGGTCTGGAGATAATGAAAGTGCCAGAGGTATATAAAGAACCGCTCATTTATCACGTATGGTGTAACCACAGGTTGTATATTAGAAGAGCCCTGTGTATCTGTCTCATCGCATTCAGAAACAGTCATAAAGTAAATAATAAAAATTATTGAGGTCAGAAACTGTTGCTATAAAATGGTGACTAAAATAATTCATTAGCGAATCGCATAAATATATTGTATTATATGACTAGGAAAAAATACGGGTCAATAAAACGTGAAGCTGAATGAAATGTTTGTCCATTAGATAAAATAAACAGAAACGATTTTTATCTTTTCTCTAATGCGAATATTATGGTTGATCGTAAGTTCACTAGCAGTTGATACTTTACGTATTGATCTGTACAAGGAACTAGAATAAATAACAGCAATCCCGGTTTATGTATGTATGCTCTTGTACGGAGAAGCACGGGCAAAACATGTGAATATAGAATTTAAGCAGAACTAAGTGTTTCCGGTTTGGGTATTTGCAAAGTCATAAAGCAACAATGTGCTGAATACGAAAGACTATTCATGCATCCTGCATTATCCCTGAACCTGCACGCATTGTTGTTAATTGTCTTGTGTGTGTTTTACGTTTATTTATCGTCGCTACCGGTTGCCAATATGAGCGACGCCTCCTGAAGAGATTAGTCATTTTAGATATTTTAGATGTTTGGAGCATAGTGCAATGATACAGACATATACCCATGCCAGAGTCTCCTCTGGTTCTTTTACGTACTAGGTATACAGCACCGACACGAGACCTCGGTTTAAAGTCCCATCTGAAAGACTGTTAATTTTATTATGGTCAGACGGCGGATCGAATCTGCGATCCCTGGATTACCAGTCCAGCGTGTTACCACTGGACTATAGACACGTCTGTTACTTGTCTTGCAATATATAGATCGTTTATATACTAACCAAACTAGGATGGATGTCTCTGACAGATAGGGCGTAACATACAGAAACGTATAACAATTTATAAAGCAAAACATGGACATCTACTAGATAATTTAGGAAATATTATTCCCAATACAGTTTCTGAATCTGTACCATACCATCTCCGTAATAAAAATGATTACGTCATAATGGCTCCCCGTAGTTTTCTAATTCATTTATACCGGATTCTATTGCGCGTTGAAATAACATTGACCCAGTCATACGGCACTCTGCATCGTTTTATATAAATCCAAAGTCAAGGCTCAGTTTAACCATCCGATAGTTCCATTTCGTTGGTGGTGGAAGATCATATTAGCGTTATCCATCTCGAATGCGTAATAGCTGTAGCCACTTGAATATTGACGTCTTTACAAATCAACTACCCGATAGTTCCATGTGCTACTGTCGTTTTCATACACAAGACGCCGATTATTTAAGAACATGTAAGGTATTAACTACACTGAATGCATCCATGGTAACGTTAAGCACACCTAATGTAGTTCATATCTCAATGGAAACTATCACCTCGCGGTTCATTATTTATATTTACATTAATTATTCTTTTTTCAATGAGACAATGGAAAAATAATATATTACACTTTCCAATTAAAAGGTATTTAGTCCAATTTGCAACTTATCGTGTGGCGGGGTTCTGGTAATTAGATAATCCTTGGACAAGTGTAAACTGTAAGACACGCCTTTTCTGGCGACGAACGATGCATAACACTGCGAATGCGCATGCCCGTAACATCGAGCGCGCATGTAAGTTGCATATCATTAGTTGGAAACCTATATTTGGAGCAAACTAATAATCATGCAATATAAATAGTTTCATATTGTCATTTAATGCATTCTATTCCAGACGATTGCGCAGCAATTCATTGCATAACGATCTGTAATAAAATGGATTTAATAAGTTGATACTAATAGTTGATATTATAGGGTTATTCATAGTTTGCTACAAATTACTGTCAAACATCAAGTGGCCGATTATGGGTTTTGTTGGGTGTATATACACCTATTTACAACTATAATATCATATGAACATTACTACTGCTGAAATACATTACTACTGCTGAAATACAATACTACTGCTGAAATACAATACTACTGCTGAAATACATTACTACTGCTGAAATACATTACTACTGCTGAAATACATTATTACTGCTGAAATACATTACTACTGCTGAAATACAATACTACTGCTGAAATACATTACTACTGCTGAAATACATTACTACTGCTGAAATACATTACTACTGCTGATATATATTACTACTGCTGATATACATTACTACTGCTGAAATACAATACTACTGCTGAAATACATTACTACTGCTGACATACATAACTACTGCTGAAATACATAACTACTGCTGACATATATTACTACTGCTGAAATGCATTACTACTGCTGAAATACATTACTACTGCTGAAATACATTACTACTGCTGATATACAATACTACTGCTACTGCTGAAATACATTACTACTGCTACTGCTGAAATACATTAATACTGCTACTGCTGAAATACATTACTACTGCTGATATATATTACTACTGCTGATATATATTACTACTGCTGATATATATTACTACTGCTGATATATATTACTACTGCTGATATACATTACTACTGCTGAAATACAATATTACTGCTGATATACATTACTACTGCTGAAATACAATATTACTGCTGAAATACATTACTACTGCTACTGCTGAAATACATTAATACTGCTGATCTATATTACTACTGCTGAAATACATTAATACTGCTACTGCTGAGATACTTTAATACTGCTGATATATATTACTACAGCTGAAATACATTAATACTACTACTGCTGAAATACATTAATACTGCTGATATATATTACTACTGCTGAAATACATTAATACTGCTGATATATATTACTACTGCTGAAATACATTAATACTGCTACTGCTGAAATACATTAATACTGGTACTGCTGAAATACATTAATACTGCTACTGCTGAAATACATTAATACTGCTGAAAAACATAGCTACTGCTGAAATATATTACTACTGCTGAAATACATAGCTACTGCTGAAATGCATTACTACTGCTGAAATACATTATTTTCTACTGCTGAAATACATTATTTTCTACTGCTGAAATGCAGTACTACTGCTGAAATACATTATTTTCTACTGCTGAAATAAATTATTTTCTACTGCTGAAATACATTATTTTCTACTGCTTAAATGCAGTACTACTGCTGAAATACATTATTTTCTACTGCTGAAATGCAGTACTACTGCTGAAATACATTATTTACTACTTCTGAAAGGCATTACTACTGCAGATTTAAGAGAACTCCTTTCTAGCACCAACGGAACCTAATGGCGATGCATCAAGTCCCCCCTATCCTTCCATCTTTCCCTGTTCCCTGTTCCGTCTTCTATCGTTCGCTTCTATTTCTACACGTTCATAGATGATATGCACTTCCATTTATCAAATGATTTCTAATTTTAAATACCCCTTCACGAACATGCAAAATCAATAACCAACTGCTACGATAGATCCATCAAATATTGAAATATAACTGATCTGCAAATATTGCACTTGGATAAAAGCACAACATGGTATTTGTTATTGATTTGCTTGTTCAAGCACCAAACATAAAACCTATGATATTGTTCCACTTTTGTAAACATGAACCCACATGAGAATATTGTATTTTATTTCATCACATCCTAATGCTATTTTTTTATGATTTTGCCGGGATTTTTACACTGTCTTTAAAAACAATACAAGGGAAAAGATTTTAACGATTTAGCGGCCATCTTCGACGCCATCTTGAAAATTATACCTTTTTAGTGGTCAGATTTTGGTAGACTTTTAGCATGTTATTAAGCACACCTGCTACTATAGAAAACCGTTGAGAAAACTTTTGTAGCAATTTAGGGTAGAGTGGATTTTTTTCATAAATGCAGCCGCCTATATTATGTACGTATGTATGCCATTGTATGTTATATGTGGTTTGTGTTTTGTAATAAATATCGTTTAATCCAAATACATCACGTTATGATCGATCAGGATGACTATTCGGCAATTATGAAACAAGTATAATTATTTCCATAAGTGTAACCATTCATAAAACACTCCAACAGATCCACATTGGCCAGAGACCCCCTCCGTGGTCGAGTGGTTGTATACATATCATCACTGATGGTCACTGGTTTGAGCACCGCTCAGGCCGTGTCTGTTTGAACATGTTGGTAGTTTCTTACGGAGGTTGGTGGACCAAGTACTGGGTAAACCACTGGAGCCTTCCAGGAAAGGCGTTGCTATGCAAACTGCCTGCCAGCGATATATCCCAAAATGGTACTGATGAAGGAGTAAAACCAGAACGAACAACCAAACAAACATAGTCAATCAGAATGTATTCGATTTTATCTGAGGTCTATTCACTACGATGGTGACGTCATACCTTTGTACTTGCAGTCCGTTATTATTAATATTGGACTGCTGTCAAAAGGCTACAGTATTATATTAAATCATACATATACATGTACGAAATTAACAATATTAATTAGCAGGATCTTGTTATATAACTGTGTGCTTTGAGTAAGATATAAGCCTCAACCTGATCCAATATGTAAACGAGTTGTAATGTCTGTGTTCGTCGCTACACGCCTTGAGCACACATCCCAGTCCAATATGTTACATATTGGATGGATTTTGGGCTATGTCCTATACATAAGCTATAGCTGTACGGATTATCTACATGTATCAATGTTCATTGTGCTGGAGCGTCCATTCAGTTCACTTTAAAGACACCTAATGTTACCGATTACACAAATGGAAACCACTACACCCTACTTCTTCCCCGTAATTAACTACTTCCTAGACAGTTACATGTAACTGAGCTAACAACATAAAAGATAAAAAGACAATTTATACAGGAGTTTACCACCAGACCAGACATAGCCATTATCTCGCGCCTACTATCTTTTCCTTTTCTGTCAATTGTGCATGGTATTTATTCATTTCACCCTGATCCGTATTCATACTTGGTACATCATCTAGAGCATCCGTTGTGGGATTATTATGTGTGCTACTCAATAGTTTCATTTAGCTCGAATCCCGCTTGGACAACGGTGGTTCGTTTGTACACATTTATTTTAGCTCGATTGCGAAACACGTTCTTACAACTTATATTAATCACTCTGGAGATATCATTCCAAATGGAATCCATCGCAACGAGGGAGAGAGGAGAAGCAACGTGGAATTTAAATGCCTTGCCTAGGGGTACAATCGTAATGATTCCAGCGCGGCTCAAACTCCGGGTATTTCGCACCTGAAGCGAACGTGCTACCACTGCGCTATCACGACTTCGATATGTGTAGTTGCTAATACAATACTAATAAAGGCCTACGATGTTTTAAAAATATGGGGCAAGCATAACTCACTACATTATCACGACTTCCATTAAACGGAAAACGGTGGTTCTGGCCCTATGCAATATGTGTCATTTTGTGGAGCCTTCGTGCATGGTGTAATGGATGCGTAGTCAGCCTTATTTAAACTTTACTTATTTTACAATGATTGCGACGCAAGCTTTATCAATTTATATTAATCATTTTCGTTTGCGCGTGTATGTGGTCATTCGTGTGGGAAGAAACCGGAGTACCCGAAGAACCCATCTGTCCGATCTGGCGACCGCAGTACCATCTCACCATGTCAGCCTTGTCGAGCACCGCAAGAACCACGGTAGTGATGTCCTTAGACAAGACACCCCCTCTTTCTCTCCCTCTCTCTCTCCCTCCCTCTCTCTCCCTCCCTCTCTCCCTCCCTCTCTCTCTCTCCCTCTATCTCTCCCTCCCTCTCTCTCCCTCTCTCTCCCTCCCTCTCTCCCTCTCTTCCCCTCTCCCTTCCCTCCCTCCCTCTCTCTCTCTCCCTCTACCCTCCCTCTCTCTCCCTCCCTCTCTTCCTCTCTCCCTCTCTCTCCCTTTCTCCCTCTCTCTCCCTCCCTCTCTTCCCTCCCTCTCTCTCCCTCCCTCTCTCTTCCTCCCTCTCTCCCTCTCTCTCTCTTTTCTATTGAGAGCCGCATAACAACATTCCAAAAACGAGTTTCATAAATGTGGAATGGAATCACAAGGAGTGTAAGAGCCTTGTTATCACATTACCATAGTAACCATCAATTTGAAAAAGACACTTGTTGGTTGCCTGTATACGTTGAGCCTTATTACATCTCAATGAAATCAGTAAGGTGTATCCCTACGCTGTAGTAAATAGTCCCCCGATAATCAAACAAACAACGCCAAGCATAATCCACACAGTACCTTTAATCGGTGTAGTCTGCTAGTGCATATTTAACATTTTATTGATTCTCAACGGCAAACTTGCACGTATATGTCGCATGTGGCCAACACAATATATCATGCCGTTGATAAAAGGGCATATGTAATGGCTGTATTACACACAATACCTTTAATCGTTGTAAGTCTGCTAGTGCATATTTAACATTTTATTGATTTCCAACGGCACAGTTGCAATCTATATGTCGAATGTGGCCAACACAATATATCATGCCGTTGATAAAAGGGCATACTTTTATGTAATGGCTGTATTACACACAGTACCTTTAATCGTTGTAGTCTGCTAGTGCATATTTAACATTTTATTGATTTCCAACGGCACAGTTGCAATCTATATGTCGAATGTGGCCAACACAATATATCATGCCGTTGATAAAAGGGCATACTTTTATGTAATGGCTGTATTACACACAGTACCTTTAATCGTTGTAGTCTGCTAGTGCATATTTAACATTTTATTGATTTCCAACGGCACAGTTGCAATCTATATGTCGAATGTGGCCAACACAATATATCATGCCGTTGATAAAAGGGCATACTTTTATGTAATGGCTGTATTACACACAGTACCTTTAATCGTTGTAGTCTGCTAGTGCATATTTAACATTTTATTGATTTCCAACGGCACAGTTGCAATCTATATGTCGAATGTGGCCAACACAATATATCATGCCGTTGATAAAAGGGCATACTTTTATGTAATGGCTGTATTACACACAGTACCTTTAATCGTTATAGTCTGCTAGTGCATATTTAACATTTTATTGATTTCCAACGGCAAAGTTACAAGCTATATGTCGCATGTGACCAACACAATATAGCATGTCGTTGATAAAAGGACATATGTAATGGCTGTATTACACTGAATACAAGCAACGTTATGTGATAACTATATGTATGCAGGACACTTCAACCCACACTGGCGATTCTCTACATCACGGCTTTGATTTCATAATCAAGATATATCAACAGAATGAGAACAAGTTTTGTAATCGAGCTAAAAGAAATTTGCATAAACGCGAACATTATTGCATCTATAACCGTACGTATACTATTGATTCAGACTGTTGCCATACTGTATACAACGATAAAAGCTGGATTCCCCGTACCAATCGTGACAAGCTACTTGTAGAGTGTTGATAAAATAATATCGAGGCAATACGAAAGTAGTCCAAGTGGCACTAATGAGCAAAGCTAACAAATGTATTATGAAACCTCTAATCAGCCCTAACCAGGCACGGGATGAGCAGATTGATATTTCGTTCTTAGATTCATGGTCAAACTTTTGGAATGTCCTCTCATATCCCATCCAACCAGACAATTCTGTTCCATGCTTCAAGCAATTCTATATACGGTGGAGCAGAGACCGTTATGACCTAAACTGATAAATTATACAAGTTATTGCAGTATCTCATTTATCATGCAAGGCTGTATAATTTGTCATTGTTTACGCATCTTTCTGTGTGCTATTTCATACCGTCATTGCGGGCCAATTGGTATATTTATTTATTGGCTTTCCAACTGATCATTTTGAATTGCATTTTGCATAATTAAATTTACCATACAAATCTCAACAGCCTTGTATTATTATATAATGATTTACTATCCATGGCATTGTTTGCAGACGAATACTAAATTAAGGAATGAATTAATAGCTTCATCGAGGCACGAACTATATTGGGTGCGATAGCAGTTACGATTGTGCCCTTAGGCAAGGCACTTAAATTCCGCACTTCCTCTTCTCTCTCCCTCATTGCGATGGATTCCATCAGGATTGAGGTCTCTCGAGCGATTAATCTAACGTTGTAAAAACTTGTTTCGCAATCGTGCTAAAATAATTTGTATTAACGAATAAATTGGGCGTGTTTAACGTGTGTGGAAGCAGAAGGCTATTGGTCAGGGATTCATTACTTATATATACATTCATTATTCTGTTCAGTGAAACAAAGAATCTAATATCGCAATTTATATTTAAAATGTAGTTAGGCAAATTTGCGACTTACCATATGCCGAACTTGGTAATTAGATCATGATTAGAACAGCTTTTAAATATGTAAGATACACCTTGAATAGCAAAGAAACACTGCGCATGCCCGTAACTTGGAGTGCGCATGTCAGATGCGTACCATTAGTGAGGAAATTCATTCGGAACTAGATACGAACAAGGCATATACGTTCATCAAAGGAAATGCACGCAATAGCAATGCAAATATTGGACCCTAAGCTTTAGCACCATAAATTAGCTACGGCCCTCAGCTCGTAATATAAACACTGTATTACTACAATATATAGTTTAGTAAACTGTATACAATATCATAATGGACAACACCGAAACTCTGTTCTACTCAGAGCCCGGTTAACTTGAACATGGTGTATCCGTCTCTAATGATGTAAGAAATTGTTGCTCCATATATTGTATAATAGAGCAAAATAATATATGATTTGGAAAAAGGTATAAATAGTGAACTGTCCATTTGTACGATTGTTTCCTTGAAATAGTATGCATGTCATTCTTCATGATTGGATTTTATGGTCATAACGTGTATTTTGGGACCGATTTAGTATTTCAAGGAAATGTAGGATTGAATATTTGCGAACTGTAGAATTATCATGCATTTTCAGTGTTTCATTACGTATGGGGGGGGGGCAGATTTCAGCCGCAATTGTAGTTTTAGTTTTAATCTTTATTAAAGTCTCATCTATGTACATACATGTAATGCAAACACAAATGTAAATAATCAGATTAAAAGTACATAGCCATTCTGAATAGAATTATAAGACATATTGCAACAAAACATATCACATTATAAAATCCCACACTACAATTAGTTAATGCTTATTTACATTCTAAAGCCAAGAAACAGTTGCTAATTTATATTTAAATACGAAATAAAACAAAATGGTATAAAACACTGAATTAAGAAATATCTTACAAAATCAGTTATCACCCAGGATCAGATCGAGAATGACCTAATTAGCAGCTGCTTCTTGTAGTCTGTAAAAATCACAGATATATAGTAATTAACACAAAAAGGGCATTATTTACAAAGGTAAAAGTAACGACGCTGTAGTATATTAAAACAGGTTTTGGCACAAAGTCTTATCACTGATTGATTACTGAATAGAAATTGATCACGTTTTGTCATATTACAGAAATTATGGTCAGCTAATATTGCCTTCTGCAATAGTAAAGTTCTTAGATCATTATATATGGCACATTCCAATAAAACGTGATGTTCGTCTTCTATCACATTACAAAAAGGACATTTACGATCGTCTAATCTTAAATGCTCATACCTTCCGGTTTCTATACGGATTGGTGCAACACCGCATCTAAATTTACTAAATGCCGACCTGTGTCGTGTAGGTAAAATCATTTTACAATATTCCTCAGGTTCAAATACATGCTTAAAGTTACAATACGTTCTTAATTTGTTACGACCTCGTCCTGTAGTACCTTGAATGCTATTTATTGAGGCATGCCAATCTGTTATATATTTGTTCATACCAAATTTGTCCACACATTCGACACAATGAGGCTTAGAAATTGGAGCAGATAAGTTACAAAATTCTGCAAAATCAATATCCGTAAAATGTTTCTTAACAAAATAGAACCAGTTTTTACAGGAAGCAGATTTCTCGTTTGCCCAAAGTGCAATTCGTTTGTTCAATCTCGAGTTATTTGTATTGGAAATTCGTACCCAAAACGTAGAAACTGTTTTCCATTGTATGTGGTCCTTTAAGTTGCTATTGCCGACTTTTTAAACTTTAATTATTTTTCAACGATTGCGAAGCAATTTCTAACAGCTTATATTAATCACTCTCGTTGGCGCGGATGAAAGCGTATATGTAGTCATTCGTGTGGGAGGAAACCGGAGTACCCGGAGAAAACCCACCTGTCCGAGCTGGCGACCACCGTACCATCTCACATACTTCCCAGTCCGAGGAACGAACCCGGGTTGCATTGGTGAGAAGCGAGCGCGCTAACCACTGCGCTTATCGAACAGCCGACTGTGAACTGGGAATCACACATTGCTAAGAAGATGTTGTGCGACTAGGACTGTGCCCATGTTTTGGAAGAACAACGCTTATATATAAGTGTATTACCTTACTTACACAGACTAATAGGAAAATTGTTCAAAACCTGTCCAAATTTATATATTACGCAAATTTAGTAAGAAATTAAATTATTTTAGACACCACAACCATCTATGCTCTTCTGAAAATGTATCCATGTCTTTCCATTGTACTTTGTTTATATATGTATTCTTTGCTATAAGTATGTTGTCATATTTAATGCATCATTTCGTCATCAGTTCAGACAACGCATCCTATCCTCATATAGCAATAATGTGGTTCTCTAGAAACGTCACCAATGCTTTAGAATTCTAAATTAATTAAGCTTTACTTTGAGTATGAAAATTATTTTGGATGTTTTACCATGGTAAATATCTAGAAATAATTATCTAGATCATCTTCCAACTCGTTTAACAATACAAACTTGGTGATATACGCGCAATTAAATACCTAGAAATAAACGCTATTGTATGTACTGTGATACCAATGACAGAAGATGAATATCACGTCATATGTTCATATACTACAATAACATTCGATAAACATTAAAATTACCGGATAAAACAAAATCTTATTTAATTGAGCAAACTAGTTTATGTTTTGCTTACATAACCATGAATCTATCTATATATGTGTACACGTTATGAAAAATAACAATGTTCTGTTATAATGTAAAATATATAATGTATGTATTATGATATGGCTATGTCCTTTGTACAATAACTATGTGTTCAGTTCTGGAACTCTCTTTGCTGTCTGCATTATGAACTATCGATGCCTGTACATAGTATTATTGTGTGTGTATTACGTTTATTTATCGTCGCTACCGGTTGCCCATATGAGCGACGCCTCCTGAAGAGATTAGTAATCTTAGATTTTTGGAGGATAGTGAACTGATACAGACAGAGACCCATTCCAGAGTCTTCTCGGGTTCTTTTACGTACACGGTGTACAGCACCGACACGACACCTCGATTTAAAGTCCCATCAGAAAGACTGTTAATTTGTATTAGGGTCAGACAGGAGATCGAACCTGCGATCCCTGGATTACCAGTCCAACGTGTTACCACTGGACTACAGATCCGTCTGCTATATCCATTGTCAAACACCGGCACGAGACATCGGTTGAACGATTAGGGTCGGACGGGGAATCGAACCAGTCCAACGTGTTAACAACTGGACTACATATCTGGTATTCTTGTATCATAAATGGGCTATTTTTAAATATAAAACAGGTATTAAACAAGGATTATGTCTAGACAATATGTATATAAATCTGATTTAGTACACACCCAGGTCAATGGGTGTGATGTATATACATACTGATTTAAGCGATATATGTCGCTGAATTACAATGCCTCTGATCGATGTTAATGTTACCACTTTGCTTTACAATCCTGAAATAGTATATGTGTTCTAGTTATGCCAAACCTCTTGCGGAGACAGAGACACGTTTTCTTGGATAGGCGTGTGCGACATAAGCGGCTAAGTACCTAAATACTAAGCCATGTGGGTGAGGTGCTTTGCTTTGCTTACGTGCCCTACATTCGTGTCCCTACCGAGTATCGGGTTAGAGACTACTTGCATGTCTTATATTTGCATTATGTTTTTAAATTTTTATATTTTACAGAGGGATCTGTAGTCCAGTGGTAACACGCTGGACTGGTAATTCATGGATCGCAGGTTCGATCCCCCGTCTGCCCTAATAAAAATTAACAGTCTTTCAGATGGGATATTAAACCGAGGCATCGTGTCGGTGTTTTACACCGGGCGCGTAAAAGAACCAGAGGAGAATCTGGAATGGATCTCTGTCTATATAATGCACTATCCTCCAAAATCTAAAATGACTAATCTCTGCAGGAGGCGTCGCTCATATGGGCAACATTTTTGAAAACAGTAATAGTTTTTTGGGTTTGTTTTGTTTATTCCTTTATATACTTTAGTTATATAGTTTTAACAATTCCGTTTTATTCTTAGTTGACACAATACTTTTAAACACGGCCAAGATATATTACCACGATATTTAGTTCTTACAGTCCTGTATCTCGTACAACATAACATGACGTGGTACTCTGATTCAACTGTGTTTTGGTTACATAGTTTACATAAACTCTTATCTTTCTATATCATTATATCTACCAAATTTAATCTCTAGATTGTGTGAACATAATCTTAACAAAAAGGTGAACCATTCTCGTAAATAAACATCAACAATTTTATTAATATATTCTTAAAAAATAAAAAAACAATTAATTGTAAAGGGTGAGTAAAAAGTTAGTTCCTATTTTCAGGATATTAATAATTAAATAAACAAACAACATATTTCACTTACATGTTCACATTTCATATCCCAGTGGTATGGGGAGAATATGTGTCCCGAGGTGAGCTTGAGATCAAGAGTATCCTTTATATGCACTGGTGTGGGAGAGGGATGTCCCCTGAGTGGTCAGTATATGCACTGGTGTGGGAGAGGGATGTCCCCCGAGTGGTCAGAATATGCACTGGTGTGGGAGAGGGATGTCCCCCGAGTGGTCAGTATATGCACTGGTGTGGGAGAGGGATATCCCCCGAGTGGTCAGAATATGCACTGGTGCGGGAGAGGGATGTCCCCCGAGTGGTCAGAATATGCACTGGTATGGGAGAGGGATATTCCACCCGAGTGGTCAGTATATGCACTGGTGTGGGAGAGGGATGTCCCCGAGTGGTCAGTATATGCACTGGTGTGGGAGAGGGATGTCCCCCGAGTGGTCAGTATATGCACTGGTGTGGGAGAGGGATATCCCCCGAGTGGTCAGAATATGCACTGGTGTGGGAGAGGGATGTCCCCCGAGTGGTCAGAATATGCACTGGTGTGGGACAGGGATATCCTCCTGAGTGGTCAGAATGCACTGGTGTGGGAGAGGATGTCCCCCGTGTGGTCAGAATATGCACTGGTGTGGGAGAGGGATATCCCTCTGTGTGGTCAGAATGTGCACTGGTGTGGGAGAGGGATATCCCCCGTGTGGTCAGAATATGCACTGGTGTGGGAGAGGGATATCCCCTGTGTGGGGGGGTTGTTAGTATATGCACGGTGTGGGAGAGGATATCCCCCGTGGGTCAGTATATGCACTGGTGTGGGGAGGAGGGATTATTACCGAGTGGTCAGATGTGCATGGTGTGGGAGAGGGATTACCCCTGTGTGGTTCAGTATGTGCACTGGTGTGGAGAGGGATATCCCCGTGGGGTCAGTTATGCACTGGTGTGGGAGAGGGATATCCCCGAGTGGTCAGTATTGCACTGGTGTGGGAGAGGGATATCCACCCGAGTGGTCAGTATTGCACTGGTTGTGGGGCAGGGATATCCACCCGAGTGGTCAGTATATGCACTGGTGTGGGAGAGGGATATTCCACCCGAGTGGTCAGTATATGCACTGGTGTGGGAGAGGGATATTCCACCCGAGTGGTCAGAATGTGCACTGGTGTGGGACAGGGATATCCACCCGAGTGGTCAGTATATGCACTGGTGTGGGAGAGGGATATCCCCGTGTGGTCAGAATATGCACTGGTGTGGGAGAGGGATATCCCCCGTGTGGTCAGTATATGCACTGGTTTGGGGCAGGGATATCCACCCGAGTGGTCAGAATATGTCGTCAGAAACGTGGCTCAAGTGTACAACCATGATTTAGATTTTGTAAAAGTGCAGAAAAACAAGAATACATAATTATAAACTGTATGTACAAATGCATCCGCAACGAAGAATGTGACAGTCTGCATTTATATAAATACTCCGTTAACCACCTACTAATGTCTGTGTGTTATAAGCAATAACCAAGCACAGGGCTTTTCTAGATGCTTACGGAATCATTTCGGTAGGTAGTGCGATTTAGTTTTTTTTAATTTGCTTTCGAGGAAAAGCATAGAAAAGGAAATCTATTTCCCCAACGATCAGTTCTTAAAGTTAACGAAACTAATTAGAGTTTTACACATTACAGGATGAACCATTTGCTGAACACAAAGTGCATAGCAGGGAAACGCACGCTTATTTATGACTGCCAGGCAGAATTGTAACTGCAAATGAGTTTGTCTATGACTACAAAGCATTTCGGATTGATGCATACAATTTAGTACAAAAGGACAAGCTGGTATTACGCAATGCCTAAGGGAAAAATGTATAGTAATTATTTCTAGCTGCATATCTATTGTTCTATCTCTCTTGTTACTGTTTGTACAATGATGCGATGCAAATACAGATTATTTACTTACGTACTATCTATCATTTTGTTATATGTAATATTTCGTAATAGAGTAGACTATGTATTTTAGATTACAATTAAAATAAAGACAATTCAATCAAAGGACATCTATCGACAACGGGTATATCTCCATGGTCTAATGAATAAAGTGCCATCCCCGGAACCTTGACTAATGAATACAGTCCCATCCCCGCAACATAGACTAATGAATACAGTGCCATCCCCGGAACATAGACTAATGAATACAGTGCCATCCCCGGAACATAGACTAATGAATACAGTGCCATCCC
>CM026389.1:36251897-36385992 GCA_014843695.1 Archivesica marissinica | reverse complement strand
TACCCGTCATGTATACATATTGAGTGACTGACCATTCTACCCGTCATGTATACACACTGAGTGACTGACCATTCTACCGTCATGTATACATATTGAGTGACTGACCATTCTACCCGTCATGTATACATATTGAGTGACTGTCCATTCTACCCGTCATGTATACATATTGAGTGACTGACCATTCTACCCGTCATGTATACATATTCAGTGACTGACCATACTACCCGTCATGTATACATATTCAGTGACTGACCATACTACCCGTCATGTATACATATTGAGTGACTGACCATTCTACCCGTCATGTATACATATTGAGTGACTGACCATTCTATCCGTCATGTATACATATTGAGTGACTGACCATTCTACCGTCATGTATACATATTGAGTGACTGCATTCTACCCGTCATGTATACATATTGAGTGACTGACCATTCTATCCGTCATGTATACATATTGAGTGACTGACCATTCTACCCGTCATGTATACATATTGAGTGACTGACCATTCTACCCGTCATGTATACATATTGAGTGAGACATTCTACCGTCATGATACATTGAGTGACTGACCATTCTACCCGTCATGTATACATATTGAGTGACTGACCATTCTACGTATGTATACATATCAGTGACTGACCATTCTACCGTCATGTATACATATTGAGTGACTGACCATTCTACCCGTCATGTATACATATTGAGTGACTGACCATTCTACCCGTCATGTATACATATTGAGTGACTGACCATTCTACCCGTCATGTATACATATTGAGTGACTGACCATTCTACCCGTCATGTATACATATTGAGTGACTGACCATTCTACCGTCATGTATACATATTGAGTGACTGACCATTCTACCCGTCATGTATTACACTCTGAGTGACTGACCATTCTACCGTCATGTATACATATTCAGTGACTGACCATTCTACCCGTCATGTATTACACTCTGAGTGACTGACCATTCTACCCGTCATGTATACATATTGAGTTACTGTCCATTCTACCCGTCATGTATACATATTGAGTGACTGACCATTCTACCCGCCATGTATACATATTCAGTGACTGACCATTCTACCCGTCATGTATACATATTCAGTGACTGACCATTCTATCCGTCATGTATTACACTCTGAGTGAATGACCATTCTACCCGTCATGTATACATATTGATTGACTGACCATTCTACCCGTCATGTATACATATTGAGTGACTGACCATATTACCCGTCATGTATACATATTGAGTGACTGACCATTCTATCCGTCATGTATACATATTGAGTGACTGACCATTCTATCCGTCATGTATACATATTGAATGACTGACCATACTACCCGTCATGTATACATATTGAGTGACTGACCATTCTACCCGTCATGTATACATATTGAGTGACTGACCATTATATCCGTCATGTATACATATTGAGTGACTGACCATTCTACCCGTCATGTATACATATTGAGTGACTGACCATTCTACCCGTCATGTATACATATTGAGTGACTGACCATTCTACCCGTCATGTATACATATTGAGTGACTGACCATTCTATCCGTCATGTATACATATTGAGTGACTGACCATTCTATCCGTCATGTATACATATTGAATGACTGACCATACTACCCGTCATGTATACATATTGAGTGACTGACCATTCTACCCGTCATGTATACATATTGAGTGACTGACCATTCTACCCGTCATGTATACATATTGAGTGACTGACCATTCTACCCGTCATGTATTACACTCTGATTGACTGACCATTCTACCGTCATGTATACATATTGAGTGACTGACCATTCTACCCGTCATGTATACATATTGAGTGACTGACCATTCTACCGTCATGTATACATATTGAGTGACTGACCATTCTACCGTCATGTATACATATTGAGTGACTGACCATTCTACCGTCATGTATACATATTCAGTGACTGACCATTCTACCGTCATGTATACATATTGAGTGACTGACCATTCTACCCGTCATGTATACATATTGAGTGACTGACCATTCTACCCGTCATGTATACATATTGAGTGACTGACCATACTACCCGTCATGTATACATATTGAGTTACTGACCATACTACCCGTCATGTATTACACTCTGAGTGACTGACCATTCTACCGTCATGTATACATATTGAGTGACTGACCATTCTACCCGTCATGTATTACACTCTGAGTGACTGACCATTCTATCCGTCATGTATACATATTGAGTGACTGACCATTCTACCCGTCATGTATACATATTGAGTGACTGACCATTCTACCCGTCATGTATACATATTCAGTGACTGACCATTCTATCCGTCATGTATACATATTGAGTGACTGACCATTCTACCCGTCATGTATACATATTGAGTGACTGACCATTATACCCGTCATGTATTACACTCTGAGTGACTGACCATTCTACCGTCATGTATACATATTGAGTGACTGACAATTCTACCCGTCATGTATACATATTGAGTGACTGACCATTCTATCCGTCATGTATTCATATTGATTGACTGACCATTCTACCCGCCATGTATACATATTGAGTTACTGTCCATTCTACCCGTCATGTATACATATTGAGTGACTGACCATTCTACCCGCCATGTATACATATTCAGTGACTGACCATTCTATCCGTCATGTATACATATTGAGTGACTGACCATTCTACCCGTCATGTATACATATTGAGTGACTGACCATTCTACCCGTCATGTATACATATTGAGTGACTGACCATTCTACCCGTCATGTATACATATTCAGTGACTGACCATTCTACCCGCCATGTATACATATTCAGTGACTGACCATTCTACCCGCCATGTATACATATTCAGTGACTGACCATTCTACCCGTCATGTATTACACTCTGAGTGACTGACCATTCTACCGTCATGTATACATATTCAGTGACTGACCATTCTACCCGTCATGAATTACACTCTGAGTAACTGACCATTCTACCGTCATGTATACATATTGAGTGACTGACCATTCTACCCGTCATGTATACATATTGAACGACTGACCATTATACACGTCATGTATACATATTGAGTGACTGACCATTCTATCCGTCATGTATACATATTGAGTGACTGACCATTCTACCCGTCATGTATACATATTGAGTGACTGACCATTCTACCCGTCATGTATACACTCTGAGTGACTGACCATTCTACCGTCATGTATACATATTGAGTGACTGACCATTCTACCCGTCATGTATACACTCTGATGATGACATTCTACTCATGTATACATATTGAGTGACTGACCATTCTACCCGTCATGTATACATATTGAGTGACTGACCATTCTACCCGTCATGTATACATATTGAGTGACTGACCATTCTACCCGTCATGTATACATATTGAGTGACTGACCATTCTACCCGTCATGTATACATATTGAGTGACTGACCATTCTATCCGTCATGTATACATATTGAGTGACTGACCATTATACCCGTCATGTATTACACTCTGAGTGACTGACCATTCTATCCGTCATGTATACATATTGAGTTACTGTCCATTCTACCCGTCATGTATACATATTGAGTGACTGACCATTCTACCGTCATGTATACATATTGAGTGACTGACCATTCTACCGTCATGTATACATATTGAGTGACTGACCATTCTACCCGTCATGTATACATATTGAGTGACTGACCATTCTACCCGTCATGTATTACACTCTGAGTGACTGACCATTCTACCGTCATGTATACATATTCAGTGACTGACCATTCTACCCGTCATGTATTACACTCTGAGTGACTGACCATTCTACCCGTCATGTATACATATTGAGTTACTGTCCATTCTACCCGTCATGTATACATATTGAGTGACTGACCATTCTACCCGCCATGTATACATATTCAGTGACTGACCATTCTACCCGTCATGTATACATATTCAGTGACTGACCATTCTACCGTCATGTATTACACTCTGAGTGACTGACCATTCTACCGTCATGTATACATATTGAGTGACTGACCATTCTACCCGTCATGTATACATATTGAGTGACTGACCATTCTACCCGTCATGTATACATATTGAGTGACTGACCATTCTACCCGTCATGTATACATATTGAGTGACTGACCATTCTACCGTCATGTATACATATTGAGTGACTGACCATTCTACCCGTCATGTATACATATTGAGTGACTGACCATTCTACCCGTCATGTATACATATTGAGTGACTGACCATTCTACCCGTCATGTATACATATTGAGTGACTGACCATTCTACCCGTCATGTATACATATTGAGTGACTGACCATTCTACCCGTCATGTATACATATTGAGTGACTGACCATTCTACCCGCCATGTATACATATTGAGTGACTGACCATTCTACCCGTCATGTATACATATTGAGTGACTGACCATTCTACCCGTCATGTATACATATTCAGTGACTGACCATTCTACCCGTCATGTATACATATTCAGTGACTGACCATTCTACCCGTCATGTATTACACTCTGAGTGACTGACCATTCTACCGTCATGTATACATATTGAGTGACTGACCATTCTACCCGTCATGTATTACACTCTGAGTGACTGACCATTCTACCGTCATGTATACATATTGAGTGACTGACCATTCTACCCGTCATGTATTACACTCTGAGTGACTGACCATTCTACCCGTCATGTATACATATTGAGTGACTGACCATTCTACCTGCCATGTATACATATTCAGTGACTGACCATTCTACCCGCCATGTATACATATTCAGTGACTGACCATTCTATCCGTCATGTATTACACTCTGAGTGAATGACCATTCTACCCGTCATGTATACATATTGAGTGACTGACCATTCCACCCGTCATGTATACATATTGAGTGACTGACCATATTACCCTTCATGTATACATATTGAGTGACTGACCATTCTATCCGTCATGTATACATATTGAGTGACTGACCATTCTATCCGTCATGTATACATATTGAATGACTGACCATACTACCCGTCATGTATACATATTGAGTGACTGACCATTCTACCCGTCATGTATACATATTGAGTGACTGACCATTATATCCGTCATGTATGCATATTGAGTTACTGTCCATTCTACCTGCCATGTATACATATTCAGTGACTGACCATTCTACCCGTCATGTATACATATTCAGTGACTGACCATTCTATCCGTCATGTATACATATTGAGTGACTGACCATTCTACCCGTCATGAATACATATTGAGTGACTGACAATTATACCCGTCATGTATTACACTCTGAGTGACTGACCATTCTACCGTCATGTATGCATATTGAGTGACTGACAATTCTATCCGTCATGTATACATATTGAGTGACTGACCATTCTATCCGTCATGTATTCATATTGATTGACTAACCATTCTACCCGCCATGTATACATATTGAGTTACTGTCCATTCTACCCGTCATGTATACATATTGAGTGACTGACCATTTTACCCGCCATGTATACATATTCAGTGACTGACCATTCTACCCGCCATGTATACATATCTCAGTGACTGACCATTCTACCCGTCATGTATTACACTCTGAGTGACTGACCATTCTACCGTCATGTATACATATTCAGTGACTGACCATTCTACCCGTCATGAATTACACTCTGAGTAACTGACCATTCTACCGTCATGTATACATATTGAGTGACTGACCATTCTACCCGTCATGTATACATATTGAACGACTGACCATTATACACGTCATGTATACATATTGAGTGACTGACCATTCTATCCGTCATTTATACATATTGAGTTACTGTCCATTCTACCCGTCATGTATACATATTGAGTGACTGACCATTCTATCCGTCATTTATACATATTGAGTTACTGTCCATTCTACCCGTCATGTATACATATTGAATGACTGACCATTCTATCCGTCATGTATACATATTGAGTTACTGTCCATTCTACCCGTCATGTATTACACTCTGATTGACTGACCATTCTACCGTCATGTATACATATTGAGTTACTGTCCATTCTACCCGTCATGTATTACACTCTGATTGACTGACCATTCTACCGTCATGTATACATATTCAGTGACTGACCATTCTACCCGTCATGTATACATATTCAGTGACTGACCATTCTACCCGTCATGTATACATATTGAGTGACTGACCATTCTACCCGTCATGTATACATATTGAGTGACTGACCATTCTACCCGTCATGTATACATATTGAGTGACTGACCATTCTATCCGTCATGTATACATATTGAGTGACTGACCATTCTACCCGTCATGTATACATATTGAGTGACTGACCATTCTACCCGTCATGTATTACACTCTGAGTGACTGACCATTCTACCGTCATGTATACATATTGAGTGACTGACCATTCTATCCGTCATGTATACATATTGAGTGACTGACCATTCTACCCGTCATGTATACATATTGAGTGACTGACCATTCTACCCGTCATGTATACATATTCAGTGACTGACCATTCTACCCGCCATGTATACATATTCAGTGACTGACCATTCTACCCGTCATGTATTACACTCTGAGTGACTGACCATTCTACCGTCATGTATACATATTCAGTGACTGACCATTCTACCCGTCATGTATTACACTCTGAGTGACTGACCATTCTACCCGCCATGTATACATATTGAGTTACTGTCCATTCTACCCGTCATGTATACATATTGAGTGACTGACCATTCTACCCGTCATGTATACATATTGAGTGACTGACCATTCTACCCGTCATGTATACATATTGAGTGACTGACCATTCTACCCGTCATGTATTACACTCTGAGTGACTGACCATTCTACCGTCATGTATACATATTGAGTGACTGACCATTCTACCCGTCATGTATACATATTGAGTGACTGACCATTCTATCCGTCATGTATACATATTGAGTGACTGACCATTCTACCCGTCATGTATACATATTGAGTGACTGACCATTCTACCCGTCATGTATACATATTGAGTGACTGACCATTCTATCCGTCATGTATACATATTGAGTGACTGTCCATTCTACCCGTCATGTATACATATTGAGTGACTGACCATTCTACCCGTCATGTATACATATTGAGTGACTGACCATTCTACCCGTCATGTATACATATTGAGTGACTGACCATTCTACCGTCATGTATACATATTGAGTGACTGACCATTCTACCCGTCATGTATACATATTGAGTGACTGACCATTCTACCCGTCATGTATACATATTGAGTGACTGACCATTCTACCCGTCATGTATACATATTGAGTGACTGACCATTCTACCCGTCATGTATACACTCTGAGTGACTGACCATTCTACCGTCATGTATACATATTGAGTGACTGACCATTCTACCCGTCATGTATTACACTCTGAGTGACTGACCATTCTACCGTCATGTATACATATTGAGTGACTGACCATTCTACCCGTCATGTATACATATGAGACTGACCTTACCGTCATGTATACATATTGAGTGACTGACCATTCTACCCGTCATGTATACATATTGAGTGACTGACCATTCTACCCGTCATGTATACATATTGAGTGACTGACCATTCTATCCGTCATGTATACATATTGAGTGACTGACCATTCTACCCGTCATGTATACATATTGAGTGACTGACCATTCTACCCGTCATGTATACATATTGAGTGACTGACCATTCTACCCGTCATGTATACACTCTGAGTGACTGACCATTCTACCGTCATGTATACATATTGAGTGACTGACCATTCTACCCGTCATGTATACATATTGAGTGACTGACCATTCTATCCGTCATGTATACATATTGAGTGACTGACCATTCTACCCGTCATGTATACATATTGAGTGACTGACCATTCTACCCGTCATGTATTACACTCTGAGTGACTGACCATTCTACCGTCATGTATACATATTGAGTGACTGACCATTCTACCCGTCATGTATACATATTGAGTGACTGTCCATTCTACCCGTCATGTATACATATTGAGTGACTGACCATTCTACCCGTCATGTATACATATTGAGTGACTGACCATTCTACCCGTCATGTATACACACTGAGTGACTGACCATTCTACCCGTCATGTATACATATTCAGTGACTGACCATTTACCCGTCATGTATACATATTGAGTGACTGACCATTCTACCCGTCATGTATTACACTCTGAGTGACTGACCATTCTACCGTCATGTATACATATTGAGTGACTGACAATTCTACCCGTCATGTATACATATTGAGTGACTGACCATTCTATCCGTCATGTATTCATATTGATTGACTGACCATTCTACCCGCCATGTATACATATTGAGTTACTGTCCATTCTACCCGTCATGTATACATATTGAGTGACTGACCATTCTACCCGCCATGTATACATATTCAGTGACTGACCATTCTACCCGCCATGTATACATATTCAGTGACTGACCATTCTACCCGTCATGTATTACACTCTGAGTGACTGACCATTCTACCGTCATGTATACATATTCAGTGACTGACCATTCTACCCGTCATGTATACATATTCAGTGACTGACCATTCTACCCGTCATGTATTACACTCTGAGTGACTGACCATTCTACCGTCATGTATACATATTGAGTGACTGACCATTCTACCCGTCATGTATTACACTCTGAGTGACTGACCATTCTACCGTCATGTATACATATTCAGTGACTGACCATTCTACCCGTCATGTATTACACTCTGAGTGACTGACCATTCTACCGTCATGTATACATATTGAGTGACTGACCATTCTACCCGTCATGTATACATATTGAGTGACTGTCCATTCTACCCGTCATGTATACATATTGAGTGACTGACCATTCTACCCGCCATGTATACATATTCAGTGACTGACCATTCTACCCGCCATGTATACATATTCAGTGACTGACCATTCTATCCGTCATGTATTACACTCTGAGTGAATGACCATTCTACCCGTCATGTATACATATTGATTGACTGACCATTCTACCCGTCATGTATACATATTGAGTGACTGACCATATTACCCTTCATGTATACATATTGAGTGACTGACCATTCTATCCGTCATGTATACATATTGAGTGACTGACCATTCTATCCGTCATGTATACATATTGAATGACTGACCATACTACCCGTCATGTATACATATTGAGTGACTGACCATTCTACCCGTCATGTATACATATTGAGTGACTGACCATTCTACCCGTCATGTATACATATTGAGTGACTGACCATACTACCCGTCATGTATACATATTGAGTGACTGACCATTCTATCCGTCATGTATACATATTGAGTGACTGACCATTCTACCCGTCATGTATACACTCTAGTGACTGACCATTCTACCGTCATGTATACATATTGAGTGACTGACCATTCTACCCGTCATGTATTACACTCTGAGTGACTGACCATTCTACCGTCATGTATACATATTGAGTGACTGACCATTCTACCCGTCATGTATTACACTCTGAGTGACTGACCATTCTACCGTCATGTATACATATTGAGTGACTGACCATTCTACCCGTCATGTATACACATTGAGTGACTGACCATTCTATCCGTCATGTATACATATTGAGTGACTGTCCATTCTACCGTCATGTATACATATTGAGTGACTGACCATTCTATCCGTCATGTATACATATTGAGTGACTGACCATTCTACAGTCATGTATACATATTGAGTGACTGACCATTCTATCCGTCATGTATACATATTGAGTGACTGACCATTCTATCCGTCATGTATACATATTGAGTTACTGTCCATTCTACCATCATGTATACATATTGAGTGACTGACCATTCTATCCGTCATGTATACATATTGAGTGACTGACCATTCTATCCGTCATGTATACATATTGAGTTACTGTCCATTCTACCCGTCATGTATACATATTGAGTGACTGACCATTCTACCCGTCATGTATACATATTCAGTGACTGACCATACTACCCGTCATGTATACATATTCAGTGACTGACCATACTACCCGTCATGTATACATATTGAGTGACTGACCATTCTACCCGTCATGTATACATATTGAGTGACTGACCATTCTACCCGTCATGTATACATATTCAGTGACTGACCATACTACCCGTCATGTATACATATTGAGTGACTGACCATTCTACCCGTCATGTATACATATTGAGTGACTGACCATTCTACCCGTCATGTATACACTCTGAGTGACTGACCATTCTACCGTCATGTATACATATTGAGTGACTGACCATTCTACCCGTCATGTATACATATTGAGTGACTGACCATTCTACCCGTCATGTATACATATTGAGTGACTGACCATTCTACCCGTCATGTATACATATTGAGTGACTGACCATTCTACCCGTCATGTATACATATTGAGTGACTGACCATTCTACCCGTCATGTATTACACTCTGAGTGACTGACCATTCTACCGTCATGTATACATATTGAGTGACTGACCATTCTACCCGTCATGTATTACACTCTGAGTGACTGACCATTCTATCCGTCATGTATACATATTGAGTGACTGACCATTCTACCCGTCATGTATTACACTCTGAGTGACTGACCATTCTACCGTCATGTATACATATTGAGTGACTGACCATTCTACCCGTCATGTATACATATTGAGTGACTGACCATTCTATCCGTCATGTATACATATTGAGTGACTGTCCATTCTACCGTCATGTATACATATTGAGTGACTGACCATTCTATCCGTCATGTATACATATTGAGTGACTGACCATTCTACCGTCATGTATACATATTGAGTGACTGACCATTCTATCCGTCATGTATACATATTGAGTGACTGACCATTCTATCCGTCATGTATACATATTGAGTTACTGTCCATTCTACCGTCATGTATACATATTGAGTGACTGACCATTCTACCCGTCATGTATACATATTGAGTGACTGACCATACTACCCGTCATGTATACATATTCAGTGACTGACCATACTACCCGTCATGTATACATATTGAGTGACTGACCATTCTACCCGTCATGTATACATATTGAGTGACTGACCATTCTACCCGTCATGTATACATATTGAGTGACTGACCATACTACCCGTCATGTATACATATTGAGTGACTGACCATTCTACCCGTCATGTATACATATTGAGTGACTGACCATTCTACCCGTCATGTATTACACTCTGATTGACTGACCATTCTACCGTCATGTATACATATTCAGTGACTGACCATTCTACCCGTCATGTATACATATTGAGTGACTGACCATTCTACCCGTCATGTATACATATTGAGTGACTGACCATTCTACCCGTCATGTATACATATTGAGTGACTGACCATACTACCCGTCATGTATTACACTCTGAGTGACTGACCATTCTACCGTCATGTATACATATTGAGTGACTGACCATTCTACCCGTCATGTATTACACTCTGAGTGACTGACCATTCTATCCGTCATGTATACATATTGAGTGACTGACCATTCTACCCGTCATGTATACATATTGAGTGACTGACCATTCTACCCGTCATGTATACATATTGAGTGACTGACCATTCTATCCGTCATGTATACATATTGAGTGACTGACCATTCTACCCGTCATGTATACATATTGAGTGACTGACCATTCTACCCGTCATGTATACACTCTGAGTGACTGACCATTCTACCGTCATGTATACATATTGAGTGACTGACCATTCTACCCGTCATGTATACATATTGAGTGACTGACCATTCTACCCGTCATGTATACATATTGAGTGACTGACCATTCTACCCGTCATGTATTACACTCTGAGTGACTGACCATTCTACCGTCATGTATACATATTGAGTGACTGACCATTCTACCCGTCATGTATTACACTCTGAGTGACTGACCATTCTATCCGTCATGTATACATATTGAGTGACTGACCATTCTACCCGTCATGTATACATATTGAGTGACTGACCATTCTACCCGTCATGTATACATATTGAGTGACTGACCATTCTACCCGTCATGTATACATATTGAGTGACTGACCATTCTACCCGTCATGTATTCATATTGATTGACTGACCATTCTACCCGCCATGTATACATATTGAGTTACTGTCCATTCTACCCGTCATGTATACATATTGAGTGACTGACCATTCTACCCGCCATGTATACATATTGAGTGACTGACCATTCTACCCGTCATGTATTATACTCTGAGTGACTGACCATTCTACCGTCATGTATACATATTCAGTGACTGACCATTCTACCCGTCATGTATACATATTGAGTGACTGACCATTCTACCCGTCATGTATTACACTCTGAGTGACTGACCATTCTACCCGTCATGTATACATATTCAGTGACTGACCATTCTACCCGTCATGTATTACACTCTGAGTGACTGACCATTCTACCCGCCATGTATACATATTGAGTGACTGTCCATTCTACCCGTCATGATACACTCTGAGTGACTGTCCATTCTACCCGTCATGTATACATATTGAGTGACTGACCATTCTACCCGCCATGTATACATATTCAGTGACTGACCATTCTACCCGCCATGTATACATATTCAGTGACTGACCATTCTACCCGTCATGTATTACACTCTGAGTGACTGACCATTCTACCGTCATGTATACATATTCAGTGACTGACCATTCTACCCGTCATGAATTACACTCTGAGTAACTGACCATTCTACCGTCATGTATACATATTGAGTGACTGACCATTCTACCCGTCATGTATACATATTGAATGACTGACCATTATACACGTCATGTATACATATTGAGTGACTGACCATTCTATCCGTCATTTATACATATTGAGTGACTGTCCATTCTACCCGTCATGTATACATATTGAGTGACTGACCATTCTACCCGTCATGTATACATATTGAGTGACTGACCATTCTACCCGTCATGTATACACTCTGAGTGACTGACCATTCTACCGTCATGTATACATATTGAGTGACTGACCATTCTACCCGTCATGTATACATATTGAGTGACTGACCATTCTACCCGTCATGTATACATATTGAGTGACTGACCATTCTACCCGTCATGTATACATATTGAGTGACTGACCATTCTACCCGTCATGTATTACACTCTGAGTGACTGACCATTCTACCGTCATGTATACATATTGAGTGACTGACCATTCTACCCGTCATGTATACATATTGAGTGACTGACCATTCTACCCGTCATGTATACATATTGAGTGACTGACCATTCTACCCGTCATGTATACATATTGAGTGACTGACCATTCTACCCGTCATGTATTACACTCTGAGTGACTGACCATTCTACCGTCATGTATACATATTGAGTGACTGACCATTCTACCCGTCATGTATACACTCTGAGTGACTGACCATTCTATCCGTCATGTATACATATTGAGTGACTGACCATTCTACCCGTCATGTATACATATTGAGTGACTGACCATTCTACCCGTCATGTATACATATTGAGTGACTGACCATTCTACCCGTCATGTATTACACTCTGAGTGACTGACCATTCTACCGTCATGTATACATATTGAGTGACTGACCATTCTACCCGTCATGTATTACACTCTGAGTAACTGACCATTCTACCGTCATGTATACATATTGAGTGACTGACCATTCTACCCGTCATGTATACATATTGAATGACTGACCATTCTACACGTCATGTATACATATTGAGTGACTGACCATTCTATCCGTCATGTATACATATTGAGTGACTGACCATTCTATCCGTCATGTATACATATTGAGTGACTGACCATTCTATCCGTCATGTATACATATTGAGTGACTGACCATTCTATCGTCATTTATACATATTGATTTACTGTCCATTCTACCCGTCATGTATACATATTGAGTGACTGACCATTCTACCCGTCATGTATACATATTGAATGACTGACCATTCTACCCGTCATGTATTACACTCTGAGTGACTGACCATTCTACCGTCATGTATACATATTGAGTGACTGACCATTCTACCCGTCATGTATACATATTGAGTGACTGACCATTCTACACGTCATGTATACATATTGAGTGACTGACCATTCTACCCGTCATGTATACATATTCAGTGACTGACCATTCTACCCGTCATGTATACATATTGAGTGACTGACCATTCTACCCGTCATGTATACATATTGAGTGACTGACCATTCTATCCGTCATGTATACATATTGAGTGACTGACCATTCTACCCGTCATGTATACACTCTGAGTGAATGACCATTCTACCGTCATGTATACATATTGAGTGACTGACCATTCTATCCGTCATGTATACATATTGAGTTACTGTCCATTCTACCCGTCATGTATACATATTGAGTGACTGACCATTCTACCCGTCATGTATACATATTGAGTGACTGACCATTCTACCCGTCATGTATTACACTCTGAGTGACTGACCATTCTACCGTCATGTATACATATTCAGTGACTGACCATTCTACCCGTCATGTATTACACTCTGAGTGACTGACCATTCTATCCGTCATGTATTACACTCTGAGTGACTGACCATTCTACCCGTCATGTATACATATTGAGTGACTGTCCATTCTACCCGCCATGTATACATATTCAGTGACTGACCATTCTACCCGTCATGTATTACACTCTGAGTGACTGACCATTCTACCGTCATGTATACATATTGAGTGACTGACCATTCTACCCGTCATGTATTACACTCTGAGTAACTGACCATTCTACCGTCATGTATACATATTGAGTGACTGACCATTCTACCCGTCATGTATACATATTGAACGACTGACCATTATACACGTCATGTATACATATTGAGTGACTGACCATTCTATCCGTCATGTATACATATTGAGTGACTGACCATTCTATCCGTCATGTATACATATTGAGTTACTGACCATTCTATCCGTCATGTATACATATTGAGTGACTGACCATTCTACCCGTCATGTATACATATTGAGTGACTGACCATTATACCTGTCATGTATACATATTGAGTGACTGACCATTATACCCGTCATGTATGTGTCTGTCCTGTCTGTGCATTTGATATTGCAATATACATGTAGCACGAGATGCTTAGTATGTTGCCCGCACTCCCTGATTGCCCCCCCCCATTTTTTTTCAGCCAGCTGCATGTGCACCTCATCTCCCCCGCCCCATGAATCTATAGATGTAGACATTATTTACAAATAGCATGTTGGCTAATAATTGTGATTATTGTCTTTCAAAAATATGTCCCAAATAATGCTCACTGGTCTTCAGTCACGCACTGGTCGTCAGTCACACACTGCTCATCTGTCACGCAATGCTCAACAGTTGCGCACTACGGTTGTCGACAGATCGGACCGGTGGGTGTTCTCCGGGTACTCCGGTTTCCACCCACACGAATGACCACATATAAGCTTTCATCCGCGCCAACGAAAGTGATTAATATAAGTTGTTACAACTTGCTTCGCACACGTTGTAAAATAAATAAAGTTTAAACTTTAGTTGCGCAATAGTCACCATTCACGCACTTGTCATCAGTCACGCACTGAACATCTGTCACGTACTGCTCAACAGGTGCGCACTAGTCATCAATCGCTCACTAGTCATCAGCCACGCACTGATCATCAGTCATGCACTAGTAATCAGTCACATACTGGTCATCGGCCATGCACAAGTCATCAGTCACGCACTAATCATCAGTCACGTACTGTTCATCAGTCGTGCACTAGTCATCAGTCACGTACTGGTCATCAGTCACACACTAGTCACATGTCACGCACTAGTCATCAGTCACGCACTGGTCATCAGTCACACACTAGTCATCTGTCACGCACTGGTCATCACGTACGCACTTTTTATCAGCCATGTCAATGTTTTCAAACGTCTAATGTACAATACACGAGCCGTGTATGCGATACAAATATCAAAAACTTGGAGAAACAGCCCCGAGACTCTCGTAGCCCATGCGCGAGACTACCACAGAATTATATACAATTATTCAAACATAACAATTATTCTAATTAAGCCATGCAGTAGACAGCCGACCCCAACGGCACCAGGAGATTAGTCTGTTCTTATTTGCTATCTTTCTCAAAGTAAGATGCGAGTGTCCGATTTGTATTGACCGTACACGATCAATGAAGTGATGAAATAGAGATACATTATGGAATTCCTTTACCGACCAGACTACTGCTAAATTTGATATCAGAAGGCATTTGTTAACCATCAGAAACAATGTCTGTTTCAGAATCTTATGTATAATGCGTTAGAAGTGTTATGTTTAGTATATATTTCGCAACTTACCATTTATTTACAAGTCCATAATTCAATGCATAGAAACGACTACGTGCAAAGCTGAAACCGGCCAAAATAATGAAGTTATGGCTACAGAATAATGAAGTTATGGCCACAAAATAATGACGTTATGACGTTATGGCCACAAAATAAAGACGTTATGGCCACGTTATGGCCACGTTATGGCCACAAAATAATGACGTTATGGCTACAAAATAATGACGTTATGGCTACAAAATAATGATGTTATGGCTACAAAATAATGATGGCTACAAAATAATGAAGTTATGGCTACAAAATAATGATGTTATGGCCACAAAATAATGATGGCTATAAAATAATGAAGTTATGGCCACAAAATAATGATGGCTACAAAATAATGATGTTATGGCCACAAAATAATGATGGCTACAAAATAATGATGTTATGGCCACAAAATAATGATGGCTATAAAATAATGAAGTTATGGCCACAAAATAATGATGGCTACAAAATAATGATGTTATGGCTACACAATAATGATGGCTACAAAATAATGATGGCTACAAAATAATGAAGTTATGGCCACAAAATAATGAAGTTATGGCCACAAACTAATGATGGCTACAAAATAATGATGTTATGGCTACACAATAATGATGGCTACAAAATAATGAAGTTATGGCCACAAAATAATGATGGCTACAAAATAATGATGTTATGGCTACAAAATAATGATGGCTACAAAATAATGAAGTTATGGCCACAAAATAATGATGGCTACAAAATAATGAAGTTATGGCCACAAAATAATGATGGCTACAAAATAATGAAGTTATGGCCAAAAAATAATGATGGCTACAAAATAATGATGTTATGGCTACAAAATAATGAAGTTATGGCCGCAAAATAATGATGGCTATAAAATAATGATGTTATGGCTACAAAATAATGATGGCTACAAAACAATGAAGTTATGGCCACAAAATAATGAAGTTATGGCCACAAACTAATGATGGCTACAAAATAATGATGTTATGGCTACAAAATAATGATGGCTACAAAATAATGAAGTTATGGCCAACAAATAATGAAGTTATGGCCACAAAATAATGACGTTATGGCCGCACAGTAATGACGATATGGCCGCAAAATAATGACGTTATGGCCGCAAAGTAATGACGATATGGCCGCAAAATAATGACGTTATGGCCGCAAAATAATGACGATATGGAATGACGATATGGCCGCAAAATAATGACGATATGGCCGCAAAATAATGACGATATGGCCGCAAAATAATGACGTTATGGCCGCAAAGTAATGACGATATGGCCGCAAAGTAATGACGATATGGCCGCAAAATAATGACGTTTTGGCCGCAAAGTAATGACGATATGGCCGCAAAATAATGACGTTATGGCCGCAAAGTAATGACGATATGGCCGCAAAGTAATGACGATATGGCCGCAAAATAATGACGTTTTGGCCGCAAAGTAATGACGATATGGCCACACAATAATGACCTTATGGCCGCAAAATAATGATGATATGGCCGCAAAATAATGACGATATGGCCACACAAACCAGTCCTGAAGAATCACAATAATGCGATTTCAAGGAAATCGTACAAACTTCACAACATATATAGCTGTGTATTGAGTATATTGTGACTAGTATTTTTGTTTGCATCGTTGCGTCGTCTATTGTTTTGATTCTTGACGACACTAGCTTCCGTATTTCATACTGCTGATAAAAAAACTTGATTAAACCTTGAGAAAAGTGGGTCTACCCCACCGACACATCGGTACACATGCGTTATATTGTATATAATAACAAGTCTACAACATATTCAGGTTTTATTTACATCTCGAGGAATGGAAATACATATTTATATTCCAGACTGTTGTGATATGTTAATGTACGTGCAAGAGCATGCTTGTACGACAGTCTGATCATCAATGTGCGTGTACGACAGTCTGATCGTCAACGTGCGTGTACGACAGTCTGATCATCAATGTGCGTGTACGACAGTCTGATCATCAATGTGCGTGTACGACAGTCTGATCATCAATGTGCGTGTACGACAGTCTGATCGTCAACGTGCGTGTACGACAGTCTGATCGTCAATGTGCGTGTACGACAGTCGGATCGTCAATGTGTGTGTACGACAGTCTCATCTTCAATGTGCTTGTACGACAGTCTGGTCTTCAACGTGCGTGTACGACAGTCTGGTCTTCAATGTGCTTGTACGACAGTCTGGTCATCAATGTGCTTGTACGACAGTCTGGTCATCAATGTGCTTGTACGACAGTCTGGTCATCAATGTGCGTGTACTACAGTCTGGTCTTCAATGTGCTTGTACGACAGTCTGGTCATCAACGTGCGTGTACGACAGTCTGATCATCAATGTGCATGTACGACAGTCTGGTCTTCAATGTGCGTGTACGACAGTCTGGTCTTCAACGTGCGTGTACGACAGTCTGATCTTCAATGTGCGTGTACGACAGTCTGGTCTTCAATGTGCGTGTACGACAGTCTGGTCATCAACGTGCGTGTACGACAGTCTGATCATCAATGTGCGTGTACGACAGTCTGGTCTTCAATGTGCGTGTACGACAGTCTGGTCATCAACGTGCGTGTACGACAGTCTGATCATCAATGTGCGTGTACGACAGTCTGATCTTCAATGTGCGTGTACGACAGTCTGGTCTTCAATGTGCGTGTACGACAGTCTGGTCTTCAATGTGCTTGTACGACAGTCTGGTCTTCAATGTGCGTGTACGACAGTCTGGTCATCAACGTGCGTGTACGAGATTCTGGTCATCAACGTGCGTGTACGACAGTCTGGTCATCAACGTGCGTGTACGACAGTCTGATCTTCAATGTGATTGTACGGTAGTCTGGTCTTCAATGTGCGTGTACGACAGTCTGGTCTTCAATGTGCTTGTACGACAGTCTGATCTTCAATGTGCGTGTACGACAGTCTGGTCTTCAATGTGCGTGTACGACAGTCTGGTCTTCAATGTGCTTGTATAGAAATCTGATCAAATAATATCAAAATATAGTCCAAAAACAATGGCCAACTCCCTTAGATAATTGCTCCACATTTCCAGACAATGCCCTCCGTTTAGCAACCCTCTCTTATAATAGGAGTCAAATCTCGAGGTCACAATATACTATATCTTCTAGCGATGTCAACGCCTCTCTACCTCTGGGACTATTTATGCAATTACAATAAGTACAACCCTCACACAATCTCGCTAATCAGGCGTTTAGCCTTTAGAAATATCGTGTACTACACTCGACCGTTGTAATTCAACAAGATCACCTCACATCCTTTTCTCTCGCTGTATAATCTAGTTTCTTGACGTTTCTGTTTATCGATCTTGACTGTGTATCATTATTTTGCGTCGCTGGGTGCCTCTTGTCGACTTGTGTGTCATTAAATATGTCCGGTCACAGACTGTATATCTAAGACATACATTCTCACTCTGAGTGGTTCTCCTTAAAATCAAAACCCGTCTAAGAGCGGAAATGATTGAAATATACATCATGTATTTGCATACTATATGTGATCGATGCAATTATTTTATACACAGCTCGATTGCGAAACAAGTTCTTACAACGTATCTTAATCCTTCTCGAGACCTCATTCCTGATGGAATCCATCGCCACGAGGAAGAGAGAAGAGGCATCTGGAATTTAAATTCATTGCATAAGGGCACAGTCGTAACGGCTATAGCGGTGACCGAACTCGGGGGTCTTTAGCACCTGAAGAGTTCCAATGATGTTGGATAATATAATAGTTGTTATCAAATTTAATTCATTTCATTTGCCCCTGTCGGGAGCCTCATTTCACTACATTCCACAACCGCACAACCACTTATGTTAGTGTGAACGTTCATAATAAGAAATAGTTCTGGTATAATTGTTAAGTTAGTGTCTGTTTGCTGTCAAAATTAAAAACTACAGACAAAACAAGTTCATTAGAATATATTACTTAACTCTTTGCATGCTGAGTAAATAAAATCACCTTTGCAAACAACATAGATCCATATCAGCCATGGCGTAGCGCCGCATCTGATCAAGATCTATGTTGTTTGCTATTCAGCCAGCTCCACTATCCGAATAGTAAACAGCACAGCTTGATCAGACGGAATGTTCTGTGCAGTCTGATCTGGCTCTATGTTGTTTGCAAAGGAGAGTTTATCTGCCGCTAGCATGCAAAGGGTTAATAATGAACTGTTCATGATAGTCAGAAAATTACTAAAATACTAAAGTATATCTAATCGCAGGAATACGAAACGCAAGCAGTTGCAGAGAACATGGCATAGTTCACTGTTTAATAACTTCTTTATTGCATACATAGCCGTATGTTTTTTCTGCTGTTATTTGCTTATTTCGCTCAGCCATTTTACCGTCAAGAGACAACAATATGTCAGACAACGACTTTAGTGTTGCTTCGGCGGCCATGTTTACACAATGTAGTTACTATGTTGTTGCTACCTGTGACACGTGCTCGTGATTCGTTCTCGGCGCGTGCCGGGCCAATATCGAATAGTGGCCCAGCACGCGCGGGCCAATATCGGATATTGGCCCGGCAGAGCCGAAAATCGAAATATATTGCCCGCGTCGACCAGATATTTTGCTTTTCTACCATTAAATTTGTTACTATTTATAGTAACGTATGCAATAAGGGATTTTATTTCACTGAGAGCTCAATCATTCACTGGAAAGCATATAAGAAATGAGTATTAATGACAATAACATGTAAGGTTCAAACAGACATAATTAACCTACAGTCAAACCTGTGTTAGTGGTCACCTCTATTAAGCAGCCAACCTGCATTAAGCAGTCAGTTGCCAGATTCCCAAATTGTTGTTTTTATATACATTTGACCTCTATTAAGCAGCCACCTGTGCTAAGCAGCCACTTTCTGTGATTCCCTTGGCTGGCTGTTTAAGACAGGTTTGACTGTATATTGAAATATCATGTTATACATGTACAATAAAGTAAAGCAATACAGACTTATCTTTTCCAAAATTCAAGACAAACAGTGGGTTAACTGAGCCAAGAGGTTTCAGTTTAAACTTTATTTATTTTACAACGATTGCGAAGCAAGTTTTAACAACTTATATTAATCACTCTCGTTGGCGCGGATGAACGCGTATATGTGGCCATTCGTGTGGGGGAGGGAACCGGAGTACCCGGAAACAGCTCACCTGTCCGATCTGGCGACCACCATGCCAGCTCACATACTTCCCGGTCCGAGGATCGAACCCGGGTTGCATTGGTGAGAAGCGAGCGCGCTAACCAATGCCCTAATCGGAGAGACTAATTTGAGATTTATTTATAAATGTATAAACTTGTTGCACTCTTAATAAACCACAAACCGGCGTGATGGAAACTAAACCGGAAATCAATAGTCCACAGCTTGTCACATGTTTCATATGTTCACGTTAAGAGATTGCACTCAACCTATTTATCTACCATCTACGCGCAACCGTCACCTGCTGTTTTATAGTATTTGGAGCAAACTATATAACCATATACTATCAATAAGGTTACGCTGTGTTTGCTACATTTCGTCCAAAAGGGGGCCCTTTAGTGGATGGTATATTTAGATAATCAACCCAACCGCTGATTTGTTTACTTAAGTTAAATAAGCTGCAACGAGCCTAACTACGTCATGTATGAATACAGTACAGTAATGACGGACAATCAAATAGTCCAAATTATGTTTGCTCTCAGGAGCTGTAGCTCTTCATTACTGCGCCTATATTTGCTGAAATATCTATGGAGTAGTCCGTGTGTCTGTGCAAGGACGTTCTGGTCTCGATTGCTAAAACGTACATTTCGCATAACCGATAACAGATAGTGCCATTTCTTTATATTTATTTTTGTAATTTTTTTTTTTTTTTTTAATGACAATCCAGGATGTGATGATTGGTATATGAAACGTGGTCCATTATAATTGGTATCAAGTAACGTTGTATCATTGCTTAAGTAAATGTTGCATCGTTGCCAATGGTGATCGTACGTACTGTGTCGCGCGCCGAGTATAGTATAGTGTAATCAAGATATATTGAATATTTGGATGTCGTGATAGCGCAGTGGTTGAGCGTTCGCTTCATGCGTGAAAGGCCCCGAGTTCGAGTCCAGCTGTAGCTGTGCCCTTAGGCAAGGCAATCGAATTCCACGTTGCCTCTTCTCTCTCCCTCGTGATGATGTATTCCATCAGGAATGAGGTCTCGAGAGTGATTAATATAAGTTGCAAGAATCTGTTTCGCAATCGAGCTGAAATAAATCTGTATACACTAAATATATTGAAAACGTATGTATAGCAAGTTTGGAATCAACAATTCTCAGTTGTAACACACTTTAAAAAGGCTGTACGAATTCACGGTCATATTTACTTAAGCTGAAACAAAATAAGACGTGATTTAAGTTGTATATGTTACTGACGACAGCACAGACAAAATGCAACACTCTTCTGTTCCATCTATGCATATCAGTGTGCAATCCGCAAACATGGTTCTGATTTAGTATTTGAGTTCCATTTATCTAGAAGATGTAACGATATAGACGTTAAACGGACCCACAGAAGGTAATATCTGGAGTATGGATATGTATCGTGATACAGCACGGAGAAGCATTGGAGGAAACAAACTTAGACTTTATGAAACGTTTAAACTAGTTTTTGAAGCTGAACATTATTGCAAATCAGTTTTAAACAAGTCATATAGGGGTGCCCTTGCAACATTTAGAAGTGGTACAGCTCCAATAGGCATTGCAATTGACAGATATAATGGTTTACCAATCAGGGATCGAATTTGTTTTCAGTGTACTGACTGTGTTGAAGATGAAACTCATGTGTTATTACATTGTCCTCTGTACAATAGTTTACGAACAGAATTGTTAAATGAAGCTTCTACACTGAATGGAAATATGAATGCGTTTAATGATGGTGAAAAAATTGCTTATCTACTTTCTAATCCAGATATTGTATTTTTAAGTGCCAACACCTGTTTTAATATTTTAAATAGAAGACAATCATTGTTGTATAACTGAAGATTTTAACATATTGTATATATAGTAATGTTGTAAATACATCACTGAGTATTAAGATGTTATATAATTGTTCAGTATTTTACTAGTGCTGTGCGAAGGCTTTTACTGTACTTATTGTGTCTTAGAAAATTGTCTTCTTTATATTGCTAAGTTTTAAGTCTCTCATATTTCTTCTTAGAAAGGTTTGCATGATGAAAGTTCTATATTATGTAATTATATGTATCATGTAAAGTGAGACTATAATAAACATATCTTATCTTATCTGATATAAAGTTGCATGTACATCCTCAATGATAAAATCTACTTGATGAATACAAGGGATATCGTATTTAGCTTCGGATTATGTAATACAGTCAACCCTGTGTTAGTGGTCACCTCTATTAAACAGCCAACCTGTATTAAGCAGCCAGGTTACATATTCCCAAATGTGTTGATTTCTTATACAGTTGACCTCTATTAAGCAGCCACCTGTGCTAAGCAGCCACTTTCTGTGATTCCCTTGGCTGGCTGCTTAAGACAGGTTTGACTGTATACATTAACCGTATTATGAATCTTCACACAATATATTTATATACGTTTGTATTATACGTGTGTCCCATAACGGTTATAGTAACCGTGTGTTGCTTAATATCATGCATATCCTTTCCTTATTGTAATATGAATGTGTATACATATATTACATGTCGAAGTGCAATACAACATGACTAAATAACATAACATAAGTTATTAACATATATTAAATTAGGCATTAAATGGTAAAAAACTCATCTATATATAGCCAACAAAATTAACATAATATGTAAAGTGCAAAGACAATTTACAGAGAAGTGTAAATAGTATTGTGTACCCCCTTATTTTCTATTGTAAATACAACTACATGATGATCTGCGCAGCAAAAACTATTAATACTTCATATAAATTAATTATTTGTTCGTTCTCTTTCTTTAAAAAGCGAAATAAAAATATGTTGATAGATTATGAATTAATGATGCGTTTCTAGAGCTCATTACAATATATATATTATAAAACATAGTGATTCTTGTCAAAACTGATTCGGGTTTTGGCAATGACGTAATGCTCACTCCTATAACATAGATTAAACAATATTTCAGATACATAATTAATTCTATCATCGCTCCAGAAGAGTACATACTGTTCATCTTAACTCAGTGCTCCACGTACGCCCGTTGCATCCTCATTCTCATGGCATCTAATTTTGTATAAAACAGTAATTTCACAATACACTAGATCACAATACAGACAGAACTGTAGTCCAGTGGTAACACGCTGGACTGGTAATCCAGGGATAGCAGGTTCGATCCCCCGTCTGACCCTAATAAAATTAACAGTCTTTCAGATGGGACTTTAAACCGAGGTCTCGTACACCCTGCACGTAAAAGAACCAGAGGAGACTCTGAAATGGGTCTCTGTCTGCATCATTGCACTATCCTCCAACAATCTAAACTAACTAATCTCTTCAAGACGCGTCGCTCAAATGGGCAACCGGTAGCGACGATGACTAAGCGTAAAACACACAAACACTAGATATGTTCTCACAATTAAGTCACCTGTCCATTGTTATTCAAGGTAAAGCCGATAGCATTACAACATTTCACCAACCCTTTGGCGATTATTGATCATACAATGCAACTGATTGTTGTCATTTTTGTTTAAAAGATTACTTTTAATGAGTTAGTAGCATGCGCTAAATATACCTAGCACATACCCCGAGGGGAAACTGTTTTCAATGTTATGCTCTATATATATATATACATAATTAATTTTGCAACTCAATACAATATCAAATACTTTTAATCATTCTAAAATCGATAATATACGTCTCTGTTGTTGCGGAAAGATTACGAACATGCCACACAACGTTAAATCTATTCAATTGAATATATTTATTGCATTGAATATAATCACATATTTATAGCAAACAATACATAAACACAGCCTAATATAATGGAAAGGCATGGATACATTTTCAGAAGAGCATAGATGGTTGTGGAGTCTAAAATTGTTAATTTCTTGCTAAACGTACGTAATATATAAATTTGAATAGGTTTTGAACAATCTTCCTCTTAGCCACTGTAGGTAAGGTAATAAACTATTGTTCGGTAGGCCAAGTGTAGTAGTAGCGTATATGCAATGTATTTATAATAGTTTTCATTTACGATACAATGCACAATGCACAATACGACTTGCGGATGGAAAAATAGTTCATGTGCACCAGACACGCCTGTGTGAACCATATTTTGTCCATATTTGAGAAACATTTGGCGATTGTTTTATAATTCTTGAGTTCTATAAGTTTTACGTAAATTATATTATTCAACAATATGTCAAACCTTTACATATATATCTATCTTTTCAAAATATATATTTACAAGACAATTTAGTATACATATTAGGCAAATATATATGTATACATATAATTGTTTTCGCTGCAGACGAGTAACATCGCCATTGCATATTTTTCGTATTTCACTAGTGTAATAACTAAGCAAATGAGCACCGTAAAAATCTATGTATTCATACACTCTCTAAACAAAATAAACACCCAACATGGCGTTGCAATTCTGGTTTCACTGAATATTATCATTGAGCTATACACACTATGTGTCCTGCACTGCAGGCTATTACTGCCCGTTCGCTAATTTCTTCAAAAGCAATGTTCAGCTACAGTATTCCAATGAAAACTTGTTAACAGTTGTGTAAATAGCAAATAGTAAATATGTACTTGTGACGTCATAGTAAAGTACTTATTGTGACGTCAGAGTCGTGCGTGCTCCATTAACACGATTGACATAATGTATGTAGAACGTACACTGTTGTTTTGAATACATTTACTAATTGTTTGCTTTATAATAGTTAAATGAATTTAAAAGTTGAGTATCACGTAAGCAAAGTAAAATTCGAGTAAAATTACAAATAAAATGTGAACTACGTTTTGCTGCGTTTATTATTCATTTACAAACCAACCGGCACATAACTCACTTCGTTGATAATACCGGAAGTAGATGGTACATGCAACATTTGCAATTCAGTGAACTTACAATTTTTTGGACAATTATGTTATAAATAGGAGCTGCTATATGTGTTCATTTGTTATTGAATTTATTTAACTTCTAAAAACGAACCTGAGCCTCTGGCGAGTTTGTATCGTTTTTAGAAGACGAGTTAAATAAATTCAATAACAAATGACCACTCATTTAATATCCTAAACATATTGTTCGGCCGTACTGTTCTATAACAAACGAAAGCGTATTGAAAGTATTGAACCGTCGTTTAATTCAAGCTGGGCACTATATGTGTAAATACCCAACTCATTTTGTACAACTTCTATGTGCTAATAATTATTCAATTCATTTTATACAACTTCGTATATACACTTACTACGCAGGAATAGTTTCGCTTTATTGAACACTTCTAGTAATACGCAATGATAGTTTTGCTTTATTGTACAATTATAGTATTGAACTGTCGTTTATTTCAAGCTGGGAACTACATGTGTTAAATTCAATTCGTTTTAGCATTGAACGGTCGTTTATTATAAGCTGGGCACTACATTAAGTACTTACTATACACATCCTGCCTTTAAATAACACATATATAGTATTGTGTTAAACAAGTCTGTACAATAAGAGATACGCATATTTGTGTGTGTGTTTTTCTTCTTTTTTTCAAATGCAAGATTAAGTACTATATATTTGTTCTGTGACAATTATATCAATATCGCCTGCTTCAAACCGGTTTTCTCTGGAGATTTTTTCGTCTGTTAAAAATTATGAAAATATGCCGTTAACTGCAATGGATATCCTCAATGCCTCCTTTTATTATCTCTTTTCATTTTCCCCATGATTGATACATTCCTTATTTGTTGTCGCCTCACCCTACCCTCCCCTATGTCACTGAAAGCGATTGTCATGCTGTATCACTCTGTGTGTGCGTTTCTCTTCTGTTCACAAATGTTTTCATATTTCCTCATGGTCATCTCCCTTCTAGATTACGCATACCCGAATGCCATAACATGAAAGTACATAATATAAATAATACTACCATGAGGAAATTCTGCATGAACAGTAATTTTAGACTTTTCACAGTAGTCGTAGTTCTACTCTACATGCATTATAATATCATATCCTCGCAACGTTTTCTTTTGTCGATACAATCTACAAATACGTTTAAGCCATTATCTATATGCTTAGCAAAACGGCCGCCAATTAGTCAAATATGTCACTGTAACAGAAGGTTTACATACAATATTATACTTACCTTTATATTTCTCAGTACCGGCCTGCTTGCATTTCTTATATTGCTAATACTTTTATCTGGAGATATACAGTTAAATCCTGGTCCAGGAAGCTCTAGCCCATCCAAATCCACTACTTTATCATTGTCAACATCCTTTGGAACATTTGATCTCGCTAAACATATATCGTTTGTTCATTACAATGTTCAGAGCTTTAGGAACAAGTTGGATTTGATATATGCTGAATTTTCTGCATTTGATATTATAGCTCTTTCAGAAACATGGCTCAATGCCAGTATTCCATGTTCCGATCTTAATTTCACATACTTCCATGTTCCTGAAAGGAAGGATCGCATAGGTGACAGCTATGGTGGTGTGCTTCTATACATTAGAGATAGTATTGTCTATAAACGTAGATTCGACCTTGAATTACCGGGTGTAGAATGTATATGGATTGAACTTTGTCTCCAGACCAAACGCATTTTATTTAGTGTATATTACAGACCACCAAATACAGATGCCCAGTCGCATATTAAAATTGTAGATTCTATCCAACTGGCTGTTGATTCTGGAATTAGTAACGTAATTATAACCGGTGACTTTAATATAAATCTCTTAAACCAACAATCTGTAAAGAAAATGTCTTCTATTTGTGAACAGTTATCCCTTACTCAGTGCATCACAGAACCTACACATTTTACAGAATCGTCATCCTCGCTTATTGATGTTATTCTCACTACCTCGGAACGTCTTATATTTGATTCAGGAGTAGGCGATCCATTCTTACAAGACGTCCGTTTCCATTGTCCTGTCATTGGTCTTCTCAATCTCAAAAAGGATAAAATACAATCTTATAAAAGACACATTTGGCTTTTTGATAAGGGAAACTATGAACTTTTTAAGGAAAAAATATCAAATGTTAATTGGAATGACCTCAAACATGTAGATATAAATAAGTATTCTAAAAATGTAACGGATGTAATTCTTAGTATTTCAAAGATTTGCATACCAAATAAAGAGGTTATGATCAGACATGGTGATCCACCCTGGCTTACCAATTCGTAAAATTATACGACGACCTAAACGATTATATCGAAAGGCAAAACATACCAATAGAGAATATGACTGGGTAAAATTTAAACAGATGCGAAACGAAGTAACAACACATATCAGAAATGCGAAACAAAACCACACAGATAAACGTGCTGACAAAATCAAAACAGAAACTCGATCCTCCAAAAGCTGGTGGACTTGTATTAAATCGTTCATAAAACCATATAGGTCTAGTAGCATACCACCTTTACAACATTATAATGAAGTTATATCTGATGAATCTGAAAAGGCTAACATATTTAATGATTATTTTCGTGATCAAACAGTATTGGATGACACAGGTGCAAACAATCTTCCTGAATTACAACCACTTCACTATCCTCCTCTCGAGTCTATAGTTGTAACACCTGATAATGTTAAAGAAGTTATAAAGTCACTTGCTATGGGAAAGGCATCCGGACCTGATACGATAAACAATATACTTCTTCTTGAACTTGCAGAGGAGCTTTCATCACCTCTTTCTGAACTTTTCAATAAATCACTCTCAACATGTACGTATCCTGATGCGTGGAAAACCGCATATGTGTGTCCTATATTTAAAGCAGGTGATCGTTCTGCTGTTTGTAATTATCGACCTATTTCTCTTATTGTTACCATTGGAAAGGTCTTTGAGAACATCGTTTTTAAACATGTTTTCAATCACCTCCGGGACAATAATTTATTAACTTCAATGCAATCTGGTTTTGTCCCAGGAGATTCTTGTGTAAATCAATTAACATTCCTTTACAATATTCTGTGACATAAGTAAAGCTTTTGATAGAGTATGGCATGTTGGTCTTCTGCATAAACTCAAAGATTTTGGTATATCTGGTTCAGTACACAAATGGTTCTCTTCATATTTGTCCAATAGAAAACAGCGTGTAGTTATTTCTGGTCACACTTCAAAGTGGAACCATATAGCTGCCGGTGTCCCACAGGGATCCATCTTAGGCCCGTTGCTCTTTATTATATATATTAATGACATTGTAAATAACATAGCTGCTAATATCCAACTATTTGCTGATGATACTAGTCTCTATATTGTTGTTGATAACCCCAACTCAGCCGCTGCTATTCTACAGTCCGATCTGGAGTCTATTTCTAATTGGGCTAAACAATGGCTTGTTAAATTTAATCCGTCCAAAACAAAATCTCTGATAATATCTCGAAAACATAATCAGCCGTACCATCCACCTCTATCTATGGATAACCAAATAATCGATGAGGTGTCAAATCAAAGGCATCTAGGCATTCATATTTCCAATGATCTAAACTGGAAACACCACATTGACCACATTTCTTCTAAAGCTTATTCTTCGTAAATTAAAATTTACACTAGACCGCCGCTCCTTAGAATGCTTGTATATTTCATTCATACGTCCGCTCCTTGAATATGGTGATGTTATTTTTGATAATATGTCTACTTTAGCTAAAGGCGAACTGGAAAAAATTCATCAAGAAGCAGCAAGAATAATTACTGGTACCACGAAACTTGTGTCCATAAACAAATTGATGATTGAAGTTGGGTGGGAATCTCTGGATAGGAGAAGACTCAATCACAAACTTACTCTTTTTTTCAAGATGAAAAATGGTCTCACTCCAAACTATCTCTCTGCTCTGTGTCCACCTGACGTCGATACTAGTAGATATAATTTGAGAAATGGAGATCAACTTCAAGTTCCACGCTCTAGAACCAATTTATATGAAAACTCCTTTTTACTTTCAGTAGTTAGAGCGTTTAATGATTTACCACCATTAATCAAGCATGCACCATCTCTTTCATCGTTCAAGATGCAACTTAAAAAGCGACTCTTTTGTCCTATTCCCGAATTCTACTTTTCTGGTATACGTAAGAACCAGATACTACTTGCTCGATTGAGAACAAATTGTAGTTATTTAAAACATGATATCTTCTCCAAAAACATAATTGATTCACCACTATGCACATGCGGTCAAATCGAGTCAACTTACCATTATTTCTTTGAATGTCACAAGTACTACAATATACGCCCTGAACTAGTTAACACTATTTCTCATCTCTGTCATATAACCCTAAATGTGATCCTATTTGGTGATATTTCTTTGCCATCTGAACATAATGAAATAATAGTCTTAGCTGTCCACAAATTCATAGAAAAGTCTAAACGTTTTAGTATTCTGTGAACAGAGACTGACGCACTAGCAGAGTGATCCACTTCAAACAGTGTGCTTACGTATGGTTCATCGCTTTCTACCCACCCTCCCCGACCTCCCTTTTACTGTTAGCTTTTCACCTGATAACAAGCTATATTTTCAACTACTTATTATATATTTTGGTATTACTACATTATATGTTTATCTCTTAATCGCCATTTGTGCACAACATTATAATATGCAATGGAGACAATCTCAATAAGCTTTAAGCTTCCGATTTAATCCATTTTCGTTTTGTATACAATGTATATGTAATGTACATTATTATCGAATAAATATGTTTAAACCAACAAACGAAAGGCAACTACTTGAGTCTGCTCTTATTTTGTATGTTATTCGCTATAATGTTTCGAACGGATTATTACAGTTTCTATGGTGAAGCTTCTATAAAGGGAACTAACACCGGCAAACTATATATATCGTGTCTATTCGCCGTACCGAAATGATTACGGTACTAATCCTGCTTCAAATACAAGTTCGATTATATAGGCCGCCACAAAACATGAACTATTTAGTAGAATGACACGGCAATATAGTTCGGAGTGCAGTCTGTTAGTCGCGTATATTATAGCATACAGTAATATCCAATGCACGTTATTGTACTATTATGAAGTATCGTTCATTGTCTGCAACACACTTACCATGCATATTTGCCAGACTCATACAAATGACAGTTCAGTCTGTACGGACTACGGCTCAATATATTAACGTGTTGCTAATGTTTATGGAAACGAGTGCAATTATGTTTTGTGTTACCCTATATACATCTCTCTATAAGCAAAACCCATTATGGCAGCTGTGAGCGGTATAGGATATGACACCTTCCGCGAGCAGGCAAACTATTAAATGTATGTTTCACAATACTGGTCGCTCTACAGACGGATCTGTAGTCCAGTGGTTAGAACGCTGGACTTGTAATCTAGGGATCGCAGCTTCGACCACCCGTCTCTGACCCTAATACAATTAACAGTCTTTCAGATTTGACTTTAAACTGTACAAAAGCACATAGCCATTCATTAAAATTGAATTTGTTTTTATAGGAGACATAAGTTAGTATATCACATAGTCATACAAACATTATCACATAATAAAATTTCAGGGTTCCCTCTGTCTGAATGTTTGTCTGCGCCACTTCTGTCGCCAATTGAAAAATACTGGAGCCAATTAAAAAAACTTGGAGCCAACTAAGAGCCATATAGTTCATAAATAAATATGTGAAGTCATATATTTGACAAAACATGTGCCGAAAAAGAAATTTTTATTTTTAAAGTTGCGCCAAATATGTTCGCCAATTCACAAAACTTAGCGCCAATATTTGTTTTTTGTCGTAATTGGCGCCATTGGCGACCGACAGCGGGAACCCGTTGATATGATTACACATTGAAAGAGAAAAGAAAGAAAACAAACCGCATTATACAAGGTAAAACCGAGGAGTAGTAGCTAATTGTCAGGTTGTCATGATCAGTTATCACCCCCGATCAGATCGAGGATGAACTAATTAGCAACTACTTCTCATGGTGCATAAAAATACAATGACGTAAGACACATGAGTATCATTATGTACAAAGATAAAAAGCACAAGGTCATTAAAACATCACATAACACGGCATAAAAAACAACAAACGTAGAATAAATTGTCGCTATGACAAACATCGTGTGACGCAGTGTATAGGTTAATTGTCCTGTCCTCAATTACTTCTGTTAATAGTGTCATTATTCATTACAAATACATTTAATGGAATTACAATTCAAGGACAGCTTTCATGAAGAACTGTGTCTTTGTGGTGTATATATTGAGTCATGCTCCTAGTCAAGTCAAAGGAAAACAGTTTGCAACATCAAAGTTCTTGAACACATCAACATGAATCATATAATACAATATGCAACGGGACCCCACACGCAATCGTATTAAATAATACAATATAGCCCGGAGAACGCTTTCACATACAATCAAAGCTAAAACATATGTCAAGCCAGTTGTATCAATGTCTGTGATTGGTTCTTTAAATAGCCGTCCAATGGCCTATATTGGTAATTCTGATTTGCGGCACAATTTAGGTACGACAGTTCCTTGAAACCGGCCCTGTCGGGTGGGTTTCGTATTACGATACAATTTAATATCGACGAACGTATATCGTATGTTTCAGGACAAATGTCCTTGCTGCGATATATCGCAAGCAAATGTCATGCATTGTCAGGTGCGTAGATACGTGTACGCAAAAGCGCAGAAGCGTATGCATCGTTCGGAAAAATCAAAACATTAAATAGTCACAAAAATGGAATACAAGCTGAATGGTGGTGGTGGTACATGAGCGCATATAAAGAAAATCAATAAATTCGGACTCATAATATGGCTTCGCTTTCAGTGCTCCCATATTTGAGCACACATCATACAATTATTTGTCCTTGCGACACCCCTGGTTGTTGACATCTCTCCGTATGTCTTATGACACGACTATTTAGCTTTTGGAGGATATATTTTGGAGGATAGTGCAATGATAGAGACAGAGATCCATTCCAGAGTCTCCTCTGGTTCTTTTACGTGCACGGTGTAAAGCACCGACACGAGACCTCGGTTTAACGTCCCATCTGAAAGACTGTTAATTTTATTATGGTCAGACTGGGGATCGAACCTGTGATTCTTGGATTACCAGTGCAGTGTGTTCAAGATATTATTAGGATAATAATAGCTTTTTATGTTCATAAGGAAATATAATTAAATCATTTACTTTTAAAGCGACACTACATCGGTGAAAACGCAAACGTCTGCAGAATGTAATTTCCTATTATATATCCAACCACATTTTGATTATTGTTGTATCATATGGGGAAACACCACACAACAAAATATCAACACATTATTAAGATTGCAGAGACTAGCTTCATTCTGGGCCAAGATTATATTTCTTTGCGTGAATCAATGTCTGAAATTAATATAATGACTTTTGACCAACGGATTATTTTTCAAAAAGCAGTAACAATGTACAAAATTATGAACAATCTTGTACCGAATTATTTGAATGAACATTTTCAATTAAGACATTGCAATTCAGTTACTTCAGATATGACATTGAGAAATGTTTCAAATATGGATCTCTATATTCCAAGACCTAGATGTGAAATGTATAAGAAATCATTAGAATACTCTGGTCCAAAGATATGGAATTGTCTACCATTTGAAATTAAGACATCCAGATCTTTAAATATATTCAAGACAAAATGTAAAGTATGGATACAACGTTTTAATTGGTAGACACTAGACAGTTATATATATATAATGATTGTAAATCAATATGCTTATGTCGTTTTGTATTTCTATCAAAGTACCTGATTTACTTAGGCTGTTGTTTAAGTTACATTGTACAACATTATGCATGTATATTGTACGGCATAACTATGTTATAATTATTGTGTATGTACATTTATTCTATAGTGTTAACAAATTGAAGAGGGCCCTAAGGAGGATTAGTTCAAAACTAATTAGGTCACCCTCTATAAATAAAGAAATCTATCTATCTATCTATTATATGGTATACATTTTCCCCCAAATATTTGCCTCAAACTCTGAATATTTCAATAAATAAACACACGTATACGCGGTTTGTGGACATAACAAATTAATGTAAATACTAGTTTATTTAGTAGAGTCGACATTCATGCATAATGCAACGCGTTTATCCTGAATAACACGAGCTGTGGTACATATTTACCGTTATATCTCACATTTGTTCCTATGCATATTTATTTGTAGACTAATCTTAGTTAAATTATCTCTAATCGAAAGTATCGCGTGTTTAGTATTGTCTCCAATAACAAGCAAACGTCAATTCAGGAGCGCGGATGACCATTATATGAAATCCTACTTTCACTTTTGAAAGTTTGTATACCACAAAAACACTGTTTATTTATTCAATGTTAGTGTTCGAATGTATTCAGAAGAATTTGTAGTATCTATGCATTTATTAAAAATTTATATTAAAAAATGTATTTTATTTGCTTTTTGCAAATGTCGCTTAACTTAAACAAACACATATTATTTTTATTGTATGCTGAATTGTGTTTTATGATAGAAAACGATGCAACCTTTCTAATTGGAGCTAGAACTTAGAATGTTGTGCTTAGATAACTATAAATAATGTCATAAATGGCGTGTCGGTCCTTTACATCGTGCACGTAAAAGAACCAGAAGAGACTCTGGAATGGGTCTCTGTCTGTATCATTGCACTATCCTCCAAAATCTAAGATGACTAATCTCTTCAGGAGGCGTTGCTCATATGGGCAACCGGTAGCGACGATAAATAAACGTAAAACACAAACACAATATCTTAACGTTTATATGTTCATTCTGCGAAATATATTTCGATAATTCACTTAAACAATCAGTGACATATTAGTTAATGATACGCGGAAACAAATATATATATTATAAATATTATATCTTATTAGTTATTACATATCCTACTAGTATCTCACCTTCGATATGCTAGAACACACAATTTATTACGATACAGCGTATCACATATCCCGTGACATTTCTCTGAATCATGTTCCGGAATTATAAATATTTCATCGAGTAACTGCAACTCTTGTGTGACTAATGTAAGATTTTATAAATTTCCGATCCAGGAGCAAGATAATGTTTGCAAAAGACGTATCGTGTGTGTTTTACGTTTATTTATCGTCGCTACCGGTTGCCCATATGAGCGCCGCCTCCTGAAGAGATTAGTCATTTTAGATTTTGGAGGATAGTGCAATGATACAGACAGAGACACATTCCAGAATTTCCTCTGGTTCTTTTACGCACACGGTGTACAGCACCGACACGAGACCTCGGTTTAACGTCCCATCTGAAAGACTGTTAATTTTATTAGTGTCAGACGGGGGATCGAACCTGTGATCCATGGATTACCAATCCAATACGTATCGTGGCGATGGATTACTGTATATACTAGAGGACATAGAAAACGCACACTTTGGATGAGTGTGTTTTTACATGAAAAACTATAACTATATAAATACATTGTTTTAAACATTTTGGAATATTTTTAGTTGTTCAGTTTGTGTTTTGTAATAAAGATGTGAGATATCTGATGGAATCCTTCCTATTTCGTGCTCATGTAATACTAATCATATAATGTAGGTGTGCGTTTTCTATGGCCTCTAGTATATAATGTAGGTGTGCGCTTTCGATGTCCTCTAGTATATAACGTAGGTGTGCATTTTCTATTTCCTCTAGTATATAATGTAGGTGTGCGTTTTCGATGTCCTCTAGTATATAATGTATTTGTGCGTTTTCTATGTCCTCTATTATAACGTGTGTGATTTTCTATTCCTCTAGTATATAATGTAGGTGTGCGCTTCGATGTCCTCTAGTATATAATGTATGTGTGCGTTTTCTATGTCCTCTAGTATATAATGTAGGTGTGCGTTTTCTATGTCCTCTAGTATATAATGTAGGTGTGCGTTTTCTATGTCCTCTAGTATATAATGTAGGTGTGCGTTTTCTATGTCCCATATATAATGTAGGTGTGCGTTTTCTATGTCCTCTAGTATATAATGTAGGTGTGCGTTTTCTATGTCCTCTAGTATATCATGTAGGTGTGCGTTTTCTATGTCCTCTAGTATATCATGTAGGTGTGCGCTTTCTATGTCCTCTAGTATAGTTCGTATGTCGTAGTTACATTAGATAAAACAAAGCCTAATAAGATGTATACTAAAGGACAACAGTTTTTTTTATTTTGACCAACTTTTCAGTGAATGTGTATGCTACATTGACAATATAGATTACATAATATTTAATGTGGTACTGCTTGTTATTGACTTTAATTGCTGATATAAAAATACCCGTGCAAAACTATTGTCCTTAAATATACATGCATTTATAAAATTTAGGCCTAGTTCTTTTGGGTGAGGTTTAGGTACCTGATTTACAACTAATATCGTGTCAGCATAAACAATTACTACTCATAGGGTACCGTCTACCTACTTAAAATACTGTTGTGACGTCGTACATTTGTACTTGCAGTCCATTATTATTAATATTGGACTGCTTTCAAAGAGCCAATGTATTTTATCAAATCCTACGCGTAAATGTACGAAATTAACAATCTTAATTAGTAACATTTTGTTATATAAGTGTGTGGTTTAAGTAAGATATCAGTCTCAAACGGATCCAATATGTAAATTATTAGCACTGTCTTCGGCGCAACGCACCTCACACAGTACAATAGTTTACATATTGGATCGTTTTCGACTTATATCCTACACCGACCCATTGCACACTAAAGACATGTTCAATATGGAGTGGTTGTGATGTGCACTATTGTTCACATGCAAAGTGAGAAAATCAAAGCATTTCATTGTCCGTCAACATTAGAGTTGATCATATGCAGAGAAGTAACGGTATATAAGTTATACATTGCATGCTTTATGTGAGACTTAAAAGTAGGTCGGGTGTGTCTTTAATAAGAACTATCAATAAACTGCGTATGCGTTATAACAACATTAGCATAACGCTTCTGTATAAATAGTTCATCGCTAGAAGTCCTGCTTACACAGTTACATTTCATAGACAAATCGTAACGTATGACCATTGGCGATCATTATTTCATCGCCTCCATGTACTGAGGACACCTCTAACACGTAATTATGTTCTATTTCCAGAAGTGTCTTATTAAAGGCCGTTGGATATATTTCCTGGAAGACTCAGACAGTGCGTGCAACCGGTGAGTTACTTCATTTTGAAGGAAGTACATGCACCTCATCTCCTCTGTTGGACACGAATTTTCTTAAAGTATCTGTACAATTAGAGAACATATCTACATTACTATCGTTTTACGATTCAATCATACAGATGCCTATGGATCTCCATGTTCCAAGAAAACGGACACTATCTCAGAATCCTTTCCTATGTCTTACCCACAGCATGACAAATGCATTCAGACGAATTTAACCTCTGTGCTGCTCATTTATTTGGTTATTGTTTCATCTGTACGCATTTCCTGGAAACCAAATTCTAATATGCTGTGCCTCTGCCACGCATTTAGTTAAGCGGAAAGACGGAATGTTCTCCGAAATTGGAAATACAAATTGTTTTGTTAGCAACAGACGTCAGCTAAGCGTCTGATGAAAGCGATTGCTGGAGTTTTCGCGCAGTCTGTTCTGCAAACCGTGAAACAGGATAAAGTCAATCGTGTATTTGATGATTCAAACTAAATTACTGTCAGCATCTGTACCTGATTGCTGTACACTGTAACACGATAACAAGAAAGTCTCTGCTGATAACTGCAGTTGAGTTTGCTAGAATGGCCATTGCAAATACTGTTATTGATGTGACGCGATAAAGGCCTTTACATGGAGAACATATAAGATAATGGAACACTAAGGAATTATGGAACACACCGACTAATTGGAATACATCTGTGAATACCTCCAGCATATTATAAAGTGAAAGTATAATAAACGGACTATTTACCTCAGAGGAATACAAAACACACAATAGATGTGGAATACATGACTAACATTAGAATATAATACAGCATGCAACTATGACTATATGTGGTACATAGCCATTGCAAAGTCAACATACACTAACAAAACAGTGTTAAAAGAAGAACATATTGAAATGGATTTATATTTATAAATTTTGTACCATATACTCATTTGAATAGATTAAAATCGATATTATTGAAACGTTACATAAAGCAATAAGTGTTGATGAGTTATCTGACAGGACGTGAATCTATGACAGGTGCTGGGTGCAATGCAGCATGTCAAGTGGCGTGAGTGTTAATCGGGTGACAGATTCGGGTCTGTCAATCAAATACACCCCATGCGCTAAAGACGAACAAACGGACGACGATGATCTTGAAGAAATATCTATCATTGATGACAGGCATGAAGGCGATCACAGCCTCAGTAACATCAGTAAGACAGAAGATGATATATCAGACAACGATATGCAAGAACATCATGATGAGGAAAGTGAGAAAACTGATATTGAAATAAATGGACCAAAGCTTTTACCAGGTTCAGTACACAGTATATCGTCATCTCCGAATGACAAGACAAAACTGATCGGTGAAAGGCTTAGTTCTGGAACAACAATATCATCTCCAATCAATTCTAACAAATTTTCTGAAGCCAAGTCATATAGATCGAGAACAACATCGCGACAAAGTATTTTCGAATTAGTTCGCGTGCGAACAAGTCGAAAACCATCACGCGATGACCATTTCAATCTGTTGAAAAAGGTCCGATCAAGTGACACAGTAGCTTCAAAGGGTGTGCGTAGGTTGAGAAGAAAAGAAATTCAAACGCGGTTTGGAAAGAAAAGTGTCCGAGCTGACAGTAGGTTCGACACGAATCCAGCACTCTCTGAACACGATGGTTGCAATTGGACGTTTGTATTTGACCCATCTGGTCGTTTGAGTTACTGGTGGTCATCAATAGTTAGCATTGCATTCATATATAATTTCTGGGTGATAATCTATCGATTTGCATTTCAAGAAATAAACCAAGAAAATATTGCTTTTTGGTTTGGACTGGATTATATTTGTGACTTTATTTATGTATTAGATATAACCTTCCATTTTCGAACGGGGTATCTGGAGGACGGAGTATTGCAAACGGACTCAACAAAGTTACGGCTACATTACATGAACACAACCAATTTCTATATAGATTGTTTATGTCTTTTGCCGTTAGATTTCTTATATTTATCAATAGGATTTTGCTCAATTTTGCGTTGTTTTCGATTAGTTAAAGTATACAGATTTTGGACGTTTCTTGATCGGACAGAACGGCACACAAATTATCCAAATGTAATAAGGACCACCACTTTGATGCACTATTTGCTAGCTTTATTCCACTGGAACGCTTGTTTATACTACGTAGTGGCCACACGAATTGAACACCACTCCGACACGTGGCAATTTCCAAAGGACAACGGAGACGTGTTACGTCAATATTTACACGCACTTTATTGGAGTACGTTAACGTTAACATCATTCGGCAATTTGCCGATGCCTCTTACTAACAGTGATTACGTATTTACCATATTCGAGATGATGTTTGGATTACTTCTGTTCGCAACCGTCCTCGGCCATATATCAAACATAGTGTCCTGCATAAGCGCCGCCAGAAAGGATTTCCAAGGTATGTGCATTATTATATTTTCATATGTCTGTACATTCATGTATGAGAGGCTTTGTGGCCATCTGTCCGTCCGTGGCCGAGTGGTTACGATAGTTGACACCAAACCACTTGCCCATCACCGCATACCAACGTTAGCGAGCAGATCTTTGTGAACGAAACCGTATTCCCCGAGTGGAAATTGGTATGTAGTGAAACTGTGACTTGATGCATAATGCATAGAGCTGTGTGATTTATTCGAAGTACAATATAAAAACTGGATGCATTGTTTTTTGCAGTTTGTCCGATTTGTTATCTGTTGAGATTTCAAAGGATTGTAGTAACACGGCCGGTGCCAGCCAAACATTTGCTAAAATAGTTCAATGTTAAACTCAGGAAAGACAGATCAGCTGGCAATACGTAACTTTATGTATACCTATTTGTGTGACTGACTGACTAATACCTTTATTTAAAGTCGCCACCAAATAAATGCATTTGGGTGACTGAATTTTCTAAGAAGATTAAAATACCCATCATCTAAGAGTGGTGGTTTTGCCTATCGCAATTATTATAACTAGATGTTTAGAGGACTATGAGGGCTGTTGTAATCACAGTGTGTTTTCGGTTTTCATATCTCCGACTGTCGCTCCCACAATAAGTTGTGCCAGCGACAGTCGAGGGTAGACCAGGTGAATACAATACCCGGTGCACCTATACATTATAAGATGTCTAAGACTGCACACATATAAATATATGTTTACCATTTCTAATACTGTTATTTGACGAGAATACATTTGCAATGTCGCATTATACTACAATACTGAGATCGACATGCCACAATACAATAAAGTCTTGCACCCATATCCATCCAGCATCCCACATTATGCATTCCAATTACAGAGTTATGTACTAAAATACTTTTAGTTAACACTTTCAACCCCACAGGCCTCTAAATAGGCGTATGAAAAGTGTAGATCCAGATGAGCCGGCTCGTGACGAGCCGTCTCATCAGGATCTGCACTTTTTGCCAGTAATAATTATTACTATTTTTAGATAAAATTACCCATTTTTATCAATGAACTGGTCCAAAGGTAATTTTTTTATTCATTTATTGGTCTAAAAATATCATGCACCAGTCCATGTCAGTTACTTGGGGTTGAATGGGTTAAGACTGCCGTGTTTAAAATATGTGTGTGTCTACAAGCATGTGTTATATTTTGCTTAAGGACATGTGCACGGCCATCTTGATTTCTAATAATGGACTATCCCATATCCTTGAATGAGAATATTCCAGTGATGTTTCTATACATTCATATATATCTAGGTGTTGGAAAATAGAGACTGATATGTAATTGATAGATAATTATAATAACATGTATATCATACATATACTGACAAATAAAAGAAAACTGTGCACTGGCATTTAGAAATAAATATAGGCAACTGTGTGCATCAACTATTGGATAAATTAGTGTAATGTGTGAATGAATAGTTTCTTCACAAGTACAATAGTAAAATCCCTAATTCTAAAATGTGTAGCGAAAAAGTAACACTCAATATAAAAGTACACAGTTGTTCATAGTGTCAGAATAATTTTGTACACAGGCTACCATTGTCATTGCCTTATTGACTGTGTCCACAAACCGTCTTGTATCTAAAGCATTTATCTTGTTCATATAAACGTATATATATATATATATATATATATATATATATATATGAACATTATAAGAAAATATATTATTGAAACAAGTCAAGTGGTTCGTAACTTTTGTCGTCGGAGTGCATATATATCACGAACGTATTAAGCCTAACAGTTTTTTTCTATGTTTAGTATATTGACTGTATCATAGGGTATAAAATAGGCTATTATTAACAAACTAGCGGTTTCCAGTGTAGCATGAAATTACTGGTGTGAATTTGTCCTGGTTCGATATTCACATTCTTACAGATATACGTAAATATTTCTCAATTTACGTATTCTTGAAACATGTAATATATTGTCAGGTTTAAAAGTTCCAGCGTACACAATAGTATTATTATTAAGTTGTACGTGTTCAACTATTAAGAATACCACCGAAATACATTGTACTATTATACCATATTTAATCATGGGCCATTTTTGACCTACTTCATAAGTTATAATGTTTGTTTGTATTTGATGAAATAAAAACTACTCTAATTCTACTATATGTGACCTAGACACAACTGGCCCATACGGCAGTCACAACGTTCCTCTCCAGTGAGCCCTTCCTATGTATCATATTTCAATAAATTATCTTCGTTCTAACTAAAGCCATTTAACGTAATCCCCATGTCCGGTTTTAGTAACGACATTTGCAGCATGCAAATGTAATACTATTACAGACGGATCTGTAGTACAGTGGTAAAACGCTGGACTGGTACTCCAGGGATCGCAGGTTCGATCCCCGGTCGGACCCTAATAAAATTAACAGTCTTTCAGATGGGACGTTAATCCGAGGTATTGTGTCGGTGCTGTACACCGTGCACGTAAACGAACCAGACGAGACTCTGGAATGGGTCTCTGTCTGTATCCTCCACAAATCTAAAATTACTAATCTCTTCAGGAGGTGTCGCTCATATGGGCAACCTGTAGCGACGATAAATAAACGTAAAACATGTAATACAATTAATATATATATTTCTTTATTTATAGAGGGTGACCTAATTAGTTCTGAACTAAACTCTTAAATTTCTTAACACTATAGCATTAATGCACATACACAATAATGGTAACCAAACTGCGTGTGCTCCCGCCTCTGTGGTTGGTGCGCCAAGTACGTGTTAACCCCCTGGAGCCTGCACAGGAAAGTGTTGTTACGTAAACTGCCCGCTGGCGATATAGCCAAAAACGGTGCTGATGCAGGCGTAAAACCAGAACAAACTAACAAACACATTAATACTATATAAGATTCTCAGTGAGAAATATTAAACCCTCTAAATTGGGAGTGTTCCCTAATTTTATATGTACTTATTTAAGACATGCGCAGTTATTTCCCTTGAAGTCACGTGTTCGTAACTAAACCCGAACTCAACACTCTATAGCCTGATAATTTCTAGCATTTGGAATGGTACCTATAACGCATGATTCCGATAGCCTGATTGTTTCTAGCATTTGGAATGGTACCTTTAACGCGTGATTCCGATAGTCTCTATATTGAGAAATAGCCAGAAACATACATTTATATCATAATATGTGGATTGAACTGAAAGCTAAAAGCTTACGGTAATTCTTTTCACTGCGTACTAGATGTTGGTACTTTGTATATATATGGATACCTTATTAATGTGGTGTAAAACAGACGGATCTGTAGTCCAGTGGAACACACTGGACTGGTAATCCAGGGATCGCAGGTTCGATCCCCCGTCTGATCCTAATACAATTAACAGTCTTTCAGATGGGACGTTAAACCGAGGTCTCGTGTCGGTGCTTTACACCGTGCACGTAAAAGAACCAGAGGAGACTCTGGAATGGGTGTCTCTCTCTCTCTCTCTCTCTCTCGCTGTATCATTGCATTCTCCTCCAAAAATCTAAAATGACTATTCTCTTCAGGAGGCGTCGCTCATATTTGCAACCGGTAGCGACGATAAATAAACGTAAAACACACACGTGGTGTACTATTGAACACGACCAGAATATGCATATGTTTATTTCAAACTGGAAACGCATCGAAACACTTATAAATATCCGGACATCGGTAGCCAATGGCTTAGAAAAACAGAAACTATGATTGAAATTGAAATAGAATATACAGAAATGAGATTTCTAAGCCCATGTGTGTTAGAACGTATTAGGGGTGGAGCAGATTGGGAGTGGACGTATTGAACTAAACAACTCAGTCAAATCGTGTTGATGTTTCTATTAACTCGTGTATGGCAAGACAGGTGTGTTCTTTGGCGTCATCTGATATGGAAGTATTGCCAGACAGAATGGCTTTATGGACACATTGCAGTGTGTATTGATGTTGTATGTCAATGGTTCTCTAATTGTGCCATGCAATCTGCATTTGAGGAAGAAGTGATAAGTAGTTTCACGCTGACCGCAGGTGCAAATATGTGAAGGTATGATGTTTATCAGAAAACGATCGTCAGCAAGTATACTGCAGTTGATACTGAGCCGGGCATGGAGAATCTGATTTCACCATTTCCCTGATTACATGTAAATAAGAACTTCGTTTCGTGGTGGAAACAGTTGACTCTTAAATGATCAAGAGAGGTTGTGCATTTTTAAGGACGAACACATAATTAAATATACGTTATTTGCTTGTGAGATGGACTCGTGGGTTTGGGTATTGACGTGGTGTGGGGGAACAACAGGTGGAATCGTGGGTTCGGGTATTGGTGTAGTGTGGGGTAACAACAGGTGGAATCGTGGGTTCGGGTATTGGTGTGGTGTGGAGAAACAACAGGTGGACTCGTGGGTTCGGGTATTGGTGTGGTGTGGGGAAACAACAGGTGGAATCATGGGTTCGGGTATTGACGTGGTGTGGGGGAACAACAGATGGAATCGTGGGTTCGGGTATTGGCGTGGTGTGGGGGAACAACAGGTGGAATCATGGGTTCGGGTATTGGCGTGGTGTGGGGTAACAACAGATGGAATCGTGGGTTCGGGTATTGGCATGGTGTGTGGGAACAAGAGGTGGAATCATGGGTTCGGGTATTGGCGTGGTGTGGGGTAACAACAGGTGGACTCGTATCAATCAAAGCAACTTTATTCTTGCTGTCTTCATTTCTCTCTAATCCATTGAGTGCTATTTATTTTCATTATATATTGCGTACTCTACAACAAACGTTGGCTTGACTTTGTCGTGCGGGCCGTTGTCCAATAGTGTTTAAAGCGACACTACATAGGCGAAAACGCAAATGTCTGCAGAATGTAATTTGCTAATATATCGTATAATTTGTTTTCAAATATTTGCCTCAAAAACGGAGTATTTCAGCAAATAAACAATGTAAATATGGTCTATTATAGGACTATTGATTTGCAATAAAATATGGTTAAATAAATTCTAAATACACCAATATAATAACATAATACTAGTATATGTATGAATATAATTCTTGTAAATCAGTGACAGCACCCGTTATATGCACGTTTCCTTATGAAAACGGTACACAAATATCACTAACACACAATGGAATGCAATCTCAAACTCAACCACATAAAACACAACCTATTAGACAACTAAAAACAGATTACTTCCTCCGCCAATTGGTGTACGAATATTTTGAAATGCGTAAACCGTGCCTTAGAAGATTTCATCCGCGGCTGAAAGATTACTTTATTCCCAATGTGAGTTAATAAACTTCAACAATTGTTCTATTTTTGGTTGCACTGATATTGGCCTAACCGGCATATGAAATGCCAACGAGCTTTCTAGGAACAATACATCATTCTTAACGGTATTTAGCGTAAATGCAGCGTTATTCACATTATATCCCTCCTTTAATGGCTGGTAACGCACAATCAATTCAAATGTATTTATGATGCCTGCCACAGAGCTAATGCAAATTTTATAATTAATATCTGTATTCAAAGCAAAATCGAATTGATTGATATACCTCAAATACGTTTGTGTTTATTTATATCACACGGCTCAAATTACCAAGTTCGATGGATGATATGCGATGCATGCAACTTGTAATATTTACATCACTATTTCGTTGTTAGTGTTAAATCTTCAAATGGTATGTTGCGTTTACAATACGGTAAAAACAGTAGTGCGGAGCTACAACGTGACTGATAGAAGTGGGCGGTACTACACGCGTTAAAAGTAAATGTTAGCATATCGTTGAATATCCCACCAACACACGTGTACTATTTAGTGATCGATGAAAGCCACAGGGGCACGCAGCACCCATACACATAATATGTTGTCAGCCACAAAGCCATGCCGCATCGTTATTTACACATAGGCCAAATAGGCAGAAAGGCACACCAGGCGAATCATGTCACAGACTCAGAAAGCACCACATGCGAAATAGATAAGAGGTGAACAGTTCACAGATCTTATCAGGTTGTAAAACAACAAATAAATTGCCTATTAAATACATAGTAAAAAGTAAAAACATACAGTCTGTTCATTTTTATTTCCTATCTTTCATTTCTTCTGATACCACATCCACTGTGACGAGGTATTCAAATCAGCCTGAGACACACCAAGAATAGTTCAATGCTTGAAATAGCCAGTGCGCACCTGTGAATAACGTCACTGTGTGTACACACTGTATTCCTCCGCCAACTAATGCAGTTTACCAACCTTCAGTTTGCAATGGCCTGAATTCTTATACCACATCTTTTCTACACATCAACTAGTCTGAAGTTTAAACCAAAAAGAAAAATGAACTATATTAGTTTTTGGGACTACATTCGATCGCGGATGTACTTCTATCTATTTACGTATATACAACCTATAAATCGTCATGAAGTTCTATTTATAGCGCTAAGCTATAGCGACCGTTTCATCAAACACGAATACATTTGTAAATCGTCTCAGTGCAACATAATAATGCCCTGCAGATACACATCGTACCGACGCTGATCTAAAACCATGAAAGCAGTATGCCAGCCAATATGTAGGCATTCTATATGCTAATTTAATATAACTTACAGAAACAACGCAGCAGCAGAACGAATAGATGGAGATTCGAAAATTAAATCAGCACATTTTGATTATTCGTAAGAAAAAATTAAATCGAGTTGTCCTTTCAAGTTGACTTAATAATATCCCTGCAATAAAACGAACTTAAAAGCAAACAAGAACGAGACAGCGATAAGCAGCCCTCTTCGATCAAAACAGACAATGTTGACGAAAACTCCAAAATGTGGTTTGCATGGCAGCGCCGTGGATACATTTAGCTTTCTCACTTCAAATGTCGGTGTCCCGGACCTCTTGCACACCAACGTCTTACATTACTCTAACATCCATATTACGTCAATTCCAATATCAAACATCATGGCTTCTCTCTTACAGCATTACACACCTTTCACATGCATGTCATATTCTCTCTTCATCACTTCGAACTTCAGACTTTATGACTTTCAAGTTCCAAATGTTCCAAACTTCATATCTTCTAAATGGGCTTTAAATAATGATATCATAAGTTGGAAGTACTGAAGCAATGAGCGTGGAAGTTCTCTATACAAATTGATTTGAGCTCGATTGCGAAACAAGTTCTTACAACTTATATTAATCACTCTCGATGCCTCATTCCTGATGGAATCCATCGCCACGAGGGGGAGAGAAGAGGCAACGTGGAATTTAAATGCCTTGCCTAAGGGCACACTCGTAATAGCTACAGCGAGGCTCGGACGCCGGACCTATCGCACCTGAAGCGAAACGCGTATCCACTGCGCAATCACGACTTCTACAACTGGAAGTCAGAAGTAGGATGTCAGAAGCTGGTCATGCTGAAGAGAGAAGTTAGAGGCCGGACGTTAGTAGTTACATATGATGCAGAGAGAAGTTAGAGGCCGGACGTTAGTAGTTACATATGATGCAGAGAGATGTTAGAGGCCGGACGTTAGTAGTTACATATGATGGAGAGAGAAGTTAGAGGCCGGACGTTAGTAGTTACATATGATGCAGAGAGAAGTTAGAGGCCGGACGTTAGTAGTTACATATGATGCAGAGAGAAGTTAGAGGCCGGACGTAAGTAGTTACATATGATGGAGAGAGATGTTAGAGGCCGGACGTTAGTATGGAGTCTGAACGTGGATGTTGGAATCAATGAAGTTAGAAACTAGAAGTGATGAAGACCGAATGTGGATGTTGGAAGCAATGAAGTTAGAGAAACTAGAAGTGATGAAGACCGAATGTGGATGTTGGAAGCAATGAAGTTAGAGAAACTAGAAGTGATGAAGACAGATTGTGGATGTTGGAAGCAATGAGGTCAGAAGCTAGACTTGATGAAAACAGAATGTGGATGTTGGAAGCAATGAAGTTAGAAACTAGAAGTGATGAAGACAGAATGTGGACGTTGGAATCAATGAAGTTAGAAACTAGAAGTGATGAAGACCGAACGTCGACGTTGGAAGCAATGAAGTTAGAAACTAGAAGTGATGAAGACAGAATGTGGATGTTGGAAGCAATGAAGTTAGAAACTAGAACTGATGAAGACAGAACGTGAACGTTGGAAGCAATGAAGTTAGAAACTAGAACTGATGAAGACAGAATGTGAACGTTGGAAGCAATGAGGTTAGGAATGGGAAATACTATATGTATATAATAAGTTAAAATGATGAAGTACATGATGTTGGAATAGCATATGTAGGACACTAGGAAAGTGGCAGTCAATATTGTGTACGTCCCTCCAGGGCGACCATATGTTTGCTTGCAATGTTAAATGATAACCGCTCTTACATCGTTCACAAATGCACGATATATCTCTTGACACATTGATAACAAAACAAACGGGCCGACTTAATGGAGTTTTCAATAATTGTAATTGGTTTCATATTAAAATGTTGTCAGGGAATTACAAACACGCGAATTATTAGAAATTCATTATTTCTATGCATGCACGACGTGTAACATTTGAATATTAATGAACGAGACGTGTGGCATATGAATATTAATGTATAAGTAGCATGTCAATTATCGTTATTGAGTATAATAATAATAAAAATAATAATAAAGGTTTTATTTAACGAGATAGCTCAAGATTAAGTCAATCTACCATGAGGCCCTCAACAAATTAAAACATCAAATACATAATAAGACATGTAAACAATGACAAGTAAACTTTTCATAAGTAATAAGATATAAGCGTGTGTGGCTTACGTTTATTTATCGTCGCTACCGGTTACCCATATTAGCGACGCCTCCTGATTAGAATAGTAATTATAAATGTTTGGAGGATAGTGCAATGATACAGACAGAGACCCATTCCAGAGTGGAAACTAATGTGGAACAACTTTCCCCATGAGAAGTAACAATTTGCAACAGAGTTGGCATACGTTTTTACAACTCAACTGGGTTTGAAATTTGTTGAAATGTATACCAAACCGTTGCACCCACATACTCATTCCAGTTGTTTATAAGAGCAAACATAACAGTGATCAAAGGGCACATGGCTAAACTTGAAAGAAATGAGTAAAATTTCAATATAGAATAAGTATAATATGTACATAAGTATGAAGTATGGGTTTGGGCTTGGTCCTGGGGTGCAAATCTTGGGAAACCGGACAGTGGATTGAGTGATAGCGCAGTGGATGAGCGTTCGCTTCAGGTGCGAAAAGTCCGGAGTTCGAGCCCCACTGGAGCCGTTACGATTGTGCCCTTAGGCAAGGCATTTAAATTCCACATTGCCTCTTCTCTCTCCCTCGTGGCGATGGATTCCATCAGAAATGAGGTCTCGAGAGTGATTTATATAAGTTGAAATAACTTGTTTCGCAATCGAGCTAAAATAAATTTGTATAAGTGTATTGAGTAAACTAGCACATTTCTTTGAGAATTCACAGACTAACTATATTAAATCTTGTAAAAATGCATTATGTATATGTTTTCAGCACTAACTACGCCACTTATATTCGGTTGTTCTTAATTTATTGTATGGGGAGAGCCAATCACTAATGTTGTTAGAACTTGTGGCTCAACATTGTGATGGTTATATACCTGTATATAGAGCAATAGAATATTATCAAATCAAAGGTATGAACAATTTACCAACTTGTCCCGATCTCCCCTAATTTGCTCAAACTAACGTAGAAATTGCCAACTTTCCACCGCTGTCTTTTTGCAAACAAATACAGCATACTTTTCTACTTTTCTTCCTTATTGTTTAGCTTAAAAAACAGTAAAGTCTAGAGCAGTATTTATATATTTTTTAAAATAATGAATGAAACTTCAAGCACCGGCGTTATTGTATTTAGCAAGAGTTTAGTGTGTGTGTGTCCGTCAGTGTGTATGTGCATAGGATAACTAAAACTGTGTGGGTGGATATTTATGAAACTCGTTGAATATATAGAGGGTTGGAACAGGAGGAAGTGATTCGAATTTAGGATAAATCGGTCAAGGTCATGTGGGCAAGACTGTCAGTGAAGTGTTCACGCCCACTAACGTACATTGTAAACTCTAAATCCTTGTAACTCGACAACGAAGCAGTTTACAAATACATAGCATTTATATAGTGCAGCAATTAACAATTATTCTATTGCGCTTCAGAATTACAGATGCAATTTTAAACATTTACACATGGCAATAATATATGGAAATATAAATAAAAATGTATACATATATAGATATAACTAGGAATTGGATATGAACATATCATATCATAATATCTACACCATTACAGTATGTAAGTGAGTGATTGGATTAACGAGAAAAAGTGGCAATATGAACCATAGACCAAAGCACCGCCGTAAGAATGACCTCCGTGATGTGGCCAGTACAGTGATTGGGCCGGTACAGTGATCCGCCCATCACCACACGTCATAGCTCGAACCCAAGAGAATGCCCATACAACACTTCACTCGTCAATCCAATACTTATAAAAGTCGATCTTTGATCTTATTGAACACACTTATTGTATATAAACTGTTTTATATCATCACAGATGTTATTTTTGTACAAAGAGCACAACACTTATCGTTCATAAAATTGCCTAGACAGATAGGTTTTCAGTTTTGATAGAAACATAGGGCCAATTGATCACCTGTATGAAACATCACATGGCTTTCAAATAAGCCATAACCGGCCAGTGACTTTGAATTTGACCTTTCATTTCTCCGAGTGCTATCCTCAAGTGTCGTTTTGTCATCAATCTAACGTAGTATGTCATCTAATCCTAAGCCTGCATTTATTGATTTAGCTTCGTGTGGTCGCGTGCTGCGTCCAAATTAAAGCTGCCTTTTTCTGTAACTTGTTTTAAATAAACGAAACTATAATAAGTCGACATGCATGCGTGCAATAGCCGCGCCGTCATGCCATTGCACCGAAAACACGCAACAAATGATACAATTGTCCTCTGTCCTGTTCTCGTGATTGTGAGGCGGAGACATACCCATGTCTGACCCTAATAATATTAACAGTCTTTCAGATGCGACATTAAACCGAGGTCTCGTGTCGTTGCTGTACACCGTGCACGTAAATGAACCAGGGGATACTCTTGAATTGGTCTCTGTCTGTATCATTGCACTATCCTCCAAAATATAAAATGACTAATCTCTTCATGATGCGTCGCTCATATGTGCAACCGGTAGCGACGATAAATATAAGCAAACGCATACAATTACTTCCTTGACTTTTGAGATCTAACACAACTAAAACTGTATTTATCCCCTACATTGCATTCAGAACTTTTCAAGAATCGTGTCCATTTGTTTGGAATTGATTACAGTTCGACGAAAACTCACCTAATCTCTTAACTCATTCAAGTATAGCTGCCTAAATTCAATGGACATTTCATAAATCCCATTCGCGGTTATATTATTTATACAAATTTATTTTAGCTCGATTGCGAAACAAGTTATTTCAACTTATATAAATCACTCTCGAGACCTCATTCCTGATGGAATCCATCGCCACGAGGGAGAGAGAAGAGGCAATGTGGAATTTAAATGCCTTGCCTAAGGGCACAATGGTAATGGCTCCAGTGGGGCTTGAACTCCGGACCTTTCGCACCTGAAGCGAACGCGCATCCACTGCGCTATCACGACTTCTATTATATTATAACCACACTAACGATATCAATACATTGTTTATTTGTTTCATATTGACACACTTTTATATATCTCCGAACGTTATAAATGTACTGTCTGTTTTACGTTTATGTATCGTCGCTACCGGTTACCCATACGAGCGACGCAAATACATGTACTATCTTATACATTGACTTATGCGCCGTCCCGTAAATTGCACATGCCATTCCTATCTATTACAATATACAGTTACTACATAAACAATAAATAATCACTATACAATCTTGTTTATAGCTGAATGACACGAACACTAAATTAGCATAAGCTATTTATAATGTTGACCGAATTAAATGTGCATTAGTTATGTGCATAACCATAGTCGGTGACTGTATTGTTGGTTTTTACGTTTATTTATCGTCGCTACCGGTTGCCCATATGAGCGACGCTCCCTGAAGAGATTATTCATTTTAGATGTTTGGAGGATAGTGCAATGATACAGACAGAGACCCATTCCAGAGTCTGCTCTGGTTCTTTTACGTGCACGGTGTACAGCACCGACACGAGACCTCGGTTTAAAGTTACATTTGAAAGACTGTTAATTGTATTAGGGTCAGACGGGGGATCGAACCTGCGATCCCTGGATTACCAGTCCAGCGTGTTACCACTGGACTACAGATCCGTCTGTGTCTGTATGACCTTGAAGAGACAATTTATATTGGCTGTCATATATTGCGATCTATGGCGTAAGCGACATATATAATCATCCGTTACGCTAATTACACTATGCGATGTTACAAGCGACAGTAATGGGTATTGATAGTGTACTTCCGGTACTTATATTCTCCGTGGTTGTCAAACGTGTCCATTAGAATATCTCATATTTGATAGTTAGCGGACAATGTCTGGACTATGTTTTATAGACATAGACTAAATACCCAACTTGATGTAAAATAGTACCATATACGGTACACGTCAAAAGTGATGTCTCCGTGGCCGAACTATTAAGGTCGATGACTTTAATGGTACGTCAAATGTGGTGTCTCTATGACCGAGATTGTAAGATCGTTGACTTTAAGGTCGTTGACTTCAAATCACTCGCCACTCACCGCAGAAGGTGCTCAGTGGGGGTACCCCGTATCGAGACGCCATCTAACCTAAGCTGTTGGTGTGACGTCAACCCACCAAAATACAAACGTCGCCGTGGAAAATGTTGTTTGCACAATTTTGAGGTAGGAAGTTGAAATAAAGAAAGAAAGTGACAGGTATTAAAAGAAATTAAATGTATTTATTTGGATTTGAAACATGTTTTTATAAGCATTGTATGTGGACTAGAATAAATGTGGAAGTCGTGATAGCGCATTAGTAGCGCGTTCGTTTCAGGTGGAAGCTATCCGGAGTTCGCGCCCAGCTGTAGCCGTTACGAGTGTGCCCTTAGGCAATACACTTAGATTCCTCATTGCCCCTACTCTCTCCCTCATTGCGATATATTCCATAAGGATTGAGCTCTTGGGAGCGTTTAATCTATCATTGTAATGTTCGCAATCGAGCTCAAATAAATTTGCATAACCTAAAAACTAAGCTAGAATAAAAGTGATTCAAACAGATTATGGCTACCGGATAAGAACAAAAGAACGTATCAAAGTTGCCTATCTTGTTGAAAGTAAAAACCAAGCTTACACAATATATTTCACATATTACCAATGAAAGACCATTACTCACTCAACTATCTATACGCGTGTAAGCCCAATTGAACAATATGAATAGAGAGTACAATTTACCAAATTTTGCAAAATAAATTCACAATTCTTTCTTGTGGAAATGTAGGTTAAATGTTCTTTACCGCATTTCCCCAGAAAATGACGTGTTGCTGAATAGTGTGCATTATTGTATGTTGAACATTTTGTTTCTGATACGGCTCCATAATTCTGATACGGAACGATGGAGATACGGCTCCATAATTCTGATACGGAACGATGGAGATACGGCTCCATAATTCTGATACGGAACGATGGAGATACGGCTCCATAATTCTGATACGGAACGATGGAGATACGGCTCCATAATTCTGATAGGGAACGACGGAGATACGGCTCCATAATTCTGATACGGAACGATGGAGATACGGCTCCATAATTCTGATAGGGAACGACGGAGATACGGCTCCATAATTCTGATACGGAACGACGGAGATACGGCTCCATAATTCACATTTTGAGATGGAGAATTGAGTACTGGTTTCTACTCAGAAAATGTAGTTGATCTTCTGAACAGCAACATATTGGCTTTGTACGATAATGTTGAAAAGTGGGCAATGTACAAATGAAAATGTTGCATAATATATGATTGTTAGCTGACAGAGTGGAGTCGACTGACATCAATGAAGAGCATACTAGGTTGGCCATTAAACCAACACTGCTGCGGCGGCATTAATACGTTTAACTACTTAATGCTGGCAACCTGCGCAACCTGCGCAGCGAACACAAATCCCCAAACATGTTACGCATATAACGCCGATATGGTGGATATGCAAACTGAGACTCGCAGGCCCTTCGACATTTTCTCCTAAGTAATCAATCTGAAGCCGTTAATTAAACCTGTCTACAGTGACGAACTCCTGGTACCTAGCTGACATCGTGTCTAATGTGATGCCAAATTTAATATAGCCGAGATACCAGCACAATAAAGGGTGTTTTCTCCACTTGTGTTTGTGTTACAATTATAATGTTATTCTTTTCATGTGATGCATTCTTGCTTATACATTTATTACATTTATTTTAGTTGGAGTGTTATACAATACTAGATTATATTAATCGCCCTCTCGAGAAACATTATTCCTCATGGAATACTAGTACATCGTCCATTAGCGAAAGAGAAATAGAGAGAGGGGGAGAGAGGGAGAGAGAGTGAGTGACAGAGAGGGCGAGAGAGAAAGTGAGAGAGAGAGTGTATGTGTGTGTGAGAGAGAGAGGGGGAGAGAGGGAGAGAGAGTGAGTGACATAGAGGGAGAGAGAAAGTGAGAGAGAGAGAGTGTATGTGTGTGTGAGAGAGAGAGAGGGAGAGAGAGGGAGAGAGGGAGAGAGTGAGAGAGAAAGTGAGAGATAGAGAGAGTGAGAGAGAGAGAGAGAGCGTGAGAGAGAGCGTGCGTGCGTGCGTGTGACACAGCGAGATCGTGACAGAGAGAGTATGTGTGTGTGTGTGTGTGTGTGTGTGTGTGTTGTGTGTGTGTGTGGTGTGCGTGTGCGTGTGCGTGTGCGTGCGCGTGCGCGTGCGCGTGTGCGTGTGTGACAGAGAGGGGCAGCTAGAGGGAGAGAGAGTGAGTGAAATAGAGAGAGAGTGAGAGAGAGAGAGAGGGGGAGAGAGTGAGGGTGACAGAGAGAGAGAGAGTGAGAGAGTGAGAGAGTGTGTTTGTGTGAGAGTGACACAGAGAGAGAGAGAGTGAGAGAGTGTGTTTGTGTGAGAGTGACAGAGAGGGGGATATAGAGATTATGCCATGTAGATTTAAGTGTGTTGGACAACTCCACCGTGCCTCTGACGGAACTAGAGCTCACACCATAACGGCTACAGGGCGGACACAGTATGCACTACACCACGGAGATTCCGATGTACTTATGTGTTCCAATTCGTTGCAAAACTTAAATACAACATAAGCATGTTCAGCAATCTTCTCACCTCGTTTGTAAACTGCTTGTCAGTGACGAATTGATGAAAATCTATTTGCAAAACAATCAAGTTATATTCCTGTTCATACTGACCGTCACAGTTTCCAAACAATAGTGTTATCATACAATCGCGCGCGTGTGCGTGTGTTTTACGTTTATTTATCGTCGCTACCGGTTGCCCATATGAGCGACCCCTCCAGAAGAGATTAGTCATTTTAGATTTTTGGAGGATAGTGCAATGATACAGAGACTCATTCCAGAGTCTCCTCTGGTTCTTTTACGTGCACGGTGTACAGCACCGACACGATACCTCGGCTTAAAGTCCCATCTTAAAGACTGTTACTTTTATTAGGGTCAGGCGGGGGATCGAACCTGCGATCCCTGGATTACCAGTCCAACGTGTTAACCACTGGACTACAGATCCGTCTGTATACAATCATAATCGTTACAACACCACACGTATTACCCACGCTTTATAGTAAATAACTGCAACTTTAAACGTAGAGTTACTCGAACATTGTTTAAAACATATATCAGTTTTAACTAGAATAATATGCTTTCCATTCAGCTCTCTTCGTAGCGCCGTTTCTCCGTAGCATATCACCATAGCAACATAATTAATGTGCGTAGCTCACATATTCAGGATGTTTAATTAAAATTCGTGGATTAGGAAAGCGGATAATCGCATACTTTATGCATTGTGTGTATGTCTTTAAATATGTATGGTGTGTATGTCTTTAAATATGTATGGTGTGTATGTCTTTAAATATGTATGGTGTGTATGTATTTAAATATGCATGGTGTGTATGTATTTAAATATGCATGGTGTGTATGTATTTAAATATGCATGGTGTGTATGTATTTAAATATGCATGGTGTGTATGTATTTAAATATGCATGATGTGTATGTATTTAAATATGTATGGTGTGTATGTCTTTAAATATGCATAACATATATGTCTTTAAATATGCATTATATATATGTATTTAAATATGCATTGTATATATGTATTTAAATATGCATTGTATGTATGTATTTAAATATGCATTGTGTGTATGTATTTAAATATGCATGGTGTGTATGTATTTAAATATGCATTGTGTGTATGTATTTAAATATGCATGGTGTGTATGTATTTAAATATGCATTGTGTGTATGTATTTAAATATGCATTGTGTGTATGTATTTAAATATGCATGGTGTGTATGTATTTAAATATGCATGGTGTGTATGTATTTAAATATGTATGGTGTGTATGTCTTTAAATATGCATTGTGTGTATGTATTTAAATATGCATTGTATATATGTATTTAAAGATGCATTGTATGTATGTATTTAAATATGCATTGTGTGTATGTCTTTAAATATACATTGTGTGTATGTCTTTAAATATGCAGTGTGTGTATGTCTTTAAATATACATTGTGTGTATGTATTTAAATATGCATTGTGTGTATGTATTTAAATATGCATGGTGTGTATGTATTTAAATATGCATTGTGTGTATGTATTTAAATATGCATGGTGTGTATGTATTTAAATATGCATTGTGTGTATGTATTTAAATATGCATGGTGTGTATGTATTTAAATATGCATTGTGTGTATGTATTTAAAGATGCATGGTGTGTATGTATTTAAATATGCATTGTGTGTATGTCTTTAAATATACATTGTGTGTATGTCTTTAAATATGCAGTGTGTGTATGTCTTTAAAGATACATTGTGTATATGTATTTAAAGATGCATTGTATGTATGTATGTATTTAAAGATACATGGTGTGTATGTATTTAAAGACGCATTGTGTATATGTATTTAAAGATGCATTGTATGTATGTATTTAAAGATACATTGTGTGTATGTCTTTAAAGATGCATTGTGTATATGTCTTTAACGGTTCTTGGTGTGTATGTCTTTAAAGGTACTTGGTGTGTATGTCTTTAAAGGTGCTTGGTGTGTATGTCTTTTAAGGTGCTTGGTGTATAGATACACAGGCAAGCCCGATTCATTTTAATGAGGTATACACATGTAGCTGTCCCATAAACGTATATATGTGTATACGTATCTATGTGTATACGTATCTATGTGTATACGTATCTATGTGTATACGTATCTATGTGTATACGTATCTATGTGTATACGTATCTGCATATAGTGCATTTAATGACAATATGAACATATTTATATTGTATGATTATTACTTGGCTCCAAATAATAGTATGCAACCCCTAGATGACCGTTTAGAACGTGTGTGTTGCATGTACACAACATTATAACATGTGACGTTTAGAACGTGTTTGTTGCATGTACACAACATTATCACATGTGACCGTTTAGAACGTGTTTGCTGCATGTACACAACATTATCACATGTGACCGTTTAGAACGTGCCTGCTGCATGTACACAACATTATAACATGTGACCGTTTAGAACGTGTGTGTTGCATGTACACACCATTATCACATGTGACCGTTTAGAACGTTCGTGTTGCATGTACACAACATTATAACATGTGACGTTTAGATCGTGTTTGTTGCATGTACACAACATTATAACATGTGACCGTTTAGAACGTGTGTGTTGCATGTACACAACATTATAACATGTGACGTTTAGAACGTGTTTGTTGCATGTACACAACATTATAACATGTGACCGTTTAGAACGTGTTTGTTGCATGTACACAACATTATCACATGTGACCGTTTAGAACGTGCCTGCTGCATGTACACAGCATTATCACATGTGACCGTTTAGAACGTGCCTGCTGCATGTACACAACATTATAACATGTGACCGTTTAGAACGTGTGTGTTGCATGTACACACCATTATCACATGTGACCGTTTAGAACGTTCGTGTTGCATGTACACAACATTATAACATGTGACGTTTAGATCGTGTTTGTTGCATGTACACAACATTATAACATGTGACCGTTTAGAACGTGTGTGTTGCATGTACACAACATTATAACATGTGACGTTTAGAACGTTTTTGTTGCATGTACACAACATTATAACATGTGACCGTTTAGAACGTGTGTGTTGCATGTACACAACATTATAACATGTGACGTTTAGAACGTGTTTGTTGCATGTACACAACATTATAACATGTGACCGTTTAGAACGTGTGTGTTGCATGTACACAACATTATCACATGTGACCGTTTAGAACGTTCGTGTTGCATGTACACAACATTATAACATGTGACCGTTTAGAACGTGTTTGTTGCATGTACACAACATTATAACATGTGACCGTTTAGAACGTGTGTGTTGCATGTACACAACATTATAGCATGTGCCCGTTTAGAACGTGTGTGTTGCATGTACACAACATTATAACATGTGACCGTTTAGAACGTGTATATGTAAAAGTTGGCAGATTCGTACGAAGGTTGGTGCATCCACCAAGTACTGATTAACCGCTGGAGCCAGCCTGGAAAGGTGCTGTTGTGTAAACTGCTCGTAGCTCGAATAAGCAACCGGTAGCGACGTTAAAATAAACTTAAATTAAAAAAATAAAAATAGTAACTTTGTCATATGTAATGTGCATGATAAAGTAATAGATCTGCTTGTGTCATTAGCCTTGTTATTGAGCGTTATCTAAGAATATCTGGATGAAGCTTAGTTCTCAAGAGGTGAAGTGTGCTTTATTCGATTTTCTTTCTCGCCTATCAGCTCAGAATATGAAGAAGTGACGTATATCTAATTGCATTAGTATATACTTGTTGTGAGATGGCGTGATGTCATATTTCTATGAGTGGGAACAATTTCATTTTAATGAATCTGTCGCGAACCTTAATGAAATCAGCAGAGACAAGAATGTTGTTTATAAATACACGTTTTTGGGGGATAAATTGTAGTATTTTAATGTCAGATGACGTAAGGCAGGGAGTCATGCAACACTATGTGAACAGTATTTCAATTACGGACTCGGCCCACACACACTTTAAGCAACATACATATATTGTATAAACCATTAAGCACAATACATGTTGATCTGAGTATTTATATATATCACATTATTTATTCAGTATACTGTTAATATATGTACTAGCATGTTTAATTGATACATGTACTATGACGATTGCATCGTAGCCATACTCCCATTGCCCAGCCTATTATATCACGTATATACACTTTGAAAGCGGAAATGTGGTCATTCATGTGGGAGGAAACCGGAGTACCCGGAGCACACCCACCTGTTCGGTCTGGCGATCACCGTACCAACCATCTCACATACTTCCAGGTCCGAGGATCGAACACTTGTCACATTGGTGTGAGAAGCTAGCGCGCTAAGTCAGTGCACTAATCGGACAGCCATGTCATCAATTGTCTCATTCTCCTTTTCTACTCTACTAGCCAGTTCAATATATCATCATATTCCATAGCATATTATATATAGTTTCTCTACTAGACAATTCCATATATCATCATATTCCATAGCATATTATATATAGTTTCTCTACTAGACAATTCCATATATCATCATATTCCATAGCATATTATATATAGTTTCTCTACTAGACAATTCCATATATCATCATATTCCATAGCATATTATATATAGTTTCTCTACTAGACAATTCCATATATCATCATATTCCATAGCATATTATATATAGTTTCTCTACTAGACAATTCCATATATCATCATATTCCATAGCATATTATATATAGTTTCTCTACTAGACAATTCCATATATCATCATATTCCATAACATATTATATATAGTTTCTCTACTAGACAATTCCATATATCATCATATTCCATAACATATTATATATAGTTTCTCTACTAGACAATTCCATATATCATCATATTCCATAACATATTATATATAGTTTCTCTACTAGACAATTCCATATATCATCATATTCCATAGCATATTATATATAGTTTCTCTACTTGTCAACTTTATCATTACTATATAATTCCAATGTGCAGTTTTCAATTATACAATACTTTTATTGTATTTGATTTGTATATATGTTGAGGGCCTCGTGGTAGATTAACTTTTGTTTAAATGAGTACTCTCGTAAAATAAAGTCTTTATTATTATTATTAGTATTATTATTATTATTATTATAATGCCAGATAAGCTAAACGTTTTTTACGGCAAAATGTATATGCGTTGTGGTTAAGGCAAATGTGGTTTTGTATTATATAATTATGTCGGATACTCTATGTTGAGATTAAGACAATACAGATTTAAATAATATTATAATTCCAAGATCTTCCCCCACCAATAATAGTTGGAAAGTCGCCATATGACCTCAGCTGTGGGTGCGGCTTTAGGCAAGCACGCATACTATATTACACTACGCATCAGGTATTACCACTACATACCGTTCTCGTGCAGGTGCTTTACCCTGTACGTGCACGTAACCGAACATGAGTAGCATCTGAACTGGGTCAGTGTTTTTTTATCATTGCAGTATCATTTTAAAAACCAAACATTTTACTCAGAGGCATCGCTCATGTGCCCAAACGTTAGCGATCAAGCACGCACACTATTATAAGAGTTTGTTGTGATAGTCGGTAAGATTCACAGGCGCACCGGGGGCCACTCAGAATTCCTACATCTCTGTTATATTCGCTTAACTGCGACTTTGCGATCAATACACGCATATGGTAAATAATATTCATTACCTATGGACAGTTGTTGAGTTGCATGATGACAATTGTCAATGAAATAAATGCCGTGACAAAACCACATTACAACTGCACTGTATATGACTTATATAGGGGTGAACATACTGATAGGGGTGAACATACTCATAGGGGTGAACATATTGCAGGATTTGTTTTGTATACCCTTGGGCTATGTATGTTGTTACATTGGAACACAGTTTACAAGCGTAACAATAACATGAACAACAACAACGACGACAACAACACGAGTTCCAATTCGTTTCTAATCAGTACTCTCAGGTTAGCGTTGCTGCATTAGTGCTGACCTCAATTTATCTCAAACACAGGATATCTCTAATCAACATCAATGTAACTCTCTCTCATATATTTCCTCTCGCTCTCCCTTTATCTTTCTCTGTTTCTCTTAGCCCATTCATATCTGTCCACGTATACCCCTCTTTCTCCCTTCACTCTATGTTGCCTCTATATTTCCAACCGCCATCCTCTCTCTCTAGCATACCCTTACCTTGATTCTGTATTTCCCTCCGCCCTCCTCTCTCTCTCTATCATATCCTTCTCTCTATCTCTCCATCACACCTCGCACTCCATATCTCTCCCACACCCCTATCTCCCACTCTATATTGACTCTGTATTTCCCTCCGCCCTCCTCTCTCTCTATCATATCCTTCTCTCTATCTCTCCATCACACCTCGCACTCCATATCTCTCCCCACCCCTATCTCCCACTCTATATTGACTCTGTATTTCCCTCCGCCCTCCTCTCTCTCTATCATATCCTTCTATCTCTCCTCCATCACACAATGCAATCCATAACTCTCCCACACCCCTATATCCCACTCTATATTAACTCTATATTTCCCTCCGCCCTCCTCTCTCCCTCTATCATACCCTTATCGCTATCTCTTCATCACACTTGGTACTCCATAGCTCTCCCACACCCCTATCTCCCACTCTCTATTTCTCTCCATCCTACCCCCTCTCTCTCTCTATATATATATATATCATATCCGTCTCTCTCTCTCTCCATCACACATATCACTCCATATCTATCTCACACCTCACTCTCGTCTCACTCTCTCCGTCATGCTGACCTTTATATTCTACCATATATCTCCACCACTCCCCCATATTTATCCCCAATGTCCCTCTCCATGTCCCCATCTTTCCATCGTGCTCCTCGTCCCGGGCCTCCCTGTCCGCCCTTCTCCCCATCTCTCTTTCTACCCGTCTATCTCACCGTAACAATATTAAGCCCAGTCCATTCCACACCGATGTTATTTATGTCGCTATAAATTAAGGATGAGTGTGTGTCAGGGATGACCAGGTCAAGCTATCTAATTATGATGAATGTGTTACACATGTTGCACATATACAGACACTTATAATAAACGACGGATCTGTAGTCCATTGGTAACACGCTGGACTGGTAATCCAGGGATCGCAGGTTCGATCCCCCCGTCTGACCCTAATAAAAGTAACAGTCTTTCAGATGGGACGTTAAACCGAGGTCTCGTGTCGGTGCTTTACACTGTGCACGTAAAAGAACCAGAGGAGACTCTGGAATGGGTCTCTATCTGTATCATGCACTATCCTCCAAAATCTAAAATGACTAATCTCTCCAGGAGGCGTCGCTCATATGGGCAACCGGTAGCGACGATAAATAAAGAATAAAGGACGGTGCTAGGAATGCACGAATCTAATATTCCCACATGGTCATCATCATCAGAATGAGACTCAGTTGTTTTATGGTTTAAAGATGTAACACCAGCTTAGCTCATATGGTAACGCCCCAGCTCTCATCAGTGGGGGATTCTGAATGACCCTCCGAGCTGTATGTCAGGCAAGGATCGATATCTGGGTAGAACCAGCGAACTTCTTCAAGTCAGCGAAACACTGTGTTTCAAGTCAAATGGTATCATATATGTGTGGTGTGATAATATACATGTACTATCCACATAATAATACATAGAATGTATAATGATCTACTTAGTATATCTACATAAACTACTAGTATTCCTATAATTATGATCTCTGGTTATTTGTAATCGATTACCTTTCGGAATAATTATCTCAGTAATAATTTTAGTAATTATCTTTAGTAATAAGTATGTAAATAATACTCTACGTTCAATGATGCATATTCACGCTATTTAAAACTGTTAACATAAGGTGACTTATAGGCCCGTTGGGTCGGTCGGGTGTTAACATTTCACAGTATACTGAATATATGCTGTACATATGTTGGAAAACACAAGTCACTATAATAAGCAATTATCTTATATATTTGGCATATCATAAATCAGAGTAAAGTGAATCACGCCGTATTAGTTACATCATATTCAATTCAATTCAATAAATTTATTGCATTAAATATGACAACATACTTATAGCAAAGAATACATATATAAACAAAGTACAATGGAAAGACATGGATACATTTTCAGAAGAGCATAGATGATTATGATGTTTAAAAAAAAAAATTAAAAAAAATTCTTACTAAATTTGCGTAATATATAAATTATATAGATCTATTCAAATCCGAGACTGTTCAAACATTCTGGAAAAAACTCCATTCGTAAAATAGAACTATCATAACACGATTGCGAAACAAGTCCTTACAACTTAGTTTACTCGCTCTCGAGTCCTCATTTCTGATGTAATGCATCGCCATATGGGAAGGAGAGAAGAGGAAATGTGGAATTTAAATACCTTGCCTATAAGAGCACAATCATAACGGCTTTACAGATGCTCGGGAATTCAGGACCTTACACACTTAAAGCTAAAGCCCTACCAAAGCGCCAATTAATGTCGAATAGATGTTAAATTGTGCATAGAACATTAATTTAGAGAATGATAATTAGGCGACTGACCAGTGCCTTTTAGCGATAATCGTCTCAAAGAACGTGGTAATTGCTTCCAGTAAAGTGATAATTGTTTCCAGTAACGTCATAATTGTCTGATGGCTTTACCCAAATAGCATTAATAGCGTTACCAGGGTCGATTATCCACAACGTGCATGCGATCTAGGCACATCACACAGCAGGAAAATAGGTCAAGGACTTCGCTGATGCCAAACATCACTACCGGAACATCGCTACCGCTACCGGAACATCGCTACCGGAACAGAAGAAGCCATGTTAGACAGTGCCAGTAGGCACACACTAGCTTGCCTACTTGGCGAGACAGCAATGCTCGATGCTGTAGACGGCGGGTCGCTGGCTGGTTGTTTACCCAGATATGGATACGGTGGGATATGGCTTCTATCCTGATCCGGTAGCGACGAGGACCCAAGCGAAGAAACCGTAACCATTATTGCTGACAAATGGCGGAGGATGTGGTCCTACGAGGAACCCTTTTTCGAAAGAGAAACGCACAGGTATGATTTGTCACCCTGTACCAGAGGAAGAAGAAGCGTTAGTCCGGGTGTCACCAGCAGCACAGTAGAATCACACTAGAGGGATCAGTCGCCCACATGCCCTTGTGGATACGTCTTTAAGCAAAACGACGCAGCATTATCCACATACGACACTAGTCTCAGCAAATATGTGTACTGTATAATAATAAAGAATAGAACAGAACAGACGTTAAGCCGAAGTAATAGCTCAGTTTAGTGGCGGTCGTGATAGCTCAGTAGTTGCGTGTTCGTTTCAGGTGCGAACGGCTCGGGGTTCGAGCCCCGCTGGAGCCGATACGAGTGTGCCCTTAGGCAAGGCATTTAAATTCCACATGCCTCTTCTCTCTCCCTCGTGGCGATGGATTCCATCAGGAATGAGGTATCGAGAGTGATTAATATAAGTTATTAGAACTTGTTTCGCAATCGAGCTCAAATAAATTTTATAATAAAAAAAACAAAAACAAAAACAGACATTTTATTTTGTGGAGTTACGCAGGTAGCCTCTCACAACACAGATGCATTGATAACATATGATCTAGATCAGTATAAAGCATGCACATTTATTTTAGCTCGATTGCGAAACAAGTTCTTACAACTAATATTAATCACTATCGAGACCTCATTCCTGTAGGAATTCATCGCCACGACGGAGAGAGAACAGGCAACGTTGAATTTAAATGCCTTGAGTAAGGCGATACTGGTAATGGCTCCGGCGGGGCTCGAACTCCTGGCCTATCGCAAATGAAGCGAACGCCCTACCACTGCGCTATCACGATTCCCTACAACATGAAATATGTGTTGATCGACAAGACATGGAGGCTGACTATATATCCATATACATTTGTATACTAAAACATTATATTGCTTTTTCAGTTGATTAATTGACTACACTACAGGGGACAGTTTTTACAATCTGGTGAACGTTTGCTTGTGGGCACAATTCTAATTGAACCAGTGCTTGATTTATGTTAAACATAGAGATACTCTTAACACTTTCAACTCTACAAACCTCTAAATAGGCTTACTAAAAGTGTAGATCCAGATGAGCCGTCTCATCAGGATCTGTACTTGTTACCAGTAATATTACTACTTTTAGACAAAATTATCTATTTTTAATAAATGAACTGGTCCAAATGTAATGTTCTTATTAGTTTAAACATAGTTTATTTCAAACAATGATACAACATGTACAAATTTACATTTTACACAACATTTAGAAACATGTAAGAAAAAGGATTAGAACCGGAAGCTATAGCTTATAGAGGTCTTCTTTAATTTTCTTATTAATGTATTGGCTTAATATTAGCATGCACCAGTTCGAATCAGTTACTTGGGGTTGAATGGGTTAAAGCCTTAAAGAAAAGAAACATTGAGACGAATATTCCATTGGGGTTCGAATTTCCCAGTCGATCGGTCTCGCACTTGTTTACAACCGGAACGCATCGTCCGCACTTGTTTTCATTCAGAATGCATCGTCCCAATTTGTCCCACGTTGTCTTTTTTTAATTAAATTACTTGATATGTTGAATCATACCTCTGTTAGCTCAGTCTTTTAGGAACATGTCTACATCCCCACGAGGGGTTCGACATTAGAGGAATATAGATAGATAGTTTTTCATGTTCAAAATATATACGTTGTTTTCTACATCCTCTGTTGTTTCACGCATGCGCGCTGTGCGTGTTTAAAGTTCGTGTGTTGATAAACAAATTCGCGTATACGACGGTTTAAATTTATTGGAATTTTATCGTTTCTGAGCGACTATTTCGTTTTTTGTAAACATACACACATTAGTATTATATTTTACCCAAAACATCCTTTATTACGATGAAACGCTGCTTTAAAGACACAACGCTCTACATTTAAAACCTCACACAATGCACACAATGTCACACTGTATGTAGTGTAGCGCCGAGCAGACCACCAATATTTTACATATTGAATCTGCTCGAGGCCTATATCATACGTAAAACACAAACGTATATATACGAATGCATCGTGCACGTAAAAGAACCAGAGGGGATTCTGGAATGGGTCTCTGTCTGTATCATTGCACTATCTTCAAAACTATAAAATGACTAATCTCTTCAGGAGGCGTCGCTCATATGGGCAACCGGTAGCGACGATAAATAAACGTAAAACACAAATATCAAATAAGATGCCATCAATATTGATATTGGTTATAGAGTTTGCTCCAAATACTATGAAACAGCAGGTGACGGTTGAGCGTAGATGATAGATAAATCGGTTGAGTGCAATCTCTTAACGTGAACATATGAAACACGTGACAAGCTGTGAACTATTGATTTCCGGTTTAGTTTCCATAACGCCGGTTTGCGGTTAATTAAGAGTGCATCAAGTTTATACACTTATAAATAAATCACAATTTAGGCTCTCCGATTAGCGCAGTTGTTAGCACGCTCGCTTCTCGCAAATGCAAACCGGGTTCGATCCTCGGACCGGGAGGTATGTGAGATGGTAGGTGGTCGCCAGATCGGACATGTGGGTTTTCTCCGGGTACTCCGGTTTCCTCCCATACGAATGACCACATATACGCTTTCATCCGCGCCAACGAGAGGGATTAATATTAGTTGTTAGAACTTGCTTCGCAATCGTTGTAAAATAAATAAAGTTTAAACTTAATATATACCACTATTAGTCACACCCCTAAGCGGCATATCTGCACCTTGTTATATAGATTTATTGTCATTAATTGTCTCATTCCCCCATTTCTACTCTGCATTTAAGACAATTTCATATATCATTATATTCCATAACATTATTATATATAGTTTCTCTACTGTTCAGATTTGACATTACATGTACTATATAATTCCAATATTCAGTTGATTTGTTTAGTACATATGTTGAGACCTCATGGTAGATTAACCTTTGCTAAATCATGAGTTCTCTCGTAAAATAAAGTATTTATTATTATTATTATCATTATATAACAAGATCCAACTAATTAAAATTGTTAGTTTCATACATTTACGCATAAGGTTTATATTAGTTTCATACATTTACGCATAAGGTTTATATTAGTTTCATACATTTACGCATATGATTTATATTAGTGTCATACATTTACACATATGATTTATATTAGTTTCATACATTTACGCATATGATTTATATTAGTTTCATACATTTACGCATATGATTTATACTAGTTTCATACATTTATGCATATGATTTATATTAGTTTCATACATTTACGCATATGATTTATATTAGTTTCATTCATTTACGCATAGGATTTAATATAATACGCTGGCCTTTTGACAACAGTACAATACTGCAATTACAAAGGTATGATATCACGAACGTGTTTTAAGTATTATAGGAATATAAGCCGAAAACGATCCAATATGTAAAATATTGAACTGTTTGAGGCGCGTAGCGCCGATGACAGTACCAACATTTTATATATCGTATCCGTTTGAGGTTTATATCTTACTTAAAGCAGCATTACATCGTATGAAATAAAAGATATTTGAAAAATTCAATTTTTGCATATGGGTAGCAATGCTGCTACACATTCTAACATTATACTTTGTATTCTTATTTTCATTTGGTAAACAGTGTGTTTTGCGATAAAACAAACTCGAAACCGAAAGTAGGACTTTCCGAGTCGATCGGTCACGTACTTATTTACAAAAGGAACGCATCGTCCGCACTTGTTTACATTCGGAATGCATCGTCCCCATTTGTCCCACGTTGTCTTTTTTAATTAAATTACTTGATATGTTGATTCATACCTCTGTTAGCTAAGTCTTTTAGGGACATTTCTACATCCCCGCGAGTGGTTCGACATTAGAGGAAGATAGATAGTATTTCATGTTAAAAATATATACGTTGTTTTCTGCATCCTCTATTGTTTCACGCATGCGCGCTGTGCATGTTTACATTTCGTGTGTTGATAAACAAATTCGCGTATACGACGGTTTAAATTTATTGGAATTGTATCGTTTCTGAGCGACTATTTCGATTTTTGTTAACACACACACATTAGTATTTATATTTTACACAAAACATCCTTTTTTATGATGTAATGCTGCTTTAAAACACACCTTATATAACAAGATCCAACTAATTAAAATTGGAAAAAATCCATTTATGCATAGGATCTAATATAATACTCTGGCATTTTGACACCAGTCCAATATTAATAATAATGGAATGCAACTACAAAGGTATGACGTCACGACAGTGTTTAAAACACTTATATGTCCTTGAGTAGAATTAACCGTAATGCTGACGGACAATGAGCTGCTTTTATTCTCTCACTTTTCGTCTGACAAATATAGCATAACACTCACTACATCTCGATCATGTTTCTAAGATGCACATTTCGTCACTCAATAGTGTGTCCGTGAATATCTCACACTGCAACTCATATAGGTCCTGTATTATGTGTTGCCTTTTGACACTTCAGAGAAAAATATTATATTGATGTTCCAAAAGAATCTAATTAAATGAAAACAGTGATCGATTTCTTCAAAAGACATTTTAACGTGATATTGTAACGTTTTCTTCGAGTCAGAAATATGATTAGTTTTTGATCGCAAATTTACATAGCGTATACTGAATTAGTCTTGTTATACATGAGCGGACACGCTACCAGTATGGCCAGGACGCCGCTTGGGGACTAGCATTTGCATGAATCGATCCTGATTTTCCATATAACGTTGGCTACAGTAGTCTCAGTAGACATATTAGTTTGCGGTAATGTCAGCACTCTTTAAAATACGATTTAAGATGGCATTGCCTAACGTCATTTCTCCGATTGAGACCATTGGCCGTCACCTTCTCGGATATAATTCAAATTTGTATTCTTCCTTTAACAGATTTTGACGCGTCTCATTTCCCACAGACCCTAATCTTTTCAATGCCCAATGCTGAGTGAAGGCATAATTTATCACCTTTGACAAATGTTCTAGAAAGATCACCTCAAATGACGGCTATAGAAATATTCGTTTCGCGCTGGGACTTTCTGCTGTTCTGAAGATAACATTCTATAACCGGTATTGAGTTAACGTCACATTTCAAATACCTACGTTTAACCAATAACATAGAGCCGTGAAATCCACCCAATCTGGAAATCTCTCCGAGCTCAAACGTTGTCTTGGTCCCGATTACAACCATGTTTGGTTCAGTGTAAAAAAACATACACATCTGAAGCCGGAATCCATCCATCCAAGTTAGCATTTGTTCTGAAAATGACATGTTCCTTGCTTTGTTTGTTTTGTGGGTTTTAACCAACAAGGTCATGTTGCGACTCTCCAACTATTACTGGTTGAGGAAGACCTCAGGTGAGCTTTCGAGCAGCATTTAATGCAAGGGACCAGGGTAGAACCACCGATCTTCATTAAGCCACCAGGATAGCTTCCCTCACTTGAACGCATTCGCCACTCCAGTGGAATTCGAACCTGTAGCAGTGAGGGACAAGCGATTTGAAGTCAACAATCTTAACAACTCGGCTGGTACATAATAGCATATTTCGAGAGTACCCGTGTGAACCGAACAGCCACTTTTATTGATACTTTTATTGAACATTCGAAACTGATCAATCAGTTTTAGCAAACATTCTAACATGACTTGATATTTTGTTCCTATAAACAAAGAACAAATATATAGTTGTTAATGCTGCAATACTCATTTGAATGGTATATTGGAATTGAATACAGCGATTGGGCAAGATTTGTGGTGTTAATAACCAGCCATACAGGAAATATAGTGTTGATAGCTGGAGTATGAATATCAGTGCCACTGGAATACAGGGTGTATTTTACGGGGGAGGTATTTTGTAAAGCCATCAGCCAAGTAACAGACAAGGAGACACAATATCACACACTTGTATTCGTTTATGCTATAGCTTTAGAATGGAAATAATAGTTGTTTTGTCGTTGTTTATCGGCGAATGCACCATTGTTTTTCGTTCTGGTCTGAACTCCAAACAACGGCACGCCAACTATTTGTGTATTAGTTCCTAGATTATTAGCTATGTGTGCAAACACATTCATTGTACATTTATAATTAAAGAGACTTTGCTAACTGCCAAAATATCAATATATAGATCGGACTTATAAGACAGAGCATTGCATACTGTTAAACGTATACTAGGAGAAATATGTCCGACTATGTAAACCGCTCTATACTGAAAACTATACTAGAGGACATAGAAAACACACACTTCGGATACGTGTGGATTTACATGAAAAACCATAACTATATTCAGTTTGTGTTTTGTAATAAAGATGTGATATATCGTTGATGGAATCCTTCGTATTTCATTTTCATGTAATAATAATCATATAATAGTGCAGTACATTTAGCCAAAAAAATGACCAAACCAGAGAAAAAAATTGAACAGATAGTGCACCTATATTGTCATCATCTATAAGGTTTCATCTTTCAGAAAAAATAGAATCTTTTTTTCTGAGCGTGGTGGAAATATAATTTTTTTCAAGGTCAAGGTCACCAGGAATGGTAAAAACATGAAGTGGCGATATATAGCATTATCCAAATATATGTAGGCACAAACAGTTAATACTCCCTAAATACTCATTTGAATATAATGAATATACAAATTAAGAAAGTGTACAGTCATTTAAGGATGACCTTGACACCCATTTTCAAGGTCAATGTCAAACTTCTGACATTTTTGACAAAGTATCACTTGCTTTACTGCTATTATTATATTCAAAACGATTTATATAAGCTTTTTTCCGGATACATTAATAGTGTGTATGTAAACAGTAGTCTTAGAACTCGGTTTGACGCAGACTTTGTAGTATACAGAACCGGGATTGTATCAATAATGGTAAGTAATACTACTGAACATAAGAATTCATATATCTGAGTCATAATCAAACATTTTAGAATATTTTAAGCATATTTTCAGTAATGCATAATTATTCTAAACATTTCGAACTGGGTACTTGTTCCTTCTATATCATGACATGTCACGTTCTCTGTTAGATACATTAAATGAACTAGGGAGTTCCTATCGGGATGTGCTACGGTATGAACAGAACGCAGCCTTGACACAAAATCTTGAAATTCCAATATGCGCTGACGACTCATTTGTGCAGTTCATGGCCGATAATGTTGACGATAACATCCGAACTGAATACATGTCATGGGATGGGCATAATTGCGACTGTTACCCCAGAAAGCTGATCCAAAAGGGTTATTCCTAGGGTAAACCTTTCTACTTCTGATATTGTGGAAATGACAAGAATCAGAATACACCACCGAATCCCGATGAAAAATGAAGTTAGCTTTTAAAGCCTTGCCGAAGTATATCACAGAAGACAAGACGTACAACATAGACATACTTTGGAAGATACTAAGGGTACTAAGACCGAAGTCACCACTATGGAATGGCAACATGCAGATGATTTACGCTGGAAGTCAACCAGGTGCTTCCTCTACATTCTTCATGCCGATGATTGACATGGATCCATCAAATGAAACTCCACCCTCGTCTTTGTAGCAGAACAAGCACAGACATATAACATCACACCTGTATTGACATTTGATCAGCCACTTTGGTGGAAGGCTCAATGCTTAATAGACAAAGAGACACCAGATAGCCATGTAAAGAAGATAGTTCTTCGATTGGGTGGACTTCATATGCAGATGAGCTACATGGGTTGCATAGGCCATCTTATGACTGACTCAGGTCTGAAAGATCTATTTCAGACAGTGTATGCAGATAACACTGTTCCACACATGCTAAGTGGCAAGGCAATTTCACAATCCGTGCGAGGCCATGCCTTGGCAGAATTGGCACTCGGTATCATTCTTGTGTATATCTGCTTTGACATCGACTCATCCAGCTACATTAGTGTAGAGATGCAGAAGGATAGCAATGGATTGTGAATTTGGAAGATCAGAACACTGAAGGTGAAGTGGATGCAATACATCCTGACAGAGAAAATGGAGAAAGAGAAAGTGAAGATGATGTGTTTGATAGTACAGAAGTATGTGAAGCAATTGATGAAGCTATGAAAGTGTTAGACAACCTGATGAAGATGAACAAAAACATGGATATTAAGACTGCGGTGAGATCTGATATTGTTACGAATTTAGCAAACACATGGAACGTTAATCTAGAAGAAATGAAAAGTAAAGGAAGAACATCAAGACTCTGCGTATAATACATATAAATGCTTGTCATCTTGAAGAAATTCATCAAGACTGAAAGAACAGGTGACTGGCGATTACACCTCCAAGCTGTTTTGGATATGCTTCCATACATGGCTGCATCTGGACATAATGCCTATACAATATCATTACACATCTACTTGTCCAACAAAACAGGCATCCATATGCGTATCAACACTTTATGGAAGAACAACATGTTGTTAGACGGAGTGAAAGATACTGGGCAGGTCTTAGTACAGATCTCATAATTGAACAGGTCCTGATGAGGTGTATAAAACAGTTGGTGGACTGACTCGGGGAAGAGGATTCGATGAGCTACAAAGGACAATGTGGGTTTTGTCTCGACCTGGTTGTTCGGAAATAAATTATGCCATGCAACAACTTACTGGAAAGCAAATCGTAACAAGCGAACAACATGGGGATGGCGGAAAGTCTAGACTTGCAAAAGATGATAATGATATAAGAGTGATGGCTGATTATTTGGTGAACAGAAACCCATTTACACAGGAACCTGAGCTGAGAAGCATATCAAGTGGTGTAGTGGCTGATGAAAGAGTGTCAGTGGATAAGGCAAATGAAATCGGTAAAGCTATACTCACCGATATGACAGGCAAACCGGCAGAATCCAATGTGTTCAGAAGAAACAAACAAGACATTCCTATGTGCGATGATGCAAATACAGAGATGAAAAATGAAATGATCATGGTAGACCCACAGCTTCTTTTTCAAAGAATGATATCAACAGCTCACAACACAGTCCCAGAGGAGGATTTAGACATGTTTTTCTCCCATGAACTGTATTCCTTCCCATCAGCATTGTTCGAGAGCCCCAGCCTGATAAGTTAAGCAAACAAGTCATCTCTCCAAGCTGAAATGGTCAAGACAGTTTCCAACAAACACAAACTAACTGGCCATAATGTAAATGTCTGTTATGTATGCTATGTCTTAGATGGTTGTGTTCTACTGCAAAAGATCCCATGGGAGAGAGGTCAAACATACAAGGCCATATGCCAGACGTATGTTAAATTTTGCACTGAAAAGTCATGCACAGTCACTTTTGATGTATATGAAGATGGAGCATCAACGAAAGACAATACACACAGGACACGAACAGGCGGTCAAACTGGGGCTGAAATTAAAATTGAACTGGATATGATAATGAGTTCATAGAAACATCAGGTACGTCTAAACAAAAGGAACAGACAGAAGTTCATAAACGTATTGTCAGGTTATGTGGTGGAGGCTGGAGTGAATTTGATTAATGCCAAGTCAGATGCTGACTACATAATAGTGAAATCAGCTCTAGATGCTTCGTTATGCCAGAACACAATTGTCGTTGGTGAAGACACTGATTTATTAGTAATGTTGTGCTACCATGCCAGGAACCTTGAGAATAGCATACATCTCATGTCAGAAGGAAAAACGAACAAATGCTGCAGTGTAAAGAGAGGTCCCAGAACATCTTGGTCCTGACATATGTAACAATATACTTTTTCTACATGCATTTCTGGGCTGCGACACACTGTCCAAGCCTAGTGGCATTGGTACCGTAAGTCAGTAGCTCTGAAGACTTTCAAAAGAAGTCCTTCATTTTGTAAGTTTGCTTCAGTTTTCAATGAGAATCTAGAAGACATTACCAAGGATGATATTGTTAATGCGGGTGAAGCTTATATGGAGGCAATCCAGACCAAGTTACATTAAATCAACTGCGTGTTGACTCGTTTCTGCGGAAAGTAGCCACTAACAATGTCTACATTGACCCGAAGTCTTTGCCACCTACAAGAAATGCCTGCAAGTATCACAGTTTACGTGCATATGTACAAATGTTAGAATGGAAGGGAATCGTTATTGACCCAACTGAGTATAGCTGGGAGTTGCACGGAAACATGATTGTTCCCCCGACGAACTGATATGTCACCTGCTCCAGAGAAAATACTGAAAATAGTACGCTGTTCCTGCAAGATGGGCTGTAAAACCTCAGGTTGTATCTGCAGAAAATTAGGCTAATTACTATGTCCTCTAGTATACAATGTAGGTGTACGTTCTCTATGTCCTCTAGTGTATAATGTAGGTGCGCCTTTTCTATGTCCTCTAGCATATAATTTAGGTGCGCGTTTTCTATGTCATCTAGTATATAATGTAGATGTGCGTTTTCTATATCCTCTAGTATATAATATAGGTGTGCGTTTTCTATGTCCTCTAGTATATAATGTAGGTGTGCGTTTTCTATGTCCTCTAGTATATAATGTAGGTGTGCGTTTTCTATGTCTCTAGTATTATGTAGGTGTGCGTTTTTCTAGTATAAATGTAGGTGTGCGTTTCTGGTCCTTAGATATATGTAGGTGTGGTTTCTATGTCCTCTAGTATATAACGTAGGTGTTCGTTTTCTATGTCCTCTAGTATATTATGTAGGTGTGCGTTTTCTATGTCATCTAGTATATAATGTAGGTGTGCGTTTTCTGTGTCCTCTAGTATATTATGTAGGTGTGCGTTTTCTATGTCATCTAGTATATAATGTAGGTGTGCATTCTATGTCCTCTAGTATACAATGTAGGTGTGCGTTTTCTATGTCCTCTAGTATATTATGTAGGTGTGCGTTTTCTATGTCATCTAGTATATAATGTAGGTGTGCGTTTTCTGTGTCATCTAGTATATAACGTAGGTGTGCGTTTTCTATGTCCTCTAGTATATACTGTAGGTGTGCGTTTTCTATGTCATCTAGTATATAATGTAGGTGTGCGTTTTCTATGTCATCGAGTATATAATGTAAGTGTGCGTTTTCTATGTCTTCTAGTATATAATGTAGGTGTGCGTTTTATATGTTCTCATTATACTGCAAGGGGCCTCCTTGGATTGATTAGGATTCTTGTCTTGGTGGTATCGAACTTTTCATGTGTGGAAGTTATCCAGCTAGTTTGCGGAAGGCTGGTGGTTCTACCCTGGTTAGTTATCCTCGACTCAGGCGAACCATGTGGGCATGCGGAAATATACATGTTGTTCATTTGTTTTGTATTTGACAATATTTTCATCGTTATTGCATGTCCTTCGATGAACTTATGTGCCCTGATTGTATGCCATTTTGTGTGAAGGTTTCCAACTAATGAGATGCATTTGACATGCGCACTCGATGTCACGGGCATGCGCATTCGCAGTGTTAGGCAACGTTAGTCACATGAAATGGCGTGTCTTACAGTTTACGCTGTTCCAAGTATGATCTACTTACCAGGTCCCGCCACACTGTAAGTCGCAAATTGGACTAAATACCCTTTAATTGGAAAGTGTGTTGTTATATTTTTCTTTGTCTCATTGAAAAGAATAATTAATGTAAACATAAGTAATGGATCGCTGGTTAATAGTTTCCATCGGGGTATGAACTACATTGGCCGTGTTTAAAGTTAGCGTAGATGCCGTCGGCCTCCACACACTTTAACCACGCCCAAAATAGTTCATACCCCGATGGAAACTATTAACCGGCGATTCATTCCTTAATTGGATATTGGAATTCGTTATGTAGCTCAGTGGTAGCGCTTTCGCTTTCGCTTCATGTGTGAAATACCCTTAGTTTTCGCGTCCAGTTGTACCCATTACGAGTGTACATTTATATTCCAACATTGCCTCTTCGCCCGCCCTCATGGCGATGGATTCCACCAGGAATTAGATCCCAAGAGCGCTTAAGCTGACATTTAAAAAAATGGATCGCAATCGAGCTAAAATAATAAGCGCTTCGTTACTGCTACAGAATCGCAATTTTAAGTTTGTCTAATCTTGTCAAGTGCAAGTTGTTCAAAACATCTTCTCCTGCCTAAATTAATTAATGAAATGCTGGTCCTATCGCGAGCTGATGGAGTTCTTCTGTAGTGTGTTCGTAATCTTAATGATAGTAGCTACTTATCAGAGGATATACGGCATTGACAGTCGGAGCACAGATCAAGGGAACGAGAAAGCCACTCAGTCTATCCAGAAGTCGCAATGGGGATTGTCCGTGACTAAATGAAATGCTAATATACAACATCTTCTAGGAAATTATGTCCGCAAGAATCATACTCTCACCTTTATTGAATTAATCAACTTTATTACGTTTCAGAAAAGTTGATATTTGATCCCTTAGGGATAGTGCTGACCATTCACTGTGATGGATGTTCTCGATTGGGATTGGTTATATCTTCAGGAAATAAATGAAATGTAACTGAGTCCCAACTGAATTTTGTTTTATCTTCGGTCGTATCTACATGGAAAGATAGTACATGTAATCACCTAATATCTGAAGCTTTGTTTTTACTAATTTGAGGCCCCCGAAGGGTAGCCCATGTTAGTTCCATTTTATATACATTACCATCCGGAACATGTTTAGATGCATTGAATCATAGACAGTTTGTTTCTACAACGAATGTGAATGTTGATTAGAAAGTACGATATTAATTCAAAGTTTCAAAGTTTACTACGGCCAATCAGCATTATACATGCATTTGGCTATTAACAAATAAGTGTTCGAATACGTCAACAATTATATATAAACATGTAGTTAACTTACAATTTATACAGACAAAATATGTTAAAATTAGACAAACTAGTTTAAATCGCGGAACATTTAGCATCGTCGCGGTAAGTTCAGGTATTGCATTCGCTTCTTTAATATATTTGGGAAGATAAAGAAATCTTGTTTGAATGTGTTGACATTACATATCATTTTTCCAAAAGTAGGTCATACAGAATTTGATCAATCTTGTTTTCTTAAATGAATATATCGAGGACAACAACTTTCAGAAATGGTACTGATCCTCAACCGAGTTCATGTTACAACGTTTACAATTGCGTTGGTTTCTCTCAATACGTCGACCAGTTTCAATTTCTAGAGGATGTGTCAAGAGCCTAACTATGGTTAGTTCCCTCCTTACTGGGTCAATGACACATGTAGTAATGAATATTTCACATTTAAATGACAATTTAAGTTTGCTATAGCAACATAGTTTAAACATTTAATTCACAGAGATATGCCAATCCTGTATAAATTGGTCTCGGATACGACGATTAAAAATAGTATGTAAATAATTCATGTTATCATTGAAATTATATATAATGATCAACGATAGATACTATTCTATTAGACCAGCACTTACCACCTATTAAGCTACATTGCTCTAAATAGACATTGTTAACTCTTTCACTGCCAAATTGTTTAAATCGCTTTTGCAAACAACTTAGATCCAGACCAGCCGCAGCGTAACGTTGCGTCTGATCAGGATCTAAGTTGTTTGCTTCTCTGTCCAGTGCTTTAGCACTACTATCATAGTAGCAAATAGCACAGAGCCTGATCAGCACACAGCGTTACGCTGCGGCTGATCTGGCTCTATGCTGTTTGCAAATGTGTATTTATGCGACTTCGGCAGTGAAAGAGTTAATAATATAAGTGTTATCCAATATTTTACTGATCTTTCCTTTACAATAATAGAAGGGGACATCTACCAAACTCACCAACTATATATATAAATAACATTGCTGCATGTTTGTTACGGATCCAGGAATTGCTGCATGTTTGTTTATGGATCCAGGAATTTGATTACAGAATTTAATGTGAAATTGATCAATTACCGTTGTAGACACCCCACACTTCAGCACAATACAACACTATAGGGGTAAACATAGTGTCGAACATAGACAACTTAGTTTTGATGTCAAAACTTACTTTATCGAACGGGAAAAAGTACTGTATAACGCTTTATTGCTATTTGTTCAGCAACCACTTGTTTCTTTAATCCTACAATAGACGTCATTCTACAAGGAAATCCTTTGCTTACAAATGATTCTAACGCGTTCGTATTCAACGTTATACACACTTATATTAGAGATACAAAGTAGTTTTAAAATACTTGATATGAGTTGTGCCACTTTGTGAATGAAGATACTACGGTACTATTAATACGTTTCTTGCTTCGAACGAGTATATTCTCTTTTCAATGACTGTGTGAACACTTAGTGCAATGTAGAATCACATTATCATCGTGTTTGTGTCGTGATTTTCGCATGTCGCTTCATAGAAGCCATCGCGTCGTGTTGTTCATTCATCCTTTTACAATTATTTCCCCTTTCTCTATATCCTTTTTTGTCCTTTTTATCATCTTCCATTTGTTGGTTTTCTTTCCTTTAATTGTTTTTTCCCATAACTGTTCAAGCTCTGTAATCTTATGTATCACAACATTAATTTAGATATCATGAATTAAGCTTTGTAAGCATTGCATCTTCCCTGTGCATACCACAAAAGTATTATTGAACTTGTAAATAGTCATACCTTGAAATGTTTGTGTAAATTATTTAGGAAGGAGAGGGCAACCATACGCTGTGTAACTTTCTGTCCAAGTCCGTATTCCAATTGATGTAAATAATCATGTACATGATAGAAAATAAATATGTTTAAACCAAGGAGAGGGCAACCATAAGCTGTGTAACTTTCTGTCCAAGTCCGTATTCCAATTGATGTAAATAATCATGTACATGATAGAAAATAAATATGTTTAAACCAAGGAGAGGGCAACCATAAGCTGTGTAGCTGTCTGTCTAATTCCTTATTTCAATTGTTGTAAATAATCATGTACATGATAGAAAATAAATATGATTAAACCAAATAGTTTTACAGTACTTGAAATATTGCCCATATGGGGGGAAATGATCGAGGTTGAACTATAAATACTACTTTTCGGAATGAATAAGACAAACAATTTATAAAGCAAATGTATATATTATTTACAAGAATACAAAGAGCGTCCGTTATTAACATAACACTATTATATGTGCCAACTCCAAGAAACGCAGTGTACGATTTTTTATTAAATTAATACATGAACACGTTTAATATCCCCAAATGGGGCCATACGCAATCACAGGTCACATAACAGAGTCATACAATTATGTAAGAACATTATGTGAACCACTCCCCCACCCCACACCAACACAGACGGATATGTAGTCCAGTGGTAACACGCTGGACTGGTAATCCAGGGAACTCAAGTTCAATCCCCCGTCTAACCCTAATACAATTAACAGTATTTCAGATGGAACATTAAATCGGGGTCTCGTGTCGGTATTGTACACCGTGCACGTAAATGTACCAGAGGAGACTCTGGAAGGGTCTCTGTCTGTATCATTGCACTATCCTCCAAAAATCTAAAATGACTAATCTCTACAGGAGACGTCGCTCATATGGGCAACCGGTAGCGACGATAAATAAACGTAAAACACACACACAACACCAACTAACTTAAAGTTAGCAATGAGCAGTCCTACTGCATGACTTGCAATTTGAGCAACATATTTTGCAGTTACATTGAAGTCAAGGTGTGCACTCAAAACAATTCCTTAATAAGTATATTAATCTATAATGTCCATAACATTAACACCACATTTAAATATAACATCAGATCTTGATACAGAGGCAGGGCAAAACATCAGTTTTCAACTTCAACTTCAATGTCTTTACTCATCAAGATCAGCCAGGCAGACATAACGACGAGATGTGCGGTTTTAAAACGTGTGCATGTGCATCGCCAGACGCTTTGAACGTGAAACTATATGTGCCTTTTGTATGTATGTGCCAAATTTGTAAGTAAAGCAATACCATCAGTAAACAGTAGTAGGTATCTGGACAACATGTCTAGATCAGTTTCTGTCCAAGTGTCATGTCAATGCAATCGTTAATACCATTTACAAATAGCACAAATACTATAGGAGAATGAGGTTCACCTTGTCTCAATCCGAGGGTGAAATTGAAACAAATCTGATATAATATCCATAAAAGGTGATATACAGTTTATGCAAATCTATTTTAGCTCGATAGCGAAACAAGTTCTTACAACTTATATTAATCACTCTCGAGATCTCATTCCTGACGGAATCCATCGCCATGAGGGAGATAGAAGAGGACATGTGGAATTTAAATGCCTTGCCTAAGCGCACAATCGTAACAGCTACGGTAATTTACAAATATTAATTTCACAACAGCAGATTCGTTTGTTGGCATATTTCCCAGAATTTACGTTTTGCAATAATAATTTATTATTGAATAATGAAAGCATAAGACAATAATCACAATATCTAACCATTCGCTCCTTACACTATTTTGGTGTGCAGCACATTCTAAGTAAACGCAGATGGGGCTTTAAGATAAGTTGTTGTTTAGAAATTAGTTCTAATATTTAAAATACTGTAAGATCATGTAATTATTATAGGCAACATCAAAGAGTGACCATTACGTTATAATTGATAGATATAAAAGAAATGGTCACTAGAAAGTTATGGTACTGTCTACCAATAATAACAGTTATACAGCCATGTTCATTTTGTATTACGTATAACTATTACATATACAACAAGTTGGTTCTATTGTTTAAGACCATACAGCAGGTTTTATGAAATGGCACATATATATGGTTAAATATAGGTACAGTGGTTAACACGCTGGACTGGAAAATACAGGGATCGCAGGTTCGATCCCCCGTCTGACCCTAATACAGTTAACAGTCTTTCAGCTGGGACTTTAAACCGAGGTCTCGTGTCGGTGCTTTACACCGTGCACGTAAAATAACCAGAGGAGACTCTGTAATGGGTCTCTGTCTGTATCATTGCACTATCCTCCAGAAATCTAAAATAACTATTCTCTTCAGGAGGCGTCACTCATATGGGAAAACAGGTAGCGACGACAACTATGCAGTTGTCACACAAACACGGATAAATACATACGGATAAATATTGATCACTTTTGAAACAGGACATATATGGCAGTGCTATGTATGTAGCAATCTTGAAACATGACATATATTGCAGTGCTATAATCTTGAAACAGGAAATATATTGCAGTGCTATAATCTTGAAACAGGACATATATTGCAGTGCTATAATCTTGAAACAGGACATATATTGCAGTGCTATAATCTTGAAACAGGACATATATTGCAGTGCTATAATCTTGAAACAGTACATATATTGCAGTGCTATAATCTTGAAACAGGACATATATTGCAGTGCTATAATCTTGAAACAGTACATATATTGCAGTGCTATAAGCTTGAAACAGGACATATATTGCAGTACCATAATCTTGAAATAGGACATATATTGCAGTGCTATAAGCTTGAAACAGGACATATATTGCAGTGCTATAATCTTGAAACAGTACATATATTGCAGTGCTATAATCTTGAAACAGAACATATATTGCAGTACTATAATCTTGAAACAGGACATATATTGTAGTGCTATAAGCTTGAAACAGGACATATATTGCAGTGCTATAATCTTGAAACAGGACATATATTGCAGTGCTATAATCTTGAAACAGGACATATATTGCAGTGCTATAATCTTGAAACAGGACATATATTGCAGTGCTATAAGCTTGAAACAGGACATATATTGCAGTGCTATAAGCTTGAAACAGGACATATATTGCAGTGCTATAAGCTTGAAACAGGACATATATTGCAGTGCTATAAGCTTGAAACAGGACATATATTGCAGTGCTATAATCTTGAAACAGGACATATATTGCAGTGCTATAAGCTTGAAACAGGACATATATTGCAGTGCTATAAGCTTGAAACAGGACATATATTGCAGTGCTATAATCTTGAAACAGGACATATATTGCAGTGCTATAATCTTGAAACAGGACATATATTGCAGTGCTATAATCTTGAAACAGGACATATATTGCAGTGCTATAATCTTGAAACAGGACATATATTGCAGTGCTATAATCTTGAAACAGTACATATATTGCAGTGCTATAATCTTGAAACAGGACATATATTGCAGTGCTATAATCTTGAAACAGGACATATATTGCAGTGCTATAATCTTGAAACAGGACATATATTGCAGTGCTACAATCTTGAAACAGGACATATATTGCAGTGCTATAATCTTGAAACAGGACATATATTGCAGTGCTACAATCTTGAAACAGGACATATATTGCAGTGCTATAAGCTTGAAACAGGACATATATTGCAGTGCTATAATCTTGAAACAGGACATATATTGCAGTGCTATAATCTTGAAACAGGACATATATTGCAGTGCTATAATCTTGAAACAGGACATATATTGCAGTGCTATAATCTTGAAACAGGACATATATTGCAGTGCTATAAGCTTGAAACAGGACTTATATTGCAGTGCTATAAGCTTGAAACAGGACATATATTGCAGTGCTACAAGCTTGAAACAGGACATATATTGCAGTGCTACAAGCTTGAAACAGGACATATATTGCAGTGCTACAATCTTGAAACAGGACATATATTTGAGTACTATGTATGTAACAATCTTGAAACAGAACATATAGAAAGGGTATATGCAATACTAAATATGTAACAACATTGAAAAAGACCATATATCTGAAGGTTATATATGTAACATAGCATCTTGAAGCAGAACATATCTAATATTATGGGAATTAAATATGTAGCAACATTGAAACAGAGGGTCCATGTGGAGAAGATGTCCTGCTTGTTTGCGTAATGTCAGTTGTTCTACCCGGGTGCCCGTTCGTGTCCGAAATTCTGCTCGGAGGGGAAGTCGGGAACTTCATCTAACAATACTAGCTGAATAGTCGCCATCGGGCCTTAAGCTGTTGAGATTCGAAACACCAAATACTAACAAACAGCGGCATCGTGCTCTCACATCAAATACTACTTACGTTACAAAATCGAATGCACCAACTTCTGGGAATGTTCTGGTATTGTCTCCACATTTCCATTACCTTAACGTGAACTAATGGCGTTGCAAATGTGGTGTTTGGCTTTCTAGTTATTTCGATATGGATAACAGGCCAATAACATTTCTCAGGGATATGTTTTGCCGATACTTACAACTACGCTTGTCCTATATATAGCCTGACATTGTTTCATCGTTTCTCCGTTTGATTTTGCGTTATTGACAGGGGGAAGGTTAACGGTGTTCCAAATAAGCCATTGATCAAATCTCGAAAGGATTTATAGAATATGTTCCTCTGATATTGATTTATTATGAAAAGACGTGATCTCTAGACACAAAGCGGGCCATTATGCACCGCCTTGAACGACCATTCAACTGCTTGATCTCATCCCCAATTACTGAACATCAAATATTCCATAGGGGTTATATGCGGGAATGCAACACTGAGGTCATTGTTAACGGTTAAAAAGTAGCGAACATGCATTGGAAATGGCTCTGACGAAGATCCAACAACAGATGATCTTCTTACTAATGAGAATGGTAGCAAGTATGACGTATTCTAGAATAGTATTTATTCGAGAGTATTTCTATTTCGTTAATTTTCACGATATAAGTTGATCGCGAATTCATGATTCTCGTGAATAATACTGTATCCGAATGTACAGTTATCCGGAAATATGTACATTTTATTTTTTGAAAATTTTGGAAGTCATTGCAAAAACATCCACCTTTATTTTTCGCTATTCAGAATTCCGCCAATTAATTGAAAATGTGAAATAAAATGTTTGCAGAATGAACGAGTATTATCAGTATCGAGATAGTGTAGCATGCAATAACTCCATATAAATACCAAGATGGCAACTATGATGGCTATTAATAGTAGGTGATGTCGAAGCTTTATATATAGCAACATTGTTTGGTTTATCATTGATGTTTCAAGTCGCTCAAACCGCTTAGGTCATATGGCCGGACTCCGGCTGTTATTGGTGAAGGGAGACATCGAGTGTCCCACCGAACAGTATGTCAACCACGGTCGAGCACAAGGTTAGAATCACCGATGTTGTGCAAGTAATCTGGTTTGCTTCCTGGCTTATTGACGACAAATATGAAGTAAACACACGGATACATATTGATCACTCTTGAAACAGGGCATATATTGCAGTGCTATGTATGTAGCAATCTTGAAACATGACATATATTGCAGTGCTATAATCTTGAAACAGGACATATATTGCAGTGCTATGTATGTAGCAATCTTGAAACAGGACATATATTGTAGTGCTATAATCTTGAAACAGGACATATATTGCAGTGCTATAATCTTGAAACAGGACATATATTTGAAATGTCATGGCTTATTGTCATGAAATAATTCGACATCGCTTATAGCGGTGAGCAGCAGGTGATTTGAATTAAACAGTTTAAAGTGCCATTACATCGCAACAAAAAAATCAAATGCATGTTCACGTATAAATGCATTGCAACTACTACACATACTTTCAAACACTAATATTGCATCAATAAACAGTGTTGTTGTGGTCTACAAACTTTCAAAATGAAAAGTAAGATTTCATATAACGATAATGCTGTACCATGTATCGTGTTATTCAGGATACACGCATTATATTACGCATGGATGTCGACCCTATTTACATTATTTTGCTATGTAAACAAGCCCGCGTATACGACGTTTGTTTATTAGTTGAAATACTCAGTTGCTTATGCAAATATTTGGATAAAATATATACCATATAATAGGAAATTACATTCTGCAGAAATTTTCATTGATGTAGTGTCGCTTTAATGTTGTAATACAACACATAAAGAGTCTTTTCATTTATATTTCCAATCTTTCACTTCTTCTGATACCAGATCCACTGTGTAGCTGTGTTAAAATGAAACTGTAAAAGAGCAAACATATTACAAATGCAACGTCATACATTGAAACCGTGTACACCCTGTATTCTTCCGCCAACTATTACGAAATACCCAACATTCAGTTTACAATTGCCTGACTTCTTAGATCACATGTTTTCTGCACATCAACTAGTTTGAAGTATTCCCAAGTCGCATAATTTCTCTAAAAACACAAAAACTATACACAGTCTGTCCTGAAACCCCAACATAACAAAGAACTATATTGGATAGCAGAACGACTACTTCAGCCTATTTACGTATATGCAACCTTAAAGAACATTAACTCGAATTCCTGTTCCTTATTTTGATTATTTGAGTATGGTTCTGATGAGGCCAAGTCATACAGTGCACATTTTACACTTATCATCCTTTATAAATTATTATATTTATTAGTATGTGTCCAATAACTTCAACACACGTTTAGCTTAGTTTAAACAAATTTATATTAGCTCGATTGCGAAACAAGTTCTTACAACATTATTTTAATCGCTCTTGAGATCTCATTCCTGGTGGAATCGGTCGCCATGAGATAGAGAGAAGAGGAATTGGGTAATGTAATTGCCTTGCATAAGGACACACTCGTAACGGCTACAGCTGGGCTCGAACTCCGGGCCTCTCACACCTGAAACGAATGAGATGTGATACCGTATGCGGCTTCCTTCGAGTATAGCTCACGTGGATCTATATTCGTACGCTTCTAGTTCCATGTAGATAGGGGGTTAGATTCGGAAGACGTCTACCTCTGGTCTATGTATATCTCCACCACTGACTTTGATGGAACTGTATTGGTCTGGTCGCCTATATCTGGATTTACCCTTATTTTTGATCGCATTTTCACCGACGACAATGCCGATAAAGGTGTAGAGGCTGCCGGCGACGACGGTGAGATAACTCCGAAAATGTACAGGGGACTACGAAATGCACCATCGACGTCTACGGCGCCGATCACCGACGACGCCCATTACACGCGAACGAAGACGACTAAGCCGTAGATACCGACCAAGCCGACGGATATTATTACGCCGACGACGACGTTGTTGGTAGAGTGTCGTAAAAAGGACGGTGTCACAACGGGCTACCACAGAACTATCACGAATCTGCAACAAAAGAAGCATACCACCATGATTACCCAAACAATAGTTACCCATGAAGGTTCTAACGTACGTGATTAATTCCCAGCTATAAAACAGTGCTTGAATAATTGATGAACGTTTTGCAAATAATTTTGTTTGAAGCTGCGTAAAATGTTTTCCGGGCGTTTTTGTAACAGAAAACAATTGCACACATCTGTGGCGGAATGCCCAAGAGCTTTCCTTATACAAATACAGTTTGTGTCCTATTTTGTGTGTTGTACTAAGTGATTACGGCGATATTATTAGCGTCGGGAGCGGTTTGTCAGATTAATCACTGATGGGCGATTCCAATCAGTTTATGTATTCCAAAGTGCGCGTGTAAGAACGGATCGGATTAATTGACATGTTCGTCCGATAAAGTAGCTTGCCATGCTAAATGGGGGCTGATGTTAAAACATGTACGTGTGTCTCCGGGAACAGTGTTGACCTATAGTATAAACCTCCGCCTCTGTGGTCGAGTGGTTAAGGCCGCTGATTTGTATACCACGGTAACCTATCATCGGTGATGATCCCGGGTTCGAACCCCGCTCACACACTTCTTATATGAATAGGTTGGCAGTTTCTTACAGAGGTTGGTGCACCAGGTACTGGTTAACCGCTGGAGCCTGCACAGGAAATGTGTTGCTAGGTAAACTTCCTGTCGCTCATGTGGGCAACTGGTAGCGACGATAAACGTCTCAGTAGTTCAATTGCGAATTCATGGATCGCATGTCCGTTCCCCGTCTGGCCCTAAATACTATTAATATTGGGACTTTAAACCGATGTCTCGAGTCGGTAGTTCAGTGGTTAACACGTTAAACTGCGAATCCATGGACCGCAAGTCCGTTCCCCGTCTGGCCCTAAATACTATTAATATTGGGACTTTAAACCGAGGTCTCGAGTCGGTGCTTTACACCATGCACGTTAAGGAACCAGATAAGACTCTGGCCTGCCTGTGCCATTACACCATCTTCCAACAACTAAAATGACTAATCTCTTCAGGAGGCGTCGCTCATATGGGCAACCGGTAGCGACGAAAAATAAACATAAAAGACACAGTACAGCTTGAAAACGACGTGTAATTTATGTTTAGAATATGCGAAAGCACTTCATGGAAGGTTTCATACAGTATTTGTGTGTGTTTGTTTGGTTATGATGTCTCACCAACAGCTTACATGTGTGTCATATGGCGAACCTCCAGCTAGTATTGGTGAATGAAGACACCGGGTGCCCCGCGAGCAGTATTGCATGCACGGATACCCAGGGAAAGCCAACGACCATCCGTACACGAATGTATCCAGTCTTACCTGTGTTAATTGTTACGTCTATTTATGCAGCCAACATGTATTAGCAGCCAGTTTACATCCCCCACGATCTGCCAGTTTATTCAATGTTTAGCATCTAATGAGTATCACACCTTTACTCCAAGTACTCGTGCACAGCTGTATGTCTTACGAGTGTGGCCTAAAACAAGGCACTTACATTCCATAGTGCCTCTTCTCTCTCCATCTTGACGATGAATTATATGAGGAATGATATCTCGAGAGCGATTTAACTTATGTTTTAGGACATTGTTTCGCAATCGAGCTAAAATAAATATGTATATACTACGCTCATGATTACACCGCGATGTGTTTGGAATTCAGCTTGGGTTTACTGTTAAGTTTATGTCAAGAAGAAACGTCGGACAACACTATATCAACTTACCACGATCCAAACCATGCAACATCAGATTGAATTAAGATAAACGATGGTAAATGCATGTGCTCCATGCAAATATTACCAGGGTAATTACAAGGATGACGACATGACGTTTTAATAGACATCAAGAAATCAAAATGGTGGTAATTTAAGTAAAGCAAATTTGAGAACAAATCTAGTTTCGTGTTATTTTCATGTAATACAATAGCTGCATAGCTCGTAATAGAACTAGCGACATTGTACATCATCACATTGAAATCAATGCTGACAATGCAACCGAATTAGTATTTAACAGTAAATCAAGGGTCTCCGTAGCCGAGTTGTTAAGGACGTTGATTTCAAGTCACTTGCACTTCACCGATGTAGGTTCAAATCCCACCTGGGTGTCTGATTTAACAGTAAATCAAGGGTCTCCGTAGCCGAGTTGTTAAGGACGTTGACTTCAAATCACTTGCATTTCACCGATGTAGGTTCAAATCCAACCTGGGTGTCTGATTTAGCAGTAAATCAAGGGGCTCCGTAGCCGAGTTGTTAAGGACGTTGACTTCAAATCACTTGCACTTCACCGATGTAGGTTCAAATCCCACCTGTGTGTCGGATTTAACAGTAAATCAAGGGTCTCCGTAGCCGAGTTGTTAAGGACGTTGACTGCAAGTCACTTGCACTTCACCGATGTAGGTTCAAATCCAACCTGGGTGTCAGATTCTTTCATGTGAGGAAGCTATCTATGTAGTATCGAAAGGTATGTGGCTCTACCCGGATGCCCGCCCGTGCCGGAAACATTACTCACAGAAGCATCCGGTTTCACCATTAATAGCTGAATAGTCACCATATGTCATAAACCCCCAAAATCAAACAAGCAAGCAGACAAAGAGTAGATCAATATATGTGTATGACACGTAGTTATTATATGCTATATGTTTTCACAAACAGATCTGTAGTCCAGTGGTAACACGCTGTCCTAGAAATCCAGGGATCGCAGGTTCGATCCCCCGTCTGACCCTAATAAAATTAACAGTCTTTCAAACGGGACTTTAAACAGAGGTATCATGTCGGGTCTTTACATCATGCATGTAAATGAACCAGGGGAGACTCTGGAATGGGTCTCTGTCTGTATCATTGCACTATCCTCCAACAATCTAAAATGACTAATCTCTTCAGGAGACGTCGCTCATATGGGCAACCGGTAGCGACGATAAATAAACGTAAAACACACACACCACACCAGCTAACTTACAGTTAGCAATGAGCAGTCCTACTGCTTAACATATTTTGCAGTTACACGACAATCAAGCGTCTTACACTCGTATGAAGAGCTCGTCGAGACGGTGAAAAACGCAGCCAAGACCTCATTTTTTAAAAGCAATTAGACGGTTGTGGAACCCAGCCGGCGAATTGCGATGCGTCTTATTTGCATTGTTTATGTATCATATGGCAACCCACACCGAACACATACAAGCCTACCTGCTTACAATGCCCATATAGTTATAGACATTCACATCTGTCTGACGATAGAGTCCTCGCTACTTATGGAAATTACTTGTCAATGTTTGTAGAATAAATTGTTTAAGTGCGCCAGAAAAACAAGCCCCTCATCATGCGAGACGACGTAACATAAGCGTTTCCGCTAAGTCAATTTCCGGAGTAATTAGCCAATCTAATATCATTAGCATAGCAGAGGATGCCCGTAACGGTATAGATCTAGTTTTGCAAATGATACGATCAGTTTCTAGTTAGAAAGGACATGACTAAATGGAAAATGCGACTCATTAACTATGACAACGGGGTTTAGACACGCGCTTGTAGTCATGCTGTCCAAGCAGCATTGACCAAATGAATTATGCCAAGCTTAAACAAAATGTATCTGTATTGTATTCGTTATGTCTAGATGAACTAGGAAATGTTCTATGTTTTATAAATTTAAAGCAAAACTACCACTGCGATTCTCTACAGAAAGTATACTGATACAATAACACAATTTACATTGAGCGTTACGTTTTCGTTACAAATTTTAGAATTATGGATTTTACTATCATGAGTAAATAAAATAATACTTCACACATTGCACCAATATTTAAGCCCGTATACGTCCAACGTTGCCTATTTTGTTTTCTAAAAGGATATAAATGTTACCTCTACAGCAAGCGCACAGTTTAATTTTGGTTTTAAGTGTTAATCTTTATTATTTTCTCATCTAGGTACATATGCAACTACAAAACCAGATTATGACCAATATACAACAGTACATAGCCATTCATTAATAGAGTATTAAAAGAGAGTTTAAGAGACATAATTTAGAATATCACAAGTCATACAAACATGATCGAATTGATATTAATGCAAATTACAGACGGATCTGTAGTCCAGTGGTAACACGCTGGAATGGTAATCCAGGGATCGCAGGTTCGATCCCCCGTCTGACCCTAATACAATTAACAGTCTTTCAGATGGGACGTTAAACCGAGGTCTCACGTAAAATAACCAGAGGAGATTCTGGAATGAGTCTCTGACTGTATCATGCACTATCCTCCAAAATCTAAAATGAATAATCACTTTTGGAGGCGTCGCTCATATGGGCAACCGGTAGCGACGATAAATAAACGTAAAACACATAAAATATAACAATTTGAATAAGAAAACAAATTTATGATGTGTTACTGTAGCACATTATTAGATATTTGTGTCTTATCTTCACAATCAGGAATTTCAACAATGTGCAGACACAATTCTCGTTATGGTGATGCAGATAACTATGCCAATTTACTTCAGCTCGATTGCGACGCAAGTCATTGCAACATTAGTAGTAATTGCTTTCTAGAACTTATTCCATGATGGAGAGAAGAAGCAATGCGTTTTACGTGTTTTGCCTAAGGATGCTACCTCGTTCGTTTTGGTCGACGTTGCTCTGGTACCATTTACGCATACATAGTGTACTGTACCATTTCAACATACACAATATGTACCATTTCAGCATATATATTGTGTACCATTTCAGTATATATATTGTGTACCATTTCAGCATATGTATTGTTTACCATTTCAGTATACACAATGTGTACCATTTCGCATACAAACAGTTTACCATTTCCAGCATACACAATGTGTACCATTTCGGCATACATAATGTGTACCATTAAAATTTTCAGCATACATAATGTGTACCATTTCCGCATATACCATGAATACCCTTTCAGCATACAGGATGCGTTACAGTTCAGCATACAGTTGTGTACCATTTCAGCATAGAAAGTGTGTACCATTTCGGGATACAAATGCGTACTAGTTCGCATACAGAATGTATACCATTTCAGCATATATAGTGTTTACCATTTCAGTATACATAATGTGTACCATTTCAGCATATATAGTGTGTACCATTTCAGTATGCATAATGTGTACCATTTCACCATACAGAATGTGTACCATTTCAGTATACAGAATGTGTACCATTTCAGTATGCAGAATGTGTACCATTTCAGCATACATAATGTGTACCATTTCAGCATACAGAATGTGTAACATTTCAGTATACATAATGTGTACCATTTCAGCATATAGAATGTGTACCATTTCAGCATATAGAATGTGTACCATGTCAGTATACATAATGTGTACCATTCCAGCATATAGAATGTGTACCATGTCAGTATACATAATGTGTACCATTTCACCATATAGAATGTGTACCATGTCAGTATACATAATGTGTACCATTTCACCATATAGAATGTGTACCATATCAGCATACAGAATGTGTACCATTTCAGCATATATAATGTGTACCATTTCAGCATATATAATATGTACCATATCAGTTTAGCAACATGTGTACAATTCCTGCATATATAATGTGTACAATTCCAGCATACATAATATGTACCATATCAGCATACAGAATGTGTACCATTTCATTATACATAATGTGTACCATTTCAGTATACATCATGTGTACCATTTCAGTATACATCATGTGTACCATTTCAGTATACATCATGTGTACCATTTCAGTATACATCATGTGTACCATTTCAGTATACATCATGTGTACCATTTCAGTATACAGAATGTGTACCATTTCAGCAAATAGAATATGTACCATATCAGCATACATAATGTGTACCATTTCAGCAAATAGAATATGTACCATTTCAGCATATAGAATATGTACCAAATCAGTTTAGCAACATGTGTACAATTCCAGCATATATAATGTGTACAATTCCAGCATACATAATATGTACCATATCAGCATACAGAATGTGTACCATTTCACCATATAGAATGTGTACCATTTCACCATATAGAATGTGTACAATTCCAGCATACATAATATGTACCATATCAGTATATAGAATGTGTACCCCAATTAGGTCACCCTCTATAAATAAAGAAATCTATCTCTACCATTTCAACATACACAATATGTACCAACGCAGCATACATCACGTTTGCCATTTCAGTATGCAGCATTGGTTTCTTACTTTCCCACGTATTTCTTTAAAATGTCAAGACTGACTTAATAATTTTAAAAGTAGCTATTTGTAGAAAACATATGCCGATAAGAACAGTATTAATTTGGTTTAATCTCTTCAGGATTATGAACTAAGATCAGGCAATCCATTTATTTCCACAAAATAAGGCTCGCACTGGATTTAGCTTTTCTGTTGTTTTGGAAACAAACATCACGTTGTGTTTGATATATAGCAGTCGTGGCTGTATGTTTGTTCAAAGCAGCTGTAAATAGTCCTGAATAATAAGACGATATTTGTTTGTTGTGTGTGTTTTACGTTTATTCCTCTGGTTCTTTTACGTGCACGGTGTAAAGCACCGACACGAGACCTCGGTTTAATGTCCCCTCTGAAAGACTGTTAATTTTATTAGGGTCAGACGGGGATCGAACCTGCGATCGCTGGATTACCAATCCTGCGTGTTACCACTGGACTACATATCCGTCTGTGATTCGTTTGTTCAGTGAATGATCGAATTATATTTCACCGAATTACTCTAATATCATATCAGTAGGCTTACACCAGTGGACGCATACAACTATCGTTTATACGTGTACCCTTACATCGTGGGTGATTAGAATTATCTAATACTTAGATATGAATGTTAGCCTATTTGTTTCCGTTATTTGCCTACCACAATACTGTCTACCACCCAATGTTAGCCTATTTGTTGCCGTTATTTGCCTACCACAATACTGTCTACCACCCAATGTTAGCCTATTTGTTGCCGTTATTTGCCTACCACAATACTGTCTACCACCCAATGTTAGCCTATTTGTTGCCGTTATTTGCTTACCACAATACTGCCTACCACCCAATGTTAGCCTATTTGTTGCCGTTATTTGCCTACCACAATACTGTCTACCACCCAATGTTAGCCTATTTGTTGCCGTTATTTGCCTACCACAATACTGTCTACCACCCAATGTTAGCCTATTTGTTGCCGTTATTTGCCTACCACAATACTGTCTACCACCCAATGTTAGCCTATTTGTTGCCGTTAGTTGCCTACCACAATACTGTCTACCACCCAATGTTAGCCTATTTGTTGCCGTTATTTGCTTACCACAATACTGCCTACCACCCAATGTTAGCCTATTTGTTGCCGTTATTTGCCTACCACAATACTGTCTACCACCCAATGTTAGCCTATTTGTTGCCGTTATTTGCCTACCACAATACTGTCTACCACCCAATGTTAGCCTATTTGTTGCCGTTATTTGCCTACCACAATACTGTCTACCACCCAATGTTAGCCTATTTGTTGCCGTTATTTGCCTACCACAATACTGTCTACCACCCAATGTTAGCCTATTTGTTGCCGTTATTTGCCTACCACAATACTGTCTACCACCCAATGTTAGCCTATTTGTTGCCGTTATTTGCCTACCACAATACTGTCTACCACCCAATGTTAGCCTATTTGTTGCCGTTATTTGCCTACCACAATACTGTCTACCACCCAATGTTAGCCTATTTGTTGCCGTTATTTGCCTACCACAATACTGTCTACCACCCAATGTTAGCCTATTTGTTGCCGTTATTTGCCTACCACAATACTTTCCACCCAGGTTGATACACTCTGTTTCCAGTCTGATATTACGTTTGCTAGTGGCTAGTGACCGTATCAAACCAGAAAAAAACCCGTATCATAACTAGTTCCTGCGAAATAAAGCATGCGCGCTCGGTGCTAGTTTATATACTTCAGTAGCGTCCCCAGTGTGTCATATTTGACAAATAACAGATGTGTGTAGCTGCGTGGTAACATTTCAATCGTTTTCTTGTATCTAATTCAGTAATTGTGATTTAATCCTGATAAATGCGCAACAGATAGCATTCATTCTATTAGTGCATGTTCAAATTCATATCAAAGTAATAAATACATTATTACGTGGCTAGTTTCATATTAGCCTAGGTATCGACCCGCCGTAACTTAATAGCATGTTTAGACATTCGCTCTCAAGCTGATATCAACATTAATTTAGACAACAGCCTGCACCAGTAACGATTATTGTTGTAATATATGGTGTAACTGTTCTAGTTCTTCAGCAGATATAGTTCAACTTGTTAAATTTCAAAAGAGTGCTGCTAATTCTTGATTATGGCACCCTTTCAGCTGAATTATTCCTTGAACGGAATGAGAGACATCGGTGAGTTACTGCCCCTGAATACTCCCTAACAGTAGATATGTCCTTACGTGTTTTCCTTTGTTTTTGTCGTTGTTTCCTTTGCACAACATGCTAGCGATGTTATTCCACTATCGCTTCTTATGATTATTAAATTACTATATCGCAACAGATCTCATACAGTACACACAATTGGTACTTATTTGTACAATGTTATCAGTTAAATAACACGATTTGGATAAAATTACATTTATCATACCGCAACATCTGGTTAGGGAACAACAGTATAAACAAAGGATTCCAACTAAAAGGACCTATTCATATTTTGGAATAAATCAGACTTTATCTGCCAAGGGAGGTAATAGAAAATTAGAGGTGTCACTTATCGGATGATATTTCCAGAAATGGTTATTTTTCAAAAATCTGTATTGATGCATTAAACTCTAAATGATCAAGCCCCTTGTTTACCTCAGGAACACATTCACTTGCAGATATCCAAGCCCACTCTTTGAGGTCATCTTCTACTTTGTATCTATATTTTCCCAGACCTAGAAGTGAATTATTCAGAAAGTCATTTGTCTACTCCGGCAATGTCATGAATGCTTTAACAGAGCAGAACAGAACAGAACAGTTGTTTATTTACAAGACTTGTACATCGTGGAAAGGCACAATATATTTAACATAAATACTGGTCATGTGATATATACAATAAATGTATTCATATAATTTCAATCAGTTAACAAGAAGGTTTCTAGCAGTATATTACAAATTATGGTCAAGAGTAACAGACGGATATGTAGTCCAGTGGTAACACGCTGGACTGGTAATCCAGGGATCGCAGGTTCGATCCCCCGTCTGACTCTAATAAAATTAACAGTCTTTCAGATGGGACGTTAAACCGATGTCTCGTGTCGGTGCTTTACACCGTGCACGTACAAGAACCAGAGGAGACTCTGGAATGGGTCTCTGTCAGTATCATTGCACTTTCCTACACAAATCTAAAATGACTAATCTCTTCAGGAGGCGTCGCTCATATGTGCAACCGGTAGCGACGATACATAAACGTAAAACACACCTGGTAAAGAGGATGAACATAATATAGTAAATAAGCATTTGGTTGTTCAGCAATGTGTTTCTTAAAGATAATGCTTCATTGCCATAGTTGGACAAGTTACATAATACATTCTTATCAGTTTAATACATAATATTAAAATTGCCTCATCAGTCAGTCAGTCAAATAAAATTAGTTTACTTAATTTGGAACAGGTCACACCTTTAATTTATTATAATACGCCATAAGCTCTTCACTTCCATCTCGCTAACTCTGTTTTGACTAAAAGTGCAATGGTATCATGCAGTGTGTGTTTTTATTTTATTTATATATATATGCTGTATATAATTGATTTTGTCTTGAGGGCCTTGTGGTAGATTGACCTTGTCAAATAAGTGTCCTCGTTAAATGATAAAGTCTTTATTTATTTATATTATTATTATTATTATTGCATATATTGTATGTCGGGTCCAATTACAGATACAGTGAATCTAGCACCTCCAAGAGTTGCAGATAAGGGAACCTCACCATCGGGCTGAAGATGTGTGCAAACATAGAGACTCTGCCGAGTTCTTCAGCCCGACGGTGGGATTTCCTTATCTACAACTCTGGAGGTGGTAGATTTATTGTCCCACCTTTCTTATGCTGTTGATGCACTTACGCGCTCTATGCTTATTTATCGTCGCTACCTGTTGCCCCTATGTGCAACCCCTCGATTATGAAGATTATATATATGTTTGGAGGATAATGCAATGATACAGTCATATACACATTCCAGAGTATCATCTTGTTCTTTTACGTGCAAGGTGTAAAGTACCGACACGAGACCATGGTATAAAGTCCCATCTGAAAGACTGTCTGTCCACGTATTTTGTAGATTAGCTCCATTTATGGATATATATTTACACTCGCCAATAACTTTATAACAACAGACGGATCTGTAGTCCAGTGGTAACACGCTGGACTGGTAATCCAGGGATCGCAGGTTCGATCCCCCGTCTGACCCTAATACAATTAACAGTCTTTCAGATGGGACGTTAAACCGATGTCTCGTGTCGGTGCTATGGACCGTGCACGTAAAAGAACCAGAGGAGACTCTGGAATGGGTCTATATCTGTATCATTGCACTATCCTCCAACATCTAAAATGACTAATATCTTCAGGAGGCGTCGCTCATATGGGCAACCGGCAGCGATGATAAATAAACGTAAAATACAAACTTTGTAATGTGATGGTTTACTGAAGTTAACACAATGATAAATTTGATTTATGAATTGTAGTTGTAGTATTCCATTCAAATAAATTTTTTTAAAAAACAAGCAAGTATTCGAATGTTGGCACGCATTTCAGTGGAATACATTAATGTTCCAGGAATATACTTTATAATGTACTCGCCATGGCAAGGGGACATTAACAGTGTACAGTGCTTGTTTGTCCCTGGTACAGCCCTCTAATTTAGGAAATGAAGCTGAACTTCTACCTGCAGTAATACAATTATGACTAAGGACTGTAACGGAATATCAAAAATGTAAGTCATACTTTACGTACCTGATTCATTCCCTTTACTATCCTTTTTTTCCTTTTTTTAATATCCCAATTATTGATTTAGTTGATAAAATTCAAAATCTCTTCTTTTTGTTATTCGGTGACCCCTAAAGTTAATTTAAATGTTGATTTGATAATATTGTATTGCTCTATATACATGTATGTAACAATAACAATCGTATAACCGATAAATCAATAGCAAATGGGATGGATCGAACCTGGGTTGAATTGGCGAGAAGCGAGCGCGCTAACCACTGTGCTAATCGGACAGGGAAGACTTGAATGACACAACTAATGTAAAGATTACAAACCCCACCAGTAAGGGCCTCACTAATTGTCAAGAGTAATTCTCCATGAAAAGTAGTCGTTTTTTTCACTTTGCATGAGAAAAGCAATCATAATTATTGTACACACCACTTTTCGATATGGTTTATGGGATCCCTTTAATAACCGCAGGAAATTATAACTATTAAAACAAAATAATTATGAAAATAAATATCATCACGAAGACAAATCCTTACACTGTTTGAACAAATAAAATTGCTGAGAACCTAGAGAACATCTTTTGTACTATAACGAACCTATGCATATATAATTCTTTTCAGGCCCCGTCCCAAGTAACCCCATTTATTATCTCAGTAATATATATGATATGGGTGGGAGAACCACCCTACATCAACCCTACTATACTAGAGGACATAGAAAACGCACACTTCGGATAAGTGTGTTTACATGAAAACTAATAACTATATAAATACATGGTTTTAAACATTTTGTATTATGTTAACGTTTATTAGTACGTATTTACAAAATTAAATTTGTCAGGCACTGCGCCTAGTGTTTTAAAGCTGATTTACTAAAATTAATGTGTTCAAAGTTTAAAAAATGCTGCCATCTCATTGGACCAAAAATAATTTCAAACACTAAGGAATATTTTTAGTTGTTCAGTTTGTGTTTTGTAATAAAGATGTGATATATCTTTGATGGAATCCTTCGTATGTCGTTTTCATGTAATAATACTCATATAATGTAGGTGTGCGTTTTCTATGTCCTCTAGTATATAATGTAGGTGTGTGTTTTCTATGTCCTCTAGTATATAATGTAGGTGTGCGTTTTCAATGTCCTCTAGTATATATAATGTAGGTGTGCGTTTTCTATGTCCTCTAGTATATAATGTAGGTGTGCGTTTTCTATGTCCTCTAGTATATAATGTAGGTGTGCGTTTTCAATGTCCTCTAGTATATATAATGTAGGTGTGCGTTTTCTATGTCCTCTAGTATATAATGTAGGTGTGCGTTTGCTATGCCCTCTAGTATATAATGTAGGTGTGTGTTTTCTATGCCATCTAGTATATAATGTAGATGTGTGTTTTCTATGTCCTCTAGTATATAATGTAGGTGTGCGTTTTCTATGTCCTCTAGTATATAATGTAGGTGTGCGTTTTCTATGTCCTCTAGTATATAATGTAGGTGTGCGTTTTCTATGTCCTCTAGTATATAATGTAGGTGTGCGTTCTCTATGTCCTCTAGTATATAATGTAGGTGTACATGTTCTATGTCCTCTAGTATATAATGTAGGTGTGCGTTTTCTATGTCCTCTAGTATATAATGTAGGTGTGCGTTTTCAATGTCCTCTAGTATATATTGTAGGTGTGCGTTTTCTATGTCCTCTAGTATATAATGTAGGTGTGCGTTTTCTATGTCCTCTAGTATATAATATAGTTGTGCGTTTTCTATGTCCTCTAGTATATAATGTAGGTGTGCGTTTTCTATGTCCTCTAGTATATAATGTAGGTGTGCGTTTTCTATGTCCTCTAGTATATAATGTAGGTGTGTGTTTTCTATGCCATCTAGTATATAATGTAGTTGTGCGTGTTCTATGTCCTCTAGTATATAATGTAGTTGTGCGTTTTCTATGTCCTCTAGTATATAATGTAGGTTTGTGTTTTCTATGCCATCTAGTATATAATAATCGATTCATTTATTTATACAACACCTGATACATATAGTAATAATCTGTGTCTGGTAAATATCAGTTTGACCTTCAAAGGTGAGAGGTCAATCTACAATAACAAGTGTTAGGACACATACGATATACCGCTGGAACATAGCAACGTAACGCATGTATCTTACAGCTGAGAATGCCAAGTTTGAAGGTAAACCATTAGCCCCACTCTGTGACTTTGATACCTCCCCTGAAGTTCCGTTCACAGATTATAAGGGATGTATAAGCGTATATGTGGTCATTCGTGTGGACGGAAACCGGAGTACCCGGAGAAAACCCACCTGTCCGATCTGGCGACCATTGTACCATCTCACATACTTCCCGGTCCGAGGATCGAACCCGGGTTGCATTGGTGAGAAGCGAGGGCACTAACCACTGCGCTAATCGGAGAGCCGATTGCGGAACTGAAACAATAATACATAATATATATATATTTAATCTTTATTGCAAGTCTCATCCATGTACATTATATTTCAACACATTATAAAGTACATACATAGTCTAACAGTACATAATATAGCCTTTCTAAATCAGAAATATGTATGATACGATTGTAAACCACGAATTCGCAAACTACCTATATAACAATACCACTAATTATATTCACTACCCTCCGTGGAATTATGACATTTCTTGACAAGCTAAACACTTTGCTCGAGTAGCCATAAGGACAGCACTCTCAAAGAATTATATTTCTATTGCTATGCAAATAATGTCTGTGACTGTACAATCAATAACTGAGTAGACGAATGTCTCCAAAAATAGTTCTCAAAAAAGCGTTCACAGTAAATCATTATGTCATAGGGAAAATAATAACCCAGCTTGCGAGGAACGTAATAGATCTAATACGCGTTATCGCGGCCACACGATGCTGTTACTTCTGGTATAATTGTAGCATTGAGCCGCATTTGTCAGTCTGAAACTTAAGAAGATTCTGCGCATCAAGTGTTGCAATTATTGTTTCATATAGTGGGGAGAGGTTCTTGTCGCTATTTTGCTGTTACACTGTGCCTAGTTAGAGGCTTTCTTTGTATACAATAGATGTATGAGCGAAATCTACTCTTGAAATCAATGTGCCAAATAAATAAATAATCATCTTTAGGTAGTGCGACCGGACCATATCCTGCGTATATCCAGTGCGACCGGACCATATCCTGCATATATGCAGTGTGACCGGACCATATCCTGCGTATATGCAGTGCGACCGGACCATATCCTGCACATATGCAGTGCTACCGGACCATATCCTGCGTATATACAGTGCGACCGGACCATATCCTGCGTATATGCAGTGCGACCGGACCATATCCTGCTTATATGCAGTGCGACCGGACCATATCCTGCATATATGCAGTGCGACCGGACCATATCCTGCGTATATACAGTGCGACCGGACCATATCCTGCGTATATACAGTGCGACCGGACCATATCCTGCGCATATGCAGTGTGACCGGACCATATCTTGCATATATCCAGTGTGACCGGACCATATCCTGCATATATACAGTGCGACCGGACCATATCCTGCGTATATGCACTGCGACCGGACCATATCCTGCGCATATGCAGTGCGACCGGACCATATCCTGCGTATATCCAGTGGTGTGACCGGACCATATCCTGCGTATATGCAGTGCGACCGGACTATATCCTGCGTATATCCAGTGTGACTGGGCCATTTCCTGCGTATATACAGTGCGACCGGACCATATCCTGCGTATATCCAGTGTGACTGGGCCATATCCTGCGTATATACAGTGCGACTGGACCATATCCTGCGTATATCCAGTGGTGTGACCGGACCATATCCTGTGTATATCCAGTGTGACCGCCGGACCATATCCTGCATATATACAGTGCGACCGGACCATATCCTGCGTATATTCAGTGCGACCGGACCATATCCTGCATACATGCAGTGCGACCTGATCATATCCTGCGTATATACAGTGCGACCGGACCATATCCTGCATATATACAGTGTGACCGGACCATGTCCTGCATATATGCAGTGCGACCGGACCATATCCTGCGTATATACAGTGCGACCGGACCATATCCTGCATATATACAGTGCGACCGGACCATATCCTGCGTATATGCATTGCGACCGGACCATATCCTGCGCATATGCAGTGCGACCGGACCATATCCTGCGTATATCCAGTGGTGTGACCGGACCATATCCTGCATATATGCAGTGCGACCGGACCCTATCCTGCGTATATCCAGTGGTGTGACCGGACCATATCCTGCGTATATACAGTGCGACCGGACCATATCCTGCGTGTATGAAGTGCGACCGGACCATATCCTGCGTATATACAGTGCGACCGGACCATATCCTGCGTATATCCAGTGCGACCGGACCATATCCTGCATATATGCAGTGTGACCGGACCATATCCTGCATATATACAGTGCGACCGGACCATATCCTGTGTATATAAAGTGCGACCGGACCATATCCTGCTAATATGAAGTGCGACCGGACCATATCCTGTGTATATATAGTGCGACCGGACCATAGCCTGCGTATATACAGTGCGACCGGACCATATCCTGCGTATATGCAGTGCGACCGGACCATATCCTGCGTATATCCAGTGCGACCGGACCATATCCTGCATATATGCAGTGTGACCGGACCATATCCTGCATATATACAGTGCGACCGGACCATATCCTGTGATTCCCTTGGCTGGCTGCTTAAGACAGGTGTGACTGTAGAACAATAGCTCGTCAACTGCTGCTATGCAAATGTCCACAGTTTTCATTAAAAATATCCCAGTAGTTTATATACTATATCGATAGGGAGCCCATATCTCCTCAGTCAGATGCGTACATATACTGTTTATACAAATTTATTTTAGCTCGATTGCGAAACAAGTTATTTCAACTTATATAAATCACTCACGATAACCTCATTCCTGATGGAATCCATCGCCACGAGGGAGAGAGAAGAGGCAACGTTGAATATAAATGCCTTGCCTAAGGGCACACTCGTAACGGCTCCAGTGTGGCTCGAACTCCAGACCTTTCGCACCTGAAGCGAACGCGCTTCCACTGCGCTATCACGACTTCCACTACATATACTGCTATTGAAGAATGCAGAATCACACATTACTGCAATCGGAACAAATCTCCTAAACTGACACCATAAAAAACTGTGCATCTTTATAATGAGCGTTAGCTTTTCGTTACAAATGTTTGAATTATGGATTTTACTATCATGAGTGAAGAAAATAATGCTTCACACATTGCATTAATTTACCTACCCAATAGTTTGCACATTTTGATACCAAATGTGCCTATTTTGTTTTCTATAAGGATATCAAATTTACCTCTAAGGCAAGTGCACATGTTTCTGTTTGGCGTCAGTATACATATCTTATAAAAATAAACTTGAGCAAATAAGCATCAGCTATGGTATGGGCTATGCCCGTGTACGGTGAAACAATCCATTAGCCGGATGTTGTTGATAGCACATGCACGTGCAGGGTGTAGAACGAGTTCTCATTATACCACGCCGTATGAATTTGGGAGAAATCGGCCAAAGCCTTTTGCCATGGTGGTCAGCGAACTCTCCACTCCCCGTTGATTTCGGGAGTAACTTAGACACATCGCTGACCGCCCTGGCCACAGGCCTTGGCCGAGTTCTTGCCGAAATCTTACCACTTCCTCCTGCGCCAACTCTCCATTTATTCAAAATGTTTCATTAAAATCCAACATCAACCTTTTGAGCTATATTGTCCAGAGTGTCACATACCCGCGCGGAGGTTTGCTTGCCTCCTAGTGTTCTAATCCTGTAATTGACTGTCCGATTAGCGCAGTGGTTAGCGCCTCTTCTCACCAATGTAACTCGGGTTCAATCCTCGGACCGGGAAGTATGTGAGATGGTACGGTGATCGCCAGATCGGACAGGTGGGTTTTCTCCGGGTACTTCGGTTTCCTCCCACACGAATGATCATATTTACGCTTTCATCCCTGCCAACGAGAGTGATTTATATAAGTTGTTAAGGCTTGCTTCGTAATCGTTGGGAAATAAATAACGTGTAAAAATACTTCTGTAATTCTTACTTGCACCGTTTGAGACTAGATGATAACAGATAATGCACAGTGCGTGTTTCCGACAGAGAGGTATGTAAGTCATGTGTATATATATACACCACACTCATCCGTAATTATTTAATATATATATATTTATCACATGTCTTGCTTGTATATTCAGTGTAATACAGTCATTACTTATTTTCTTATATCAACACACGTGTAATAATATCTGGACGGATTCTGATTGGTCGCGGCGTGACAGTTTGTGTTTGACACATTTGACATATAATTTACAACTGTGCCGTTGAAAATAAATAAATGATTAATTACTATAATTAATAACTATTTACTACAGTGTACGACAGGGCTCGCTCTGTGGTCCAGTGGTCACTACGATGGACTAGTAATCCAGGGATCGCAGGTTCGATCCCCCGTCTGACCCTAATAACAAAATTAACAGTCTTTCAGATGGGACGTTAAACCGGGGTCTCGTGTCGGTGTTTTACACCGTGCACGTAAACGAACCAGAGAAGACTCTGGAATGGGTCTCTGTCTGTATCATTGCACTATCCTCCAAAATCTAATATGACTAATAGCTTCAGGAGGCGTCGCTCATATAGGAAAGCGACGATAAATAAACGTAAATCACACACACAGGGTTCGCTTAATAGCAACATTCCAAAACTATTGTCATAAAATATGGTATGAAATGGCTACTGATGTGAGATCCTATATATATATATATATATATATATATATAGTTCTTAAATATTTGCTGCGAGATTTGTGGGGGCATTTTTTAAATTTCTTTTTATCGACCGAAATTGCATAACACTATGTTGTGCATTATGTGCAAAGGCAGTCGTGCGTTGTAGACAATGTATGCAAGTCATATATTAACAAGCTACTCTGATATTGTCCTGTATGTGTAATACAGATAAGGGTAGACGGCCTACAAGTTAGACAATGACAGCTAATAACGAGTATCCTATTCTTGTACCAGTTCAATGCTGATCGAACAGCGGCTTCCGAAATATAAACCAGTCTCAGGAACAACGTTTGTTTCACAGACGGATCTGTAGTCCAGTGGTAACACGCTGGACTGGTAATCCAGGGATCGCAGGTTCGATCCCCCGTCTGACCCTAATACAATGAACAGTCTTTCAGATGGGACTTTAAACCGAGGTCTCGTGTCAGTGCTTTACACCGTGCACGTAAAAGAACCAGAGGAGACTCTGGAATGTGTCTCTGTCTGTATCATTGCACTATCCTCCAAACATCTAAAATGATTAATCTCTTCTGGAGGCGTCGCTCATATGGGCAACCGGTAGCGACGATAAATAAACGTAAAACACCCACCACCCAACGTTTGTTCAAGTCAGAAATGGCTGACTCTTTCAATAGAATGTTGACACTAAATTAAACAAGCATTTTACATTACTTATATACATATTTATACTACCCCACCCTCTAGTAGCACAGGTGTAATGTAATAAACAGAACAACATTCAATTTGGTACCATTCAATTAGTAATGTGAACAGAATTACCCCGGAGTAAATATTAGATAAGAAAACATATTAGAGCATTGTTCACTGGTTCACTACAAGACATATTCCGTGTATTGTGCCTTGATGACTACATATCTAATAAGACACACATTACAGCATTCTCAACTGCCTCACTGGCAGACTGGTTCTCTACAAAACAGACTCCGTGTAGTGTGTCTTGATGACTACATATCAGATAAGACACACACATTACAGCATTCTCAACTGCCTCACTGACATACTGGTTCACTACAAGACATACTCCGTGTATTGTGTCTTGATTACTACATATCAGATAAGAACACACATTACAGCATTCTCAACTGCCTCACTGGCAGACTGGTTCTATACAAGACATACTCCGTGTAGTGTGTCGTGATGACTACATATCTAATACGACACACACATTACAGCATTCTCAACTGCCTCACTGGCAGACTGGTTCTATACAAGACATACTCCGTGTATTGTGTCTTGATGACTACATATCAGATAAGAACACACATTACAGCATTCTCAATTTCCTCACTGGCAAACTGGTTCACTACTGTTTCTTGATGAAATTAATCAGAACCCGTCACATGCTATGTCACATGACCGACTGTAACCCCATTGGGCCTCGTTTTGACACATCGTCAATACGAGTTCAAGTTTATTAATCACCCGCTATTATCTCGTGTCTTTTTTCATCAGTAATGGTGTCCTAGAAGAATAGATTAGGGGATTCATATAGTCCCTAGTAAACAATGCCAGCTGTACTTGGAATTTCAAGTTAGTGATAGCAACATTTCAGTTGACTAAATAAATATGTAAATTATAGACAAAAATAAATCTTTTTTTTAAAAATCTTTCGGCTTCGATAAATCTATATAATCACTTCGCGCATGAGCGCGCGGTTTATATTATGATGCAAAACGTATAAGGCGTATATGGTTTACCGGCGGCGAGGGTTAATAAACGGAATCATCATTAAGGCGGAAACAACCGCTGGGCACAGGCACTTATCCTGTTTGACATTTCCTAATCATGTGAGAAAACGTACATAGAAGCTGTAGCAACTGCTCAATATGTCTGTTATGCTTTCCAGTTAATGGAAAGAAAACCTCCATCTTGCATCGCTTTTTAAACCAGTGAACGATGGCATTTTCCCTGTCACCGGTTGCATTTCGTGTGTCTGACTATCATGAACAGTTAATTATTAAGTAATATATTCTAATGGATTTGTTTTTGTCTGTAGTTTTTAATCTTGAAGGAAATTAGCTTGAAAATTATACCGCAACTATTTCTTATTACGGACGTTCACATTAACAGAGGTTGTTGTGCTGTTGTGTCACGTAGTGAAATTGAGGCTCCAGACAGGGAAGTTAAATTGAATAAAATTTGAAAGCAAACATTTGATTAGCCACAGTCATTGGAAATTATAAAAGAAAGATGAAGATGTGTGTGTATTAGTGTAAGATAGGATTTTATTTCATCTCGTTATCAACGAAATATGTACATGTACTTCCACGAGTAACGTTAGCCACACGTGAACATTCAAATTTCGGTGGTCACTCGATGCAATAAAATCCTATCGTACACTGTTAAACACAAATAGCCTCTATATCCTTAAACGACATGTATTTAATAGAGACACGGTGGGAATCAGTCAGTGAACAAATACATGGCTTGGAATTTTGGCTGTATACGCAAATAAGGAATTTACCATGCTTAAATCTGCAATAAAAGACGGTTTTTAGTTTTTGTAGCGTCATTAATTGTACTCACTCTAAAAATAACACCAACTCTTTGTTTTTGCCCTTTGTTAATAGTTAGTATTCCTCCGCCATATAGTACATACATAATGCACCACGTTCAGTTTGCAAATGTCTTGTGTTCTGGTTGGTTTAAACATATGTATTCCACTATATACATCACAAAACAATACATGCACACAAAATCAAAGAATAGGAAAGGATCAAAACCGAAGCAGAGCTTATATAGTTTCTCGCCTTAGTAACGTTTTCTCTCCTGTGTTCTGATTGTAAAACAACAAATAAATTGCCTATTAAATACATAGTAAAAAGTAAAAACATACAGCCTGTTCATTTATATTTCCAATCTTTCATTTCTTCTGATACCACATCCACTGTGAAGAGGTATTCAAATCACCCTGAAACACACCGAGCATATTTCAATTTAATGTTTGAAATAGCCAATGCTCACATGAGAATAACCTCACTGTGTTTACACACTGTATACCTCCGCCAAATAATACAGTATACCGACCTTCAGTTTGCAATGGCCTGAATTTTTATACCACATCTTTTCTACACATCAACTAGTCTGAAGTCTTCTCAAGTCACATAATTTCTCAAAAACCACAAAAACTATACACTGCCTGTCATGAAAATGCATTTTTACCAAAAAGAAAAATGAACTATATTAGTTATTGGGACAATCTTCTATATCACATCTAGTCTACACATCAACTCTAGTCTGAGGTCTTCTCAAGTTACAAAAGTTCACCAAAAACACAAAAGCCACCCACTGTCTTCCATGCAGATGCATGTTATACCAAATATATCGTTCTAATCCCGCTTTGTCTACTGCTATTAAATTATATGTAAAATATTCATTTCTTGATTATAATGCAAAAACATACTGAAATAAATCATGTTTAAACTAAATAGAAATGTGCACTGTATATATTGAGACTTCAGTCGGATCTAATGCAAGGACTGCTGGGAATACAATAGTCACGTACTTCAAATGGCTCATAGCATAGTATTTCTGGGAATACAATAGTCATGTACTTCAAATGGCTCATAGCATAGTATTTCTTGGAATACAATAGTCACGTACTTCAAATGGCTCATAGCATAGTATTTCTTGGAATACAATAGTCACGTACTTCAAATGGCTCATAGCATAGTATTTCTGGGAATACAATAGTCACGTACTTCAAATGGCTCATAGCATAGTATTTCTGGGAATACAATAGTCACGTACTTCAAATGGCTCATAGCATAGTATTTCTGGGAATACAATAGTCACGTACTTCAAATGGCTCATAGCATAGTATTTCTGGGAATACAATAGTCACGTACTTCAAATGGCTCATAGCATAGTATTTCTGGGAATACAATAGTCACGTACTTCAAATGGCTCATAGCATAGTATTTCTGGGAATACAATAGTCACGTACTTCAAATGGCTCATAGCATAGTATTTCTGGGAATACAATAGTCACGTACTTCAAATGGCTCATAGCATAGTATTTCTGGGAATACAATAGTCACGTACTTCAAATGGCTCATAGCATAGTATTTCTGGGAATACAATAGTCACGTACTTCAAATGGCTCATAGCATAGTATTTCTGGGAATACAATAGTCACGTACTTCAAATGGCTCATAGCATAGTATTTCTGGGAATACAATAGTCACGTACTTCAAATGGCTCATAGCATAGTATTTCTGGTGATACAGTCTAACCTTTGTTAGTGGTCACCTCCATTAAGCAGCCAACCTGTATTAAGCAGCCAGTTTCCAGATTCCCAATATGTTGTTTTATTAACCATTGACCTCTATTAAGCAGCCACATGTACTAAGCAACCACTTTCTGTGATTCCCTTTGCTGGCTGCTTAAGACAGGTATAATTGTACTTTAAACCGAGGTCTCGTGTCGATGCTATGCACCGTCTAATTATAAAATCCCCATAGGAGACTCTGGAATGGGTCTTTGTCTGTATCATTGCACTATCCTCCAAAATCCAAAATTACTAATATGCTCAGGAGGTGTCGCTCATATAATGGGAAACCGGTAGCGACGATAAATAAACGCAATGCTCACCCACACACATGTACCTGATTGGCTGCTATTAATTCCTAGCTAAACCTTATGGACCTATTTACGATGCACGTTGTAAAGGACTACACGCTATTGGGATTCCATGATAAATGGAAACAGTATTTAACCTTTGAAAAGTGCCATCTGATCAGGCTCTATTCTACTTGCTATTCGGATAGTGGAGCTAAAACACTTGACTGAATTAGCAAGCAACATAGATCATTGTGTTACGCCGCTGCTGATCTTGATCTATGTTGTTTGCACATCCCTTCTAATGTACGTCAAATAATACCACATGCTATACATGTATGCTGCAATATATATGAACCGGGTATACCTCCAATATACGAGTAGAACATTGAATTGGATATTAACCTGGTCAGTATTATCATCATGTAGTCGCATTGCTTGGTAAAACATTAATTTATCTATTGACCTGGTATAATGTAAACTACTACAGAATATTACCATATAGCCAGATCGCTTGATAGAACATTACTTAGTTTATACAAATTTATATTAGCTCGATTGCGAAACAAGTTATTTCAACTTATATAAATCACTCTCGAGACCTCATTCCTGATGGAATCCATCGCCACGAGGGAGAGAGAAGAGGCAATGTGGAATTTAAATGCCTTGCCTAAGGGCATAATCGTAACGGCTCCAGTGGGGCTCGAACTCCGGACCTTTCGCACCTGAAGCGAACGCGCATCCACTGCGCTATCACGACTTCCACTGAGCATTACTTCAACTATTAACCTTGTAAATGTGATATATTACAGAATTGTACCATGCGTTTGAACGCCTTAATATGACATTAAGTGATATATCAACCACGGCCAGCCAAGGGAGTGGTAAAATTGGCTGCTTAACACAGGTGGCTGCCTAATAGAGGTTAAATGCTGAATCAATTGCAACAGTGGGAGTTTGGTTACTGGCTGCTTAATAGAGGTTAGCTGATTAATAGATGTGACCGTTAACACAGGCTTGACTGTATAGTATAATTAAGCGTATGTATTGATTATGCTACAAATGCGCTTGTATGCATATATGCTGATAACCTGGGCTCTTTTCAGGATAACGTTTGGTGGTATTGCATCGTTTCATATACCTGGTATGCAATTCACTATAGTATCGGTCACATTGCTCACAATCACGTGTTAGTATGTTCATACAATCAAACACGTGCCTGTATGAACGCTTTACACATTGTGTGTCTACATCATGCTCGAGAAGTGTACCAATAGACGCCCCTAGTAGCTTACGGGTCCATGCTTCTTTATCCAACATGAGTAATTAGTTAATAAATAAGCTAGAATGCGTACAAAATAAATCTTTGACAAAGCAAGAACGCAACAGACGGATCTGTAGTGCAGTGGTAACACGCTGGACAGGTAATCCAGGGATCGCAGGTTCGATCCCCCGTCTGACCCTAATGGGACGTTAAGCCGAGTTCTCGTGTCGGTGCTGTACACCGTGCACGTAAAAGAACCAGAGGAAACTCTGCAATGGGTGTCTCTCTCTCTGTATCATTGCATTCTCCTCCAAAAATCTAATATTACTAATCGCTGTCGCTCATATGGGCAACCGGTAGCGACCATAAATAAACGCAGATGTGGAGCATCCGTGCATTCACTTATCTCTATCTCTATATATGGTGTATACATGATTCGATGATTGGATACAGTATACGGAAATAGCAAACCTCGTCATCAACTGTAACTCGCTGAGTCCATTTGTCTGATTTACGAGTGTACACTAACGACTTTTCCAGCAATGTTTAGATGGAAGGGCCATAGGGTTAGCTAGTACCACATTGATCATGTGTTCGATGCCATACATATGAAAGATCCGGAGAATATCAGTAATGAACCCCAACATGCTTCGCCTGGCAGGTTTGTCGGAAGCAAATGTTATGTATCTCAATATAAAGATGTTCTTAGAGGTACAGTTGTCGCCTTGGCTCAGTATGTTATGTGGAAGCATGAGCTTCCTAATGTTCAATATCGGCTGAGAATTTTATATAGCCCTACCATCGATTCGCATATGCCCAATCGTGGTCGTGTAGTGAAATCCCTGTATTCTCTTTACTATAAAGTGTTGAAGTTTATTAAAGGTCTGCGGTTGAGAAGTAAGCATGCTATTCCAGAGTTCAAACCGTATAAAGCGGTCACAACCGTATAAAACGGTCACAACCGTATAAAGCGGTCGCAACCGTATAAAGCGGTCAAAACCGTATAAAGCTGTCACAACCGTATAAAGCGGTCAAAACCGTATAAAACGGTCACAACCGTATAAAACGGTCACAACCGTATAAAGCGGTCACAACCGTATAAAGCGGTCAAAACCGTATAAAGCGGTCACAACCATATAAAGCGGTCAAAACCGTATAAAGCGGTCACAACCGTATAAAGCGGTTGGTACTACTATTCATTCATACAAATTAAATGCTGTAAGCGGGTTAATGCCATTAGGATGAACATCTTGTACGGACATTTAGCTTTTTGCATTCTCTCATTGATTCTGTTGTGCAGTTTGAGGTCGTCATCTTGCCGGATTCCCAGATGGGTTGCACTTGTCGCTTGTTCGATAAATGAGTCGCCATATAAAATACCAAACCTGTGTTTACTTCAACGAAGTTTATCACAGAGCATAGCGTGTGTGTGTTTTACGCTTATTTATCGTCGCTACCGGTTGCCCATATGAGCGACGCCTCCTGAAGAGATTAGCCATTTTAGATTTTTGGAGGATAGTGCAATGATAAAGACAGATACCCATTCCAGATTCTCCTCTGGTTCTTTTACGTGTACGGTGTAAAGCACTGACACGAGACATCGGTTTAACGTCCCATCTGAAAGACTGTTAATTTTATTAAGGTCAGACGGGGGATCGAACCTGCGATCCCTGGATTACCAGTCCAGCGTGTTACCACTGGACTACAGATCCGTCTGTGTATTGGGGGAACAGTTTAAACAACTTATATATACAGTAGTTTCTATAGTGGAGACTTGCATTAGTGTGTATAATCAAGTTCTGTGCGTTACGTTAGCATAGCTCAGAACGTATTTCTTAGCATTACTTGGCATACAATTGTGTGTTCGAATTATTGGTGCATATAAAGATGATCACATGACTGTGAGTGCGTGTTCGGTCATGTGATATGGTGCGATTGATAGTCAGTTCTACGCTAGGCTTAGATCGTTTCGCAAGCAATTTCGCTATTCGAATTGTTTCTGGAATGAGATCTATTAACGGGTTTCCATATTCATGTTAAAGTCGAATTGAGTTCAGATTCGTTATAGTTATAAATATCATGCAGTATATCGCAAAACCGAGTACGACTATATTATCGTTTGATACATATTTTAATCTACAAACAATCAAAGATATATGTTGTTAGTAAAATATATGTAACATCCCTGAGTTACATTGGATACAGTAATCATTGTTTAGACTTTCATTATTTTACAACGATTGCGAAGCAAGTTTTAACAACTTATATTAATCACTCTCGTTAGCGCGGATGAAAGCATATATGTTCGTGTGGGAAGAAACAGGAGTACCCGGAGAAAACCACATTTCCGATCTGGCGAACACCATACCATCTCACATACTTCCCTGTCCGAGGATCGAACACGGGTTGCATTGGTGAGAAGCGAGCGCGCTAACCACTGCGCTATTCGGACAGTAATCATTGCATGTAGATCTGTGTTAGTGAGTATACCGACATACCCCACGGGTGCGCATTGCATGTATATCAGTGGCCGTGGGTCTATCGACATACCCCGCGAATGCGCATTGCATGTATATCAGTGGCCGTGAGTCTATTGACATACCCCGCGAATGTGCAATGCATGTATATCAGTGGCCGTGAGTCTATCGACATACCCCGCGAATGTGCAATGCATGTATATCAGTGGCCGTGGGTCTATCGACATACCCCGCGAATGCGCATTGCATGTATATCAGTGGCCGTGAGTCTATCGACATACCCCGCGAATGTGCAATGCATGTATATCAGTGGCCGTGAGTCTATCGACATACCCCACGGATGCACATTGCATGTAGATCCGTGTGCGCGAGTCTACCGACATACCCCGCGAATGCATATTGCATGTAGATCTGTGTTCGCGAGTATAACGACATACCCCGCGAATGCGCATTGCATGTATATCAGTGGCCGTGTGCGTCTATCGACATACCACACGGATGTGCATTGCATGTAGATATGTGTGCGCGAGTCTATCGACATACCCCACGAATGCGCATTGCATGTAGCTCTGTGTTCGCGAGTCTACCGACATACCCCACGAATGCGCATTGCATGTAGATCTGTGTTCGCGAGTCTACCGACATACCCCACGAATGCGCATTGCATGTAGATCTGTGTTCGCGAGTCTATCGACATACCCCATGAATGCGCATTGCATGTAGATCTGTGTTCGCGAGTCTACCGACATACCCCACGGATGCGCATTGCATGTAGATCTGTGTTCGCGAGTCTACCGACATACCCCACGGATGCACATTGCATGTAGATCTGTGTTCGCGAGTCTACCGACATACCCCACGAATGCGCATTGCATGTAGATATGTGTTCGCGAGTCAACCGACATACCCCACCGATGCACATTGCATGTAGATCTGTGTTCGCGAGTCTACCGACATACCCCACAGATGCTTGCATGTAGATCTGTGTGCGCGAGTCTATCGACACATATCACGGATTCACAATGGATATCCGTAGTCCCGCATAAATCCCTTGTCGTGTCACCAAGTGTTGGACACACAGCAACAGTGTGAATTGCTTTCAATGTTTCACGATATTCGTGCATATTAGCTTTAAAGTATGGCGTGTACGGTGTTCCCCGTGCTTGGCAACAATAATTAATAGGATCGCTATTAAGAAAATAATTCTCACTTGCCTTGAGATATAAACTTGAGACTCTCTCTAGAACTAGAAGAAACATAGATTAGACGGATTCAGCATTATGGAGACCCAAGTATAGATGCTATTTCAGCCATGCGTCTTATATTGAGCTTGTTGAAATTCCAGACAAATACACGATAAATTGCCATTTAGTTTAAATCGTGATAGCGCAGTAGTAGCGCAGTGGGAGCGCAGTGGGAGCGCAGTGGGAGCGCAGTGGGAGCGCAGTGGTAGCGAGTTCTTTTCAGGTGCGAAAGGCCCGGTGTTGGAGCCTCACTGGAGCCGCTACAATGGTAACCTTAAGCAAAGCAAATAACTTCCATATTTACTCTTCTCTCTCCCTCGTGGCGATGGATTCTTCAATCGAGCTAAAAATAATCTGTATGAACTAAACAATATTTTATTCAAGATTCTAACATGGCTATGCATTCTGTCTGTATGTATACCCAAAGTAGGAATTGACCGTTGTTACATATGCAATAAAACTTAGCTTAGCGTGTGACGTCAAGCGTGACATTAAGGGGAAGACCTTTATAGGCTAATCTAGCTTTCGGATCTAATCCTTTTTCAAAACTTAAAATATTATATTGTAATGTAAATGCTATATGTATATATGTTACATTGTTTGAAATAAAATATGTTTAAACTAAACGTGACATGTTTCTAATTTTGTGACGTCATTCTAAAAACTAACAGCAACTATTGTTGCGCTTTTTAGATATTTAGGTCATGTTAGAATGGAAATAATATTTGTATTTGCGTTATTTATAGGCGAATAAAACATGGTTTGCCGTTCTGAGCGCCGTAATCAACCACTTAGACCTACGGGCTGCGTGGTTAGTTCCTGCGCGTCAGAAATCCAAACCATGGTTTATTCGCCAATAAACAACAGAAACACTACTATTATTTCTTAAATAAGATATAACACGGGACTAGTTGTAACAAATCAGTAAAGATTGAGGGGGAGATACATGGTAACGTATTTGAATCCCTTTCCTCGGGTTAGAGTTGTTATTGGTTCTCGATACTGGGTTGCATGTTTGCACACAACCAATTAAATTGCCTGTGCACAGGCGTTAATATAGTTCGCCTTGTCTGTCATATAAATATATTTTTAACACAGAGTGGGTAACACGATGGACTGGGAATTCAGGCAATGCAGGCTCGATCCCCCGTCTGACTCTAATAAAATTAACAGATGGGTATTTCAACCGAGCCCCCGTGTCGGTACTTTACATCGTGCACGTAAAAGAACCAGATGAGATTCTGGAATGTGTCTCTGTCGTTATCATTGCACTATCCTCAAACATGGGTTGGGCAACAAGTTCTAACAACATTACAGTTACAATCCCTTCCCAGTAATGAAATATATACAGAAGTATATGACTGGCGACATATAATTGAGTACTTGTACACACAGTTAATAATTAAATGGTTAAGTTTAATTGAATTGGAGGTAGCCTGTATCTATAATATCTTACTCAAGATGAATTTACTGAGATCATTTTTCATTGGTCAGTTTTCTAATTAATGCCACGTTCTAGTGATTCATAATATAGCGATGTATATTTTGTTCACGGACATCACATACTGTCCCTTTAAGAGGAGTGGCCAATGGCATTCTCTTTAAAAATATTCTTTGATACATGCTTCGTTTACATTTTCAAAACATTTTGAGACATTTGCCAATTTTAATATTCTCCTACCATATGACATTTCCAACAGCCTATCCAATTTAGTCGCCAGCTTTACTGAAAGCCGAGCACTTACCATTTATATATAGCTCTGAACGTGTACACATGCACTGACATCCGAGATAATAGGCATGTCTTTTAATTGTTATACTTGGAAGATATCCTAGGGATGCAGAGCACGTAACTTTAAATGATACACACTAGCGTCGCTATAGAGATACTGAGGATATGTTAGAGATACGATCGTCTAAAGAATAGCTTGCAGCGATTCCAACTGAATTATAATGTCACTTACTCATTTATCGTCGTAGTCACAATGTGTCCATGCCTCACAGATAAATACTGGAGACGATCTGGACGCCAGCTTATACATGTATGTTGCAATGCATTCATGTGCTACGGATAAATACCGGATACAATATGGACACCAGTGTATACATGTATGTTGCACAGCGTTCATGTGTTACGGATACATACCGGATACAATATGGACACCAGTGTATACATGCATGTTGCACAGCGTCCCTGTGTTACGGATACATACCGGAGACAATATGGACACCAGTTTATACATGCATGTTGCACAGCGTCCATGTGTTACGGATACATACCGGAGACAATATGGAAACCAGCTTATACATGCATGTTGCACAGCGTCCATGTGTTACGGATACATACCGGAGACAATATGGAAACCAGTTTATACATGCATGTTGCACAGCGCCCATGTGTTACGGATACATACCGGAGACAATATGGACACCAGTTTATACATGCATGTTGCACAGCGTCCATGTGTTACGGATAAATACCGGATACAATATGGACACCAGTTTATACAAGCATGTTGCACAGCGTCCATGTGTTATGGATACATACCGGAGACAATATGGACACCAGTTTATACATGCATGTTGCACAGCGTCCATGTGTTACGGATAAATACCGGATACAATATGGACACCAGTTTATACAAGCATGTTGCACAGCGTCCATGCGCCACAGATAATTACCGTATTCACTATGAACGCCATCTTAGACATCCCTGTTGCGGCCATGCGTCACCGATACTTCCCCGAGCCATTATGGACGCCATTTTATATCGATGCTACGCCTTAATATTTAACAAGCAAACACGCAGGAAGCTGTTGCACTAGCAACAAGGATGTGACCCCAGGTTGAAGTAGCCACGTGTCACTACATGCCAGTGTGCATATCTAACATGGTCGCGTAGTAATTTACTATTCCTGTGTTATAGATACCAATATTACTGAATAGTCCATCTTCAAATGGACCGGGGGTCTGGTGTGAAGCCGGTGCTGGTGTGAAGTCCGGGGTCTGGTGTGGGTCTGGTGTGAAGCCCGGGGGTCTGGTGTGAAGCACGGGGGTCTGGTGTGAAGCCCGGGTCTGGTGTGAAGCCCGGGGGTCTGGTGTGAATCCGGGGGTCTGGTGTGAAGCCGGGGGTCTGGTGTGAGGCCCAGGGGTCTGGTGTGAGGCCCGGGGGTCTGGTGTGAAGCCCGGGGGTCTGGTGCATAGCACGGGGGTATGGTGTGAAGCCCGGGGGTCTGGTGTGAAGCCCGGGGGTCTGGTGTGAAGCCCGGGGGTCTGGTGTGAAGCCCGGGGGTCTGGTGTGAAGCCCGGGGGTCTTGTGTGAAGCCCGGGGGTCGCGCTCAGTAGTAGCCGTTGCGGTAGCTGACCACTGTGCATATCTAACCTGATCGCACCAGAGTAATTAGTTTGCCTGTACTTCGGTTATAAAGACTTGAATATTAATAGTCCTTCTTTCGGAGACCTCCGTAGGGGCTCTCGCAACTTGCTGGATGGTGCTGGAGAGTCGCTAAGTAACATTAGTGTGGAAAGTGTGATACCGCAGTTGTGATATAGCGCGGTGGTGGAGTGTTCGCCTCACTTGTGACTCGGAGAGGAACGGAGTTCGCGCCCAGCTGTAGGCGTTCGTTTAATGATATTGTATTTGCCTCACCGACATTTACTTTACATACATAATCATGACAAAGCAAAGAAAAGAAAAGCAAAATGATGTGGGCAACAACTTCTAACAACATTAATAAACTGAGGATAAACTACCCTCCCTAATAGCTCAGCTGTTGCTGTTAGGATTGTGCAAGACGCTTAAATTCGTGAGATCCTCTTCTTTCCCTCATGGTGATGGCTTCAACCAGGAGTGATGTCTCGGGAACTATTAAACTAATATTGTACGAAATAAATGTGTATAAACTGGAAGTAATCATAGCTGTTGGTACGACCCTAAAGTCCAAAACATAGTGAAGCTAATGATTCCCTCAATGTCTTATATATGCCCAGGTACATCTATTCATCTGCATGCTTTGAACGTATATGCATGCAGTAATACCAGCTAATTGAAGAAGGTACCCACAATCAGATTATGCAGTGCATATACGTCCGTCCTTTTCTGTAAACCCAACAGCCAACAAATAAACAATCAAATATGCCATACTACTTTAATATGTCAACTATCCTTTTTTGATGGTTTTATTTAAAACAACGATTGTCTAATAATTGTTTGTACACCGAAACCCCTAAACCCCTAAACCGTACGGCTGCCGGACCATATTGAAGGGATTATTTATTTGACCCGATTTTATTGCAAATCAATAGTACGTACATATGTCATACACGTAAAGATACATGTACAATACATAGTATGAAAATACAAATGGTTTGGGCCACAAGTTTTAACAACATTAGACAACGGCCCGTAGCAGAAAGTCAAGCTAATGTTTGATTAAGTTAAATGACTGAATTTCTTTCTTGAAAAGAGTACGCAACATAGATTGTAAATAAAAATCACATGAAGGATCAGAAAAAAAAGACAAATTTATATTTACAAAAAAAAGAAAATATTGCTTAGATTGATACATGTATCTCACGATTGCACCGGTTGTTCCCCCACATCACGCCTATACCCGAACCCACGAGCCAGTCTCACAAGCATATAACGTATATTTAATCACGAGAAAAACCATGCGAATTTTGTATGAAGGGATTTCGGTTTAGAGTCGTATTCATACTGGAGTAGATTTCTCCTACAGTTCAACTCTGCAGGGGTTAGAAAGTGGCTGAAACATGTTTATGGTTTGGCAGTTAGTAAATAACTGATTCATTTTTGTACAATAACATATTCTGAAAAAGAACAATGTTCAATTAGCTTAGTTTATCAAATTTATTTTAGTTCGATTGCGAAACAAGTTATGATAACTTATATTAATCATTCTCGAAACCTCATTCCTGATGGAATCCATAGCCACGGGGGAGAGAGAGAAGAGGCAACGTGGAATTTAAATGCCTTGCCTAAGGGCACAATCGTAACGGGTCCAGCCGTGCTCGAATTCCGGTCTTTCGCACCTGAAGCGAACGCGCATCCACAGCGCTATCACGACTATCGACGCTGTTTGTTTAAGCGAATGGTAGCAGTCAGTTTCATATTTGACCGAGAGAATTTGCTGTTCAGTTTACAGGGGAAACTTACAGCTGAATGCGAACACATGATTTTAAACAAAAATATGTTTGGTATTCGGAAAAAAGGGGTTCCGGAGTTTTTTATAATGAACAAAAGAAGGGAAACATTCGGGACAAAGAAATATGTTCAGTTTAGAGGAATTCCCGATCCCGGAAAATAGTGTTTCGGTTTACAGAGTTTTTTTACACAATGAACAAAGAAGGGATACATTTGGGACAAAGAAATATGTTCAGTTGAGAGGAATTCCCGATCCTGGAAAATAGTGTTCCTGTTTACAGAGTTTTTTTACACAATGAACAAAGAAGGGATACATTCGGTACAACGACATGTGTTCGGCTTAGAGGAATTCCCCATTAGTGGGGTCATTGTTTTCAGGTGTGTCATTGTATTTGTATATATTTCAAGATGTAGATATATTTAGAGGTTATTAAACGGCTGCGGTGGGCCATTTGTGGATATTGGCGCACCCTATGGAGATATTGGCCCGAGGGCCAATGTCGGATAGGTGCGCCAATATCCACAAATGGCCCACCGCAGCCGTTTAATAACTTCTTTATTGCATACCTTAACGACCCCAAGAGACAACACTCTGTTAGACAACGACATTAGTGTGCTTCGGCGGCCATGTTTACACAATGTAGTTACTATGTTGTTGCTACCTGTGACACGTGCTTGTGATTCGTTCTCAGCGCGTGCCAATATCCGATATTGGGCCGACAGAGCCGAAAATCGAAATATATTGCCCGCGTCGACCAGATATTTTGCTTTTCTACCATTAAATGTGTTACTATTTATAGTAACGTATCCAATAAATTATCGTATTTAGCCTTTTGCCCATGGGGTAATATGCACAGTGTATGCTGCCAAGGCCGGTACACGTGTAGCATGAAATATGCAAATAATGCGGTATGAACACAGACTTGCCGCCGACGAGGACTACTCTAGGGAATGCTATTATTACATCTACCTTCGATAGGAAGTGCGTAATGGCAGTACAATTGTCAAATATCGCCTCATAGCAGTTGACATGTGGTACCAATTGGCACCAGGAAATAAGAATTGGCACTAAGAAATTGAGGTTCAGATAGTTGAGCTTTACATTCAGAGATTAGTACTGTGCGTATTAATTATTCAATCGTTTGACGTTATTTGTGGACATACATAGCTGCACGTAATGGTGATCAACCACGAGACAGCGTACTAGGTTATTATCAGGGCAGTTATGTTAACACAAACTCATCTGCTGCTTAATAGAAGAAGAAGACATTTTATTTTCCAATTTGAACTTAAAAGTTTATCAGTTTATAACAAATATATATACATATAAACATTCACCTGACAAATATGTTAATATGAGAAAATCATATACAGTATTGACACTACCTACTATACATATAATGGAAGTCGTGATAGCGCAGTGGATGCGCGTTCGCTTCAGGTGCGAAAGGTCCGGAGTTCGAGCCCCGCTGGAGCCGTTACGATTGTGCCCTTAGGCAAGGCATTTAAATTCCACGTTGCCTCTTCTCTCTCCCTCGTGGCGATGTATTCCATCAGGAATGAGGTCTCGAGAGTGATTAGTATAAGTTATAAGAACTTGTTTCGCAATCGAGCTAAGCAATAAATTTGTATAAACTAAGCATATGAGTACGACAATATGGAATCTGATTTAAAGTATCTCGTATAAATCCAAATAAAGGAGGTTTAAACTCAGTTTAAATAGTGTTATAATCATAAATACAGTCAAGTTACATATTCGATTGAATTAAACCACGGTATATACATGCTAGCTATGCACGTTCATGCAATGCATTTACGCACTCAGGTAATTAGTATACATGCTATATATTAGTTATATTATATTTCATAGTTCTGTGGGTCCTTTGCTGTATGTTCATGCTTATAATGGGTTCGACCTTTTATGGTCTGTGGATTTTGTTGGGTCCTTTGCTGTATGTTCATGCTTATAATGTGTTCGACCTTTTATGGTCTGTGGATTTTGTTGGACACTTTGCTGTTTGTTCATGCTTAAAATGAGTTCGACCTTTTATGTGCTGTGTATTTTGTTGGGCCCTTTGCTCTTTGTTCATGCTTATAATGGGTTCGACCTATAATGCAAGTGGTTTCGGTACCTCTTTTGTGTGTCGGATTTGGGTTGGAATGGTTCAACAGACGTACCCAACACTTACAAAATTGAAACTGTATGTTTTGATAAGTGTATATATGTTCGACTATTGATATAAGATTAACATGGGTTCCAAATGTTTCACTTATTACTTCTGGCAAACCGACATTGATATTCGAAACTGAATACCGCTCAATTAACGGTTTGTGTGTTAAAACACATAAATATATATATAGAGAATATTAGGTTACTGTCTTATAAATTTTAATTTATTAGGCGAGTCGGAGAAAAAATACAAGGCGAGGCTCTGCCGAGCCTTGTATTTTTTCGGAGACGAGCCTAATAAATTAAAATGTATAAGACAGTAACCTAATATTCTATTTATCCTACATTCTGAGTGTGCACCCGCCACAAAAACAAACACACTAGCCATGACAGCTTACAAACTCGCTACGCACTTGGTAATATGTTGCGCATTGATATTTCTATTTATAGATAAATGATAAATTACATTTCTCTGACAACAGTAGTTTCCAGAGGGGTCTCATCGAGTGCTGTTAATTCATCCCAAACAACCTGAAAGTTTGCCTGTACATGTCTTCTTGGGACATTTTCCAAACTCAGCAGACAACGCAATGTGACGACAGACGCTTTGTTTATTTACAAACCGTAATCTGGGTCATAAAAGTAGTATGTCACGAAAGCTTTATTAGGCACTGACTAATAAAGCAACATTTATTAGGCAGGCCGTTTTGGTACGTTATTTCGCATGAAGGTAGGATAAATATATATATTACTGACAAGTTAAAATATATCAACGTCAGTTTCCAGGCAAATATAAGTTATATGTATACAACATGTTTCTTGGAAGATAATCTATATGTTTATTTCCACAATAAATAACGTAATTTCTGAGTTTATTTAAGTTTAAGCTTTATTTATTTTACAACGACTGCGAAGCAAGTTTTAACAATAGCATATGTTTTATTGCAAAATCGGCAATAGCCTTGCCTTTGGCAATACAATATACATGCATACTAGTATACATGGCACGAGAAACAAAATGTAATATACACAAATTACATTAACAATAGGTTGACATCATGTTACTTAAAGCAACGATACACAAGCTAAGAAGCTATATTGGCAAAGAGCGAAACCAATTTGTCTTTTTTTGATAATACATATTAATATGTCCTTATGATAGCATATATATACATTCATTAATGTTAGTCACGTAATGTTTTCATATGATTTGTTCGTAGCTTAACGGAATTCTTAATATATTTAACAATATTTTACTATTCTTACTTTTCATAAGAGTAACATATTTATTCAAGGTAGGACAACTAGTTCTGCCTAAAAGTGTTAATTTTATTTCATTGTACATTATCAATATAAAATGGTATTCTGATTCAATAACGTTATTATTGCAACATTTACATAGTCTATTAACACGATAAATAGCATTGTAGCGACAAGTTTCAATAGTCAAATCATGACTGCTCAGCCTCAGTCTAGACAGCATAACCTGATGCGAGTTGTTTTTAACTTTATGTAAGTAGTTACCTAATTCAAAATTAGTTTTAAAACGTACATAGCGCTCAAGTTTGGGGGATTTAAGAACTTATATTAATCACTCTCGTTGGCGCGGATGAAAGCGTATATGCGGTCATTCGTGTGGGAGGAAACCGGAGTACTCGGAGAAAACATACCTGTCCGATCCGGCGACCACCGTACCATCTCACATACTTCCCGGTCCACGGATCGAACCCTGATTGCATTGGTGAGAAGCGAGCTCGCTAACCACTGCGCTAATCGGACAGTACTTCCCGTTGTGATTTTACTTCATATAATACATACAGTAAAAAAAAAAGCAAAAGTATACAATCTTAGAAAATCAAATATGAAGCTAAATAAGTCTGATACGTTTAGATTATTGTTTTAAATATGAAATAAATAATTCGCTTCAGCACTTAGAACCGCTATATTAACTTACATACAACAGAGACGGTTTTGAGTCATTTATTCTCATTCTTAGAATGTGTGTGTTGAAGCTTACAAAGGTCTGCCCACCCGAAGACGCCGTAAGTCGTTCACCATCGCCGACGCTTGACCCTGACGTGTATCACTCACATCATAACGATATAGTTTTGAGTTCCTAAGAGATTCATGTTGATTAAAAGAGTGCAAGTCGTGAAAACAGAGTGCTATCACGTTCGCTTAATGTGCGAAAGGCCTGGAGTTCGCGCCCTTCTGTAGCCGCTATGATTGTGCCCGTATAGGCAATGCGTTTCAATTCCACATTACCTCTTTTCTCTCCCTCGTGGTGATAGATACCATCAGGAGTGAGTCTCGAGAGTGATTAATATAACTTGTAGGAACCTTTCGCCATCGAGCTAAAATAAATATGTACATGCATTAACTAAAACAGTGCCTAAATTTAATATAATACTTATTATGATCTCAATATTGTGTGTTTTACGTTTATTTATCGTCGCTATCGGTTGCCCATATGAGCGACGCCTCCTGAGGAGAGTAGTCATTTTAGATGTTTGGAGAATAGTGCATGATACAGACAGAGACACATTCCATAGTATCATCTGGTTCTTTTACGTGCACGGTGTAAAGCACCGACACGAGACCTCGGTTTAAAGTCTCATCTGAAAAACTGTTAATTTGATTAGGGTCAGACGTGGGATCGAACCTGCGATCCCTTGATTACCAGTCCAGCGTGTTACCACTGAACTACATATCTCAAAAGTGTGTGTGTTTTACGTTTATTTATCGTCGCTACCGGTTGCCCATATGAGCGACGCCTCCTGAAGAGATTAGTTATTTTAGATGTTGGAGCATACAGACAGAGACCCATTCCAGAATCTCCTCTGGTTCTTTTAAGTGCACGGTGTAAAGCACCGACACGAGACCTCGGTTTAACGTCCCATCTGAAAGACTGTTAATTGTATTAGGGTCAGACGGGGGATCGAGCCTGCGATCCCTGGATTACTAGTCCAGCGTGTTACCACTGGACTACATATCCGTCTGTCTCAAATTCAACAATTGCATCGTTTATATATGTTTCCATTAATACTATATTTGCATATTGTTGTTGACGCGGAATGTGTGTCTAGACATCATTACGACTCGATTGTTACAGTCGGTTCGCACGTTGCTCGTTCATATGCACGGTTTTTGGAGTATATGGGTCCCATTTTAGATGACATCATGTGTGAGACAACTATATATTAAATTATGCCATGTCTTGTTTATCTCACTACACCGAATAAAGTTGGCATGTGTGAATACACGCGGAGACGATCCCCCGTCTGACCAATATTAACTGCTTCGATTGGATTATAAACCGAGGTCTCGTGTCGTTGTTTTACACAGTGCACGTAAAAGAAATAGAGGAGATTCTGGAATGGGTCTCGTTTGTGTCTGTATCATTGCACTATCCTCCAAAATCTAAAGTGATTAATCTCTTCAGGAGGCGTCGCTCATATTGGCAACCGGTAGCGACGATAAATAAACGTAACATAAACTAGCACACCCAAGCACGCACGTAATGCCGCGGCTGATCTTGATATATGATGTCTGCGCATTGCTTTGCGCTGAAAGAGTTAACTCGAATATAAACACCTAACCTTAATAAGTGTGTGTGTGTGTGTGTGTGTGTGTGTGTGTGTGTGTGTGTGTGTGTGTGTGTGTGTGTGTGTGTGTGTGTGTGTGTGTGTATGCGTGCGTGCGTGCTTTACGTTATTTGATCGTCGCTACCGGTTGACCATATGAGCAACGCTATAATATTTGCTATTCGGACAGGTGTTTCAGCTCCACGGTCTGAAGAGCAATCAGCATATAACCTGATCAGACGACACGTTCTGTTCTGTCTGATCAGATTCCCTGCTTTTTGCAGAGGCGCTTTTTTGGGGGCTCGAACACCGCACCTGAAGCGAACGCGCAATGTTGCTGCGCTATCACTTCCACTGGGGACGAAAGAGTGAGAATGTGTTTCGAGCTGGCCACATGTGCACAAGAGGAGACGATACAATGTTTTTTTGAGAACATATCGTCGGCTAGAGAATTACAGTGTGTTCAAAGTTAGTCGAGTGATGTAAACTTGAGGTTTCCGTTTTCCCGAGTAGAAATATGACAATACCTTATCTGGCGAAAATAAGTGCCTCTTAAATGATGAAACCGTAGGTGCATTTCTTGTGGATTATGAATGGTTGTTGAAAGTCCTTTTTGTTGAGGGGAGAAAAGATTCATAATAGAGCGCTGTTCGGGCTCTCGGCACTCTGATATCTTCTTGGTTACCCAAGTTGTAACTTTCATTTCGAGCGAGAGATGGACGTAGATCAGAAATGGATGATGGTGTTATGTTATGCATCATTTTATAGTAGAGTATAAGCTTGTGTGTGTGGCGTCATAACTCTAGTGTATCCCATCCAAACTCCTTAGGGAGCTTCTGTATCGAGACATGGTCAGTAGCACCAGTGACTATGCGAGCAACCTCGTATTGTATGAGTTCGAGCGATGTACACTTGCCAAAGATGACATCCCTGTATTGAAGAATTGGACGAATAAATGTAGTACAGTCAAACCTGTGTTAGTGGTCACCTCCATTAAGCAGCCAACCTGTATTAAGCAGCCAGTTTCCAGATTCCCAATTGGTTGTTTTATTATACATTTGACCTCTATTAAGCAGCCACCTGTGCTAAGCAGCCACTTTTTCTGACTCCCTTGGCTGGCTGCTTAAGACAGGTTTGACTGTATACATGGTTTCAAGGGATTGTCGATCGAGAACAAATTTAAGTTTCCGCATATTGGAAAATACATTAATGTTGTTTAAAAAAGTTTAGCACTTTTTATTAACATTGTACTCGTAAAACACTTGTTCAGTAGTGCCTTTCTGAACATGAGTACGACTGTTTAAATATGTATGTATGTATGTTCCTTTAATGTCAAAACCCTCGCGGGGACTTAGACATGTTTTCCTGGGCAGGCTTAGCCGACCTAAGCGATTAACCAGTATTAAGCAATGTGTGTGAGGTGCCTTGCTCAATGACACTACATACGTGGCCTGACCGAGTATCGAACCCGGGACCGTTGGATTCCAAATCCGACGCTCTACCACAAGACCACGGACGCCACACGCATGCATGCATGAACTAATAAACAAAACAAATTCCTGCAGTTTTTGTTGTTATGGTTACATTGTTTCCAAAAGTACATCTACTATTATTGACTGACACATTATTATAATCAATATTAGGATCTATTTAATTATCTATCTAGTTTTTTAAAACTATTATTTTACAATTGAAGCAAGTTCTAACAACTTATATTAATCACTCTCGTTGGCGCGGATGAAAGCGTAAATGTGGTCATTCGTGTGGGAGGAAACCGGAGTACCCGGAGAAAACCCACCTGTCCGATCTGGCGACCACCGTACCATCTCGCATTATTCCCGGTCCGAGGATCGACATCGGGTTACATTGTTGAGAAGCGCAACTTATATATATATATATACATTACATTACTGCCCAACAATCATTGTCTGATTATCACAGCCTACGCGGTAGAACAAATATCAGCCCCATTTCCTGTACTTGTTAAGAACCAGTACTCAAGTCTCCAACATCCGTAAGCGATTGATAAATTTCTCACATGTCATCCATCATTCACCACTTATCAGTGATAGAGAACGACCTCGCGACCTTTGTGATAGCGGTGAATGGTGACTTTTAAGAATGGGAGCTAGACAACTCGGACATACCGTCCTGTGTTTTACGTGTATTTATCACCGCTACCGGTTGCCCATATGAGCGACGCCTCCTGAAGAGATTAGCATTTAGATTATGGAGGATATTTGATTTAATAATATTTTATTGCATGTTTTGATGATGATTGAGCTTATTTACCTTCGCCTCCGACATTGCATGGTTTCTACTACTATATAAGTTTATTTAAAGTCGCCACCGCATAAATGCATGTGGGCGACTAAATTATCTAAGGTGATTAAATAGGTCTAAAAATAGTTAATAAACTATTAGAATTTCAATACTATGATGCTTAGAGGGCTAAGTGGGTTGCATTAATCTCAGAGTGTGTTCGGTTTTCATATATCCCACCCCCGCTCGCACACGATTGTGTACCAACGGGGGTCGGAGGTAGACCCGGTGAACAAATTACCCGGTGCAATTACTAATTCTAAGAAGATTTAGACATAAGTTGGTTAGTAAATTGTTTGTTAGTCCGTTCTATAGCCGATTTATACCGTATGTCCTTGGTGAGATAAAAACCGTGCAAATATTTGATTCTAGGTTGCATGTTTTAATAGATTACATTAGAATTATACATACAATGAAATACCTGGAAAACAGTTAGAAATTAAATTACAATTTATTATTATTGCTGTATACGATTTAATCTTGGGAAAAACCAAATGAGTCGGGCTACAAGCTATCACAACAGTATGTACAACCCTCCCCATGTTGGTGGATAGTGGGATGATACAGACAGAGACCCATTCCAGAATTCCCACTGTTTTTCTTTTACCTGCGTAGCCGACACGAGACCTCGGTTTAAAGTCCATCTGAAAAACTGTTAATTTTATTAGGGTCAGACGGGGATCTAACCTGCGATCCCTGGATTCCTAACCCAATGTGGACTACGTACCCGTCTGCAGGGACGTACCAGCCGCATGTTATAGCTTTATACTTTTAATCCAAATATGGGCCTCCAGTTACATGGGCCTCCTGTTTGTTTGTATTATTAATCAGATAGGTTGTTTCAGTCTGAAATAACATAAAGCCCCATTATGCGTTTACAATGAATGTGCTGCACATCTAGATATGATAAGGAACGGATGATTAGGTAGTGTGATTATTGTCTTATATTTTCATTTTTCAATAATTAATTATTACGGTAAAACCTAAATTTAGGAAAATATGGCCACCAACAAACCTGTCTTTGTGAAATTAGCATTTGCATATTACTTCCTTGTATGGGCATGCCTCTTCTCTCTCCTTCATGGCGATGGATTCCATCAGGAATGAGGTCTCGAGAGTGATTAATATAAGTTGAAAGAACTTGTTTCGCAATCGAGCTAAAATAAATTTGTATAAACTATGGGCATGTGTTAACAAAGTCGCCAATAACTCTGTAAATGGGCGTTTACGTAAGTTGACACTAGGATCAATTTGCATATGAATTATAGTATTATTTTTCGAAATGAAGTAGAAAGAAACGCACATAGGGACTTTAATGTTTGTTCTATATATGTGTCCGACTGAAAATAATGTTTATTGTATCGTGTACACCGTATGGTATGGCGTGATGTTGTGTGATGTTGTGTCGTGCCGTATTGTGTGGTATGTGGTATGGGTGTATGATGTGGTATTGTATGTGATGTTGTATTGTGTGTGTTGTGTGGTGCCGTATTGTTTGGTATGTGGTCTGGGTGTGTGATGTGGTATTATATGTGATGTTGTATTGTGTGGTGTTGTGTGGTGCCGTATTGTTTGGTATGTGGTCTGGGTGTGTGATGTGGTATTATATGTGATGTTGTATTGTGTGGTGTTGTGTGGTGCCGTATTGTTTGGTATGTGGTCTGGGTGTGTGATGTGGTATTATATGTGATGTTGTATTGTGTGGTGTTGTGTGGTGCCGTATTGTTTGGTATGTGGTCTGGGTGTGTGATGTGGTATTATATGTGATGTTGTATTGTGTGGTGTTGTGTGGTGCCGTATTGTTTGGTATGTGGTCTGGGTGTGTGATGTGGTATTATATGTGATGTTGTATTGTGTGGTGTTGTGTGGTGCCGTATTGTTTGGTATGTGGTCTGGGTGTGTGATGTGGTATTATATGTGATGTTGTATTGTGTGGTGTTGTGTGGTGCCGTATTGTTTGGTATGTGGTCTGGGTGTGTGATGTGGTATTATATGTGATGTTGTATTGTGTGGTGTTGTGTGGTGCCGTATTGTTTGGTATACGGTATGGTGTTTGATGTGATGTTGTATTGTGTGGTGTTGTGTGGTGCCGTATTGTTTGGTATGTGGTCTGGGTGTGTGATGTGGTATTATATATGATGTTGTATTGTGTGGTGTTGGTGGTGCCGTATTGTTTGGTATGTGGTATGGGTGTGTGATGTGGTATTATATGTGATGTTGTATTGTGTGGTGTTGTGTGGTGCCGTATTGTTTGGTATGTGGTCTGGGTGTGTGATGTAGTATTATATGTGATGTTGTATTGTGTGGTGTTGTGTGGTGCCGTATTGTTTGGTATATGGTCTGGGTGCATGGTGTGGTATTATATGTGATGTTGTATTGTGTGGTGTTGTGTGGTGACATATTGTTTGGTATGTGGTGTTGTGTTTGATGTGGTATTGTATGGTGTTGTGTGGTATTGTATGGTGTTGTGTGGTATTGTACTGTGTGGTATTGTATGGTGTTGTGTGGTATTGTATGGTGTTGTGTGGTATTGTACTGTGTGGTATTGTATGGTGTTGTGTGGTATTGTATGGTGTTGTGTGGTATTGTACTGTGTGGTATTGTATGGTGTTGTGTGGTATTGTATGGTGTTGTGTGGTATTGTACTGTGTGGTATTGTATGGTGTTGTGTGGTATTGTATGGTGTTGTGTGGTATTGTACTGTGTGGTATTGTATGGTGTTGTGTGGTATTGTATGGTGTTGTGTGGTATTGTACTGTGTGGTATTGTATGGAGTTGTGTGGTGTTGTGTTGTGTGGTATTGTATGGTATGGCAAAGTTGTGTGCAAACGAGACCACATACTACGCTTGTATTATATGTCTATTATTATCAGAATGAAACAATATGCACAGCCATCTGCACACATGTCTGGGTAATAAGCCAGAAATAGATGATCTGTCCAATTGGGCGACACAGGTAGCACAGGACATTTTGGGGTTGGGCTTTTTTGGAGGGGAATGGTGATGGAGTGTGGTTATTATGCGATGAGTGGAAGTCGTGATAGCGCAGTGGATGCGCGTTCGCTTCAGGTGCGAAAGGTCCGAAGTTCGTGCCCCACTGGAGCCTTTACGATTGTGCCCTTAGGCAAGGCATTTAAATTCCACGTTGCCTCTTCTCTCTCCCTCGTGGCGATGGATTCCATCAGGAATGAGGTCTCGAGAGTGATTTATATATGTTGAAATAACTTGTTTCGCAATTGAGCTAAAATAAATTTGTATAAACTATTATGCGATGGCTGCGATTGCACATGTGTGTACCATGCGTGCAACATCTTAACTAGGCGCTAAAGTCAAAATAAAAAATAAGTCCATTGCAACAATCGTAAATTCCACATTGCCTCTTTGTTCTCCCTCATGGTGATGGATTCCATCAGGAGTGAGTGAGGTATTGAGAGCGATTGATCTAACGTTGTATAAACATGTTTCGCAATCCAGCTATAAATAAATGTGTATATATTAACGTCATATCTACTGAAATCGCACTCGAAGGAATACAAACGATTTTCATTTCTTTCTATTTCAGCCAAACTGGACAACGTTAAAACCTACATGTCATTACGTCGTGTTCCGCTGAGACTCCAAGATCGTGTGATAAAATGGTTTGACTATTTGTGGATGTGTAACAAATCAACGGACGAGGAGAAGACGCTCGGTCTTCTGCCGGATAAATTAAAGGCTGAAATAGCTATACATGTGCATTTGGATACGTTAAAAAGAGTAGAAATATTTCAGCAAACGGAGGCTGGATTTCTTTGTGAACTCGTGCTGAGGCTCAATCCTGTACTCTTCTCACCTGGGGATTATATATGCAGAAAAGGTAGGACATTATGTCGTATTTTCTCACCTGGGGATTATATATGCAGAAAAGGTAGGACATTATGTCGTATTATCTCACCTGGGGATTATATATGCAGAAAAGGTAGGACATTATGTCGTATTATCTCACCTGTGGATTATATATGCAGCAAAGTTAGGACATTATGTCTTATTATCTCACCTGGGGATTATATATGCAGAAAAGGTAGGACATTATGTCGTATTATCTCACCTGGGGATTATATATGCAGAAACGGTAGGAGATTGTGACGTATTATCACACCTGGGGATTATATATGCAGAAAAGGTAGGACATTATGTCGTATTATCTCACCTGGGGATTATATATGCAGAAAAGGTAGGACATTATGTCGTATTATCGCACATGTTGATTATATATGCAGAAACGGTAGGAGATTGTGTCGTATTATCACACCTGGGGATTATATATGCAGAAAAGGTAGGACATTATGTCGTATTTTCTCACCTGGGGATTATATATGCAGAAAAGGTAGGACATTATGTCGTATTTTCTCACCTGTGGATTATATATGCAGATAAGGTAGGACATTATGTCGTATTATCACACCTGGGGATTATATATGCAGAAAAGGTAGGACATTATGTCGTATTATCTCACCTGGGGATTATATATGCAGAAAAGGTAGGACATTATGTCGTATTATCTCACCTGGGGATTATATATGCAGAAAAGGTAGGACATTATGTCGTATTATCTCACCTGGGGATTATATATGCAGAAAAGGTAGGACATTATGTCGTATTATCTCACATGTTGATTATATATGCAGAAACGGTAGGAGATTGTGTCGTATTATCACACCTGGGGATTATATATGCAGAAAAGGTAGGACATTATGTCGTATTATCTCACCTGTGGATTATATATGCAGAAAAGGTAGGACATTATGTCTTATTATCTCACCTGGGGATTATATATGCAGAAAAGGTAGGACATTATGTCGTATTATCTCAACTGGGGATTATATATGCAGAAACGGTAGGAGATTGTGTCTTATTATCACACCCGGGGATTATATATGCAGAAACGGTAGGAGATTATGTCGTATTATCTCACCTGTGGATTATATATGCAGAAACGTTAGGACATTATGTCGTATTATCTCACCTGGGGATTATTTATGCAGAAAAGGTAGGACATTATGTCGCATTATCTCACCTGTGGATTATATATGCAGCAAAGTTAGGACATTATGTCGTATTATCTCACCTGGGGATTATATATGCAGAAAAGGTAGGACATTATGTCGTATTATCTCACCTGGGGATTATATATGCAGAAAAGGTAGGACATTATGTCGTATTATCTCACCTGTGGATTATATATGCAGCAAAGTTAGGACATTATGTCTTATTATCTCACCTGGGGATTATATATGCAGAAAAGGTAGGACATTATGTCGTATTATCTCACATGTTGATTATATATGCAGAAACGGTAGGAGATTGTGTCGTATTATCACACCTGGGGATTATATATGCAGAAAAGGTAGGACATTATGTCGTATTATCTCACCTGTGGATTATATATGCAGAAAAGGTAGGACATTATGTCTTATTATCTCACCTGGGGATTATATATGCAGAAAAGGTAGGACATTATGTCGTATTATCTCAACTGGGGATTATATATGCAGAAACGGTAGGAGATTGTGTCTTATTATCACACCCGGGGATTATATATGCAGAAACGGTAGGACATTATGTCGTATTATCTCACCTGGGGATTATATATGCAGAAAAGGTAGGACATTATGTCGTATTATCTCACCTGTGGATTATATATGCAGAAAAGGTAGGACATTATGTCGTATTATCTCACCTGTGGATTATATATGCAGAAAAGGTAGGACATTATGTCGTATTATCTCACATGTTGATTATATATGCAGAAACGGTAGGAGATTGTGTCGAATTATCACACCTGGGGATTATATATGCAGAAAAGGTAGGACATTATGTCGTATTATCTCACCTGGGGATTATATATGCAGAAAAGGTAGGACATTATGTCGCATTATCTCACCTGTGGATTATATATGCAGAAAAGTTAGGACATTATGTCGTATTATCTCACCTGGGGATTATATATGCAGAAAAGTTAGGACATTATGTCGTATTTTCTCACATGGGGATTATATATGCAGAAACGTTAGGACATTATGTCGTATTATCTCACCTGGGGATTATATATGCAGAAAAGGTAGGACATTATGTCGTATTATCTCACCTGGGGATTATATATGCAGATAAGGTAGGACATTATGTCGTATTATCACACCTGGGGATTATATATGCAGAAAAGGTAGGACATTATGTCGTATTATCTCACCTGGGGATTATATATGCAGAAAAGGTAGGACATTATGTCGTATTATCTCACCTGGGGATTATATATGCAGAAAAGGTAGGAGATTGTGTCGTATTATCTCACATGTTGATTATATATGCAGAAACGGTAGGAGATTGTGTCTTATTATCACACCCGGGGATTATATATGCAGAAAAGGTAGGACATTATGTCGTATTATCTCACCTGTGGATTATATATGCAGAAACGTTAGGACATTATGTCGTATTATCTCACCTGGGGATTATATATGCAGAAAAGGTAGGACATTATGTCGCATTATCTCACCTGTGGATTATATATGCAGCAAAGTTAGGACATTATGTCGTATTATCTCACCTGGGGATTATATATGCAGATAAGGTAGGACATTATGTCGTATTATCACACCTGGGGATTATATATGCAGAAAAGGTAGGACATTATGTCGTATTATCTCACCTGGGGATTATATATGCAGATAAGGTAGGACATTATGTCGTATTATCACACCTGGGGATTATATATGCAGAAAAGGTAGGACATTATGTCGTATTATCTCACCTGGGGATTATATATGCAGATAAGGTAGGACATTATGTCGTATTATCACACCTGGGGATTATATATGCAGAAAAGGTAGGACATTATGTCGTATTATCTCACCTGGGGATTATATATGCAGATAAGGTAGGACATTATGTCGTATTATCACACCTGGGGATTATATATGC
>CM026389.1:36229122-36248397 GCA_014843695.1 Archivesica marissinica | reverse complement strand
TACCTATTTGTATACCTTGTACATTAACGTACATGTATAACCATATACCTATTTGTATACCTTGTACATTAATGTACATGTATAACCATATACCTATTTGTATACCTTGTACATTAATGTACATGTATAACCATATACCTATTTGTATACCTTGTACATTAATGTACATGTATAGCCATATACCTATTTGTATACCTTGTACATTAATGTACATGTATAACCATATACCTATTTGTATACCTTGTACATTAATGTACATGTATAACCATATTCCTATTTGTATACCTTGTACATTATTGTATATACATATTTGTATACCTTGTACATTAACGTACATGTATAACCATATACCTATTTGTATACCTTGTACATTAACGTACATGTATAACCATATACCTATTTGTATACCTTGTACATTAATGTACATGTATAACCATATACCTATTTGTATACATTGTACATTAATGTACATGTATAACCATATACCTATTTGTATACCTTTTACATTAACGTACATGTATAACCATATACCTATTTGTATACCTTGTACATTAATGTACATATCAACGACAATGATAATACATAATCACATATAACATACAACGACATACATAATACATAATCACATATAACATACAACGACATATATAATACATAATCACATATAACATACAACGACATACATAATACATAATCATATATAACATACAACGACATATATAATAATCACATATAACATACAACGACATACATAACATAATCACATATAACATACAACGACATACATAATACATAATCACATATAACATACAACGACATACATAATACATAATCACATATAACATACAACGACATACATAATACATAATCACATATAACATACAACGACATACATAATACATCACATATAACATACAACGACATACATAATACATCACATATAACATACAACGACATACATAATACATCACATATAACATACAACGACATACATAATACATAATCACATATAACATACAACGACATACATAATACATAATACAATCACATATAACATACAACGACATATATAATACATAATCACATATAACATACAACGACATACATAATACATAATCACATATAACATACAACGACATACATAATACATAATCACATATAACATACAACGACATACATAATACATAATCACATATAACATACAACGACATACATAATACATAATCACATATAACATACAACGACATACATAATACATCACATATAACATACAACGACATACATAATACATATAACATACAACGAATACATAATCACATATAACATACAACAATATACATAATCACATATAACATACAACGATATACATAATCACATATAACATACAACGACATACATAATACATAATCACATATAACATACAACGATATACATAATCACATATAACATACAACGATATACATAATCACATATAACATACAACGACATACATAATACATAATCACATATAACATACAACGACATACATAATACATAATCACATATAACATACAACGACATACATAATACATAATCACATATAACATACAACGACATACATAATACATAATCACATATAACATACAACGACATACATAATACATAATCACATATAACATACAACGACATACATAATCACATATAACATACAACGATATACATAATCACATATAACATACAACGACATACATAATACATAATCACATATAACATACAACGATATACATAATCACATATAACATACAACGATATACATAATCACATATAACATACAACGACATACATAATACATAATCACATATAACATACAACGACATACATAATACATAATCACATATAACATACAACGACATACATAATACATAATCACATATAACATACAACGATATACATAATACATAATCACATATAACATACAACGACATACATAATACATAATCACATATAACATACAACGACATACATAATCACATATAACATACAACGATATACATAATCACATATAACATACAACGACATACATAATACATAATCACATATAACATACAACGACATACATAATACATCACATATAACATACAACGACATACATAATACATAATCACATATAACATACAACGACATACATAATACATCACATATAACATACAACGACATACATAATCACATATAACATACAACGACATACATAATACATAATCACATATAACATACAACGACATACATAATACATAATCACATATAACATACAACGACATACATAATACATCACATATAACATACAACGACATACATAATACATAATCACATATAACATACAACAACATACATAATACATCACATATAACATACAACGACATATATAATACATAATCACATATAACATACAACAACATGCATAATACATAATCACATATAACATACAACGACATATATAATACATAATCACATATAACATACAACAACATATATAATACATAATCACATATAACATACAACAACATGCATAATACATAATCACATATAACATACAACGACATATATAATACATAATCACATATAACATACAACAACATGCATAATACATCACATATAACATACAACGACATATATAATACATAATCACATATAACATACAACAACATGCATAATACATAATACAAAGGATCAAGTAGGAAGCTAAAACTAGCTTATATAAAAACTGTTTCCTTGTATTGTTTTAAAATGCAACGTAAACCAGCCGGCAACAACATAAAAAGTAGCATTAGGAATGTGATGAAATGAAGTACAATATTGCTATGTAGTCTCAGGATTACAAAAGTGGGTCACTGCCATAGGCATTAAGTTTGAGACAAGCAAATAAGTAACTGTGTTAAGGAACCTGGAACCTTGATTTCAATAATATTCCACATAATCAACTGAACCCCAATATCCCAAATATTTCCCATCTCACACTTCTAATATAGAGACCAATAGTTGTATCACTTCCACTGTCATATACATGTGAATAACGGCGATGCCATTATTATGATGTACGACGACGTTTAGGTTATATATTGTCGATAGCGGTTGCCCATATGAATGGGTCTTTGTCTGTATCATTGCCATATCCCCCAACATTAAACATGTCTAATCTCTCTCCAGGAGGCGTCGCTCAAATTGGCAACCGGTAGTGACGATAAATAAACGCAAAACACATAAGTATGCACCGTTCTACACCATTTTCAAACCAATTCTGGTCCGATGCAACAATCTCAATATTTCACTATTGAATAGTGTCTCCTGTGCTGTGCTTAATTGGATAAAACATCACAATGTTGGCGGTTTGGTCTATGGGGACAAACTATCTCATACAGTTTTCTTAAAACACTGATTATGTCTGATTGATGCGCGTTTTCTTTAACATTCATAAAACTAATTGACATTTGACTGGCATCTGACCAAATTATTTCAAAGGGCCTGTCGTATGTGATTATGGGTAATGTCCGTGTGTGCATCTAGTAAGTCTCCATACGGTATAAGCATGTATTCGTGGTTTCATGCGAGTTGTCAGACACAACAGTTATCTGCTATGATGCACAGTTGAGTTCTACTAGTTCGTAACCCTAAACCTAACCCTAACCATGAAGCCGCGAAACAACGCCATGGGAAATATAGAACATCGCATGAAATGGGAAACACGTCATGTTAGCGTTGTGGCTTTCTAGCGTTAATTGTTGAATGTCCTGTTTCGTCTTTTCTGGAGTTCATTGTTTTGCATTGATAGTTCTTTGCTTGTGTTTTAGTTACTTACGCATATTTGGCATGGCGCGATTTAATTAAATTACACATTAATTCTTTTCTCTCCATATCTCCATCTCTCCAGTATGGTTATGCATAATTCCACCAGGAATGGGGCCATCGAGAGAGATTATGCTAAGATTACATCAAGAATGAGGTCTCGAGACCGATTAAGTGTGGCGTCCGTGGTCCGGTGGTAGAGAGTCGGATTTGGAATCGAACGGTCCCGGGTTCGATACTCGGTCAGGCCACGTATGTAGTGTCATTGAGCAAGGCACCTCACACACATTGCTTAGTACTGGTTAACCACTTAGGTCGGCTAAGCCTGCCCAGGAAAGCATGTCTAGGTTCCCGCAATGACATTAATGGAACATACATACAAGCTAAGATTACATCAGGAATGAGATCTCGAGAGCGATTCATCTAATTGTTGTCAAAACTTAATTGATTCGTAATTGAGCTACAGTATGTATTGTAAATCATAAATCTATTATATCACATATAACAATATACATAACATATAATGCAAAAGGACCAAGTTTGTGTGTGGTTTACGTTTATTTATCGTCGCTACCGGTTGACCATATGAGCGACGCCTCCTGAAGAGATAAGTCATTTTAGAATTTTGGAGGATAGTGCAATGATACAGAGAGAGACTTATTCCAGAGTCTCCTCTGGTTCTTTTACGTGCACGATGTAAAGCACCGACACGAGACCACGGTTTAAAGTCCCATCTGAAAGACTGTTAATTTTATTAGTGTCAGACGGGGGGATCGAACATGCGATCCCTGGATTACCAGTCCAGCGTGTTACCACAGGACAACAGATCCGTCCAGGATCAAGTAGGAGGCTAAACGTAGCTGTTATAACGTTTTCTTGTATTGTTTTTAAATGCAACGTATAACAACCGGCAAATAGATAACGAATAGCATTAGGAATGTACACTGTTATTATGCAGTTTCATGTTTGGAACAATGTCATAGCCAAATCAATATCATAGAACAGTGTGCTTTTATCCAAGTACAACATTTGCAGATCAGTCATATTCCCCATTTTTGTGGATTTATTTTAGCAGTTGGTTATTGATTGTTCAAGTGCGTATTGTATTTATGGAATGCAATCTAGTGTATGATAGCACTGTGATCGCACAGTGGTAGAGCGTTCGCGCCCAGCTGTAGCCGTTATGATTGTGTCCTTAGGCAAGGCGTTTTAATTCCACATTACATTTTCTCTCACCCTGATGGCAATGTATTCCACCAGGAATGAGATCTCGAGTAAAAGTTGTTTCGCAATCGAGGTCAAATAAATGTGTATAAACTATGCTATACAGACATATAATAGAGAACGATATACTTAGACTGGCTGGTAGAGACTTGTAACTGGATTTGTTTTTCTATGTTTGGCGTATAATAATGATTTCAAATCCGAACTTAAGAATCCTGTAAAGTTATAAACGCTTGTGCATGTCAATACTTGTAAGCCCACTAAGTGCCCCTGTGATGGTGACGTCCACTATAACACACGTCTAGTGAGAGTGTGCTTTACGTTTATGTATCGTCGCTACCGGTTGCCCATATGAGCGACGCCTCCTGAAGAGATTAGTCATTTTAGTTGTTGGAGGATAGTGCAATCATACAGACAGAGATCCATTCCAGTGTCTCCTCTGGTTCTTTTACGTGCACGGTGTAAAGCACCGACACGAGACCTCGGTCTAAAGTCCCATCTGAAAGACTGTTAACACTATTAGGGTCAGACGGGGGTTCGAACCTGTGAGACAGTTTGTATGCGCTTATGTAGGCCTAGCATCGCCCCATTGTTAATCTGAGCGACTAATCTAGAAGTATATTATTATAAATTAGTCATTTTACGTTTTGGTGGATAGTGAAAGACTTCATGGTTAACATATTGTTCAGTCTGTTAGATCATGCATTCTAACAGCTAGGCATTGTGTCTGTATTAGATCATGCATTCTAACAGCTAGGCATTGTGTCTGTATTAGATCATGCATTCTAACAGCTAGGCATTGTGTCTGTATTAGATCATGCATTATAACAGCTAGGCATTGTGTCTGTATTAGATCATGCATTCTAACAGCTAGGCATTGTGTCTGTATTAGATCATGCATTATAACAGATAGGCATTGTGTATGTATTAGATCATGCATTCTAACAGCTAGGCATTGTGTCTGTATTAGATCATACATTCTAACAGCTAGGCATTGTGTCTGTATTAGATCATGCATTCTAACAGCTAGGCATTGTGTCTGTATTAGATCATGCATTCTAACAGCTAGGCATTGTGTCTGTATTAGATCATGCATTCTAACAGCTAGGCATTGTGTATGTATTAGATCATGCATTCTAACAGCTAGGCATTGTGTCTGTATTAGATCATACATTCTAACAGCTAGGCATTGTGTATGTATTAGATCATACATTCTAACAGCTAGGCATTGTGTCTGTATTAGATCATGCATTCTAACAGCTAGGCATTGTGTCTGTATTAGATCATGCATTCTAACAGCTAGGCATTGTGTATGTATTAGATCATGCATTCTAACAGCTAGGCATTGTGTCTGTAGATCATGCATTCTAACAGCTAGGCATTGTGTCTGTATTAGATCATGCATTCTAACAGCTAGGCATTGTGTCTGTATTAGATCATACATTCTAACAGCTAGGCATTGTGTCTGTATTAGATCATGCATTCTAACAGCTAGGCATTGTGTCTGTATTAGATCATGCATTCTAACAGCTAGGCATTGTGTCTGTATTAGATCATGCATTCTAACAGCTAGGCATTGTGTATGTATTAGATCATGCATTCTAACAGCTAGGCATTGTGTCTGTATTAGATCATGCATTCTAACAGCTAGGCATTGTGTCTGTATTAGATCATGCATTCTAACAGCTAGGCATTGTGTCTGTATTAGATCATGCATTCTAACAGCTAGGCATTGTGTCTGTATTAGATCATGCATTCTAACAGCTAGGCATTGTGTCTGTATTAGATCATGCATTCTAACAGCTAGGCATTGTGTCTGTATTAGATCATGCATTCTAACAGCTAGGCATTGTGTCTGTATTATATCATGCATTCTAACAGCTAGGCATTGTGTCTGTATTATATCATACATTCTAGCATAGCTAGGCATTGTGTCTGTATTATATCATACATTCTAGCATAGCTAGGCATTGTGTCTGTATTATATCATGCATTCTAACAGCTAGGCATTGTGTATGTATTAGATCATACATTATAATATAGCTACGCATTGTGTCTGTATTAGATCATACATTATAATATAGCTACGCATTGTGTCTGTATTAGATCATACATTATAATATAGCTAGGCATTGTGTCTGTATTAGATCATACATTCTAGCATAGCTAGGCATTGTGTCTGTATTAGATCATACATTCTAGCATAGCTACGCATTGTGTCTGTATTAGATCATACATTCTAACGCAGCTAGGCATTGTGTCTGTATTAGGTCATACATTCTAACATAGCTAGGCATTGTGTCTGTATTAGATCATACATTCTAACAGCTAGGCATTGTGTCTGTATTAGATCATACATTCTAACAGCTAGGCATTGTGTCTGTATTATATCATACATTCTGGCATAGCTACGCATTGTGTCTGTATTAGATCATACATTCTAGCATAGCTAGGCATTGTGTCTGTATTAGATCATACATTCTAGCATAGCTACGCATTGTGTCTGTATTAGATCATACATTCTAGCATAGCTAGGCATTGTGTCTGTATTAGATCCTACATTCTAACATAGCTACGCATTGTGTCTGTATTATATCATACATTCTAGCATAGCTATGCATTGTGTCTGTATTATATCATACATTCTAGCATAGCTAGGCATTGTGTCTGTATTATATCATACATTCTAACATAGCTAGGCATTGTGTCTGTATTAGATCCTACATTCTAGCATAGCTAGGCATTGTGTCTGTATTAGATCCTACATTATAGCATAGCTAGGCATTGTGTCTGTATTAGATCATACATTCTAGCATAGCTAGGCATTGTGTCTGTATTAGATCATACATTCTAGCATAGCTAGGCATTGTGTCTGTATTATATCATACATTCTGGCATAGCTACGCATTGTGTCTGTATTAGATCATACATTCTAGCATAGCTAGGCATTGTGTCTGTATTAGATCATACATTCTAGCATAGCTACGCATTGTGTCTGTATTAGATCATACATTCTAGCATAGCTAGGCATTGTGTCTGTATAAGATCCTACATTCTAACATAGCTACGCATTGTGTCTGTATTATATCATACATTCTAGCATAGCTATGCATTGTGTCTGTATTATATCATACATTCTAGCATAGCTAGGCATTGTGTCTGTATTATATCATACATTCTAACATAGCTAGGCATTGTGTCTGTATTAGATCCTACATTCTAGCATAGCTACGCATTGTGTCTGTATTAGATCCTACATTCTAGCATAGCTAGGCATTGTGTCTGTATTAGATCCTACATTCTAGCATAGCTAGGCATTGTGTCTGTATTAGATCATACATTCTAGCATAGCTAGGCATTGTGTCTGTATTAGATCATACATTCTAGCATAGCTAGGCATTGTGTCTGTATTATATCATACATTCTAGCATAGCTAGGCATTTTGTCTGTATTAGATCATACATTCTAGCATAGCTAGGCATTGTGTCTGTATTAGATCATACATTCTAGCATAGCTAGGCATTGTGTCTGTATTAGATCATACATTCTAGCATAGCTACGCATTGTGTCTGTATTAGATCATACATTCTAACAGCTAGGCATTGTGTCTGTATTAGATCATACATTCTAGCATAGCTAGGCATTGTGTCTGTATTAGATCATACATTCTAACAGCTAGGCATTGTGTCTGTATTAGATCATACATTCTAGCATAGCTACGCATTGTGTCTGTATTAGATCATACATTCTAGCATAGCTAGGCATTGTGTCTGTATTAGATCATAATTCTAACAGCTAGGCATTGTGTCTGTGTTAGATCATACATTATAACATAGCTATGCATTGTGTCTGTATTAGATCATACATTATAACATAGCTACGCATTGTGTCTGTATTAGATCATACATTCTAGCATAGCTAGGCATTGTGTCTGTATTAGATCATACATTCTAGCATAGCTAGGCATTGTGTCTGTATTAGATCATACATTCTAGCATAGCTAGGCATTGTGTCTGTATTAGATCATACATTCTAACAGCTAGGCATTGTGTCTGTATTAGATCATACATTATAACATAGCTAGGCATTGTGTCTGTATTAGATCATACATTATAATATAGCTAGGCATTGTGTCTGTATTAGATCATACATTATAACATAGCTAGGCATTGTGTCTGTATTAGATCATACATTCTGGCATAGCTACGCATTGTGTCTGTATTAGATCATACATTCTAGCATAGCTAGGCATTGTGTCTGTATTAGATCATACATTCTAGCATAGCTACGCATTGTGTCTGTATTAGATCATACATTCTAGCATAGCTAGGCATTGTGTCTGTATTAGATCCTACATTCTAACATAGCTACGCATTGTGTCTGTATTATATCATACATTCTAGCATAGCTATGCATTGTGTCTGTATTATATCATACATTCTAGCATAGCTAGGCATTGTGTCTGTATTATATCATACATTCTAACATAGCTAGGCATTGTGTCTGTATTAGATCCTACATTCTAGCATAGCTAGGCATTGTGTCTGTATTATATCCTACATTCTAGCATAGCTAGGCATTGTGTCTGTATTAGATCCTACATTCTAGCATAGCTAGGCATTGTGTCTGTATTAGATCATACATTCTAGCATAGCTAGGCATTGTGTCTGTATTAGATCATACATTCTAGCATAGCTAGGCATTGTGTCTGTATTATATCATACATTCTAGCATAGCTAGGCATTTTGTCTGTATTAGATCATACATTCTAGCATAGCTAGGCATTGTGTCTGTATTAGATCATACATTCTAGCATAGCTAGGCATTGTGTCTGTATTAGATCATACATTCTAGCATAGCTACGCATTGTGTCTGTATTAGATCATACATTCTAACAGCTAGGCATTGTGTCTGTATTAGATCATACATTCTAGCATAGCTAGGCATTGTGTCTGTATTAGATCATACATTCTAACAGCTAGGCATTGTGTCTGTATTAGATCATACATTCTAGCATAGCTACGCATTGTGTCTGTATTAGATCATACATTCTAGCATAGCTAGGCATTGTGTCTGTATTAGATCATAATTCTAACAGCTAGGCATTGTGTCTGTGTTAGATCATACATTATAACATAGCTATGCATTGTGTCTGTATTAGATCATACATTATAACATAGCTACGCATTGTGTCTGTATTAGATCATACATTCTAGCATAGCTAGGCATTGTGTCTGTATTAGATCATACATTCTAGCATAGCTAGGCATTGTGTCTGTATTAGATCATACATTCTAGCATAGCTAGGCATTGTGTCTGTATTAGATCATACATTCTAGCATAGCTAGGCATTGTGTCTGTATTAGATCATACATTCTAGCATAGCTAGGCATTGTGTCTGTATTATATCATACATTCTAGCATAGCTAGGCATTGTGTCTGTATTAGATCATACATTCTAGCATAGCTAGGCATTGTGTCTGTATTAGATCATACATTCTAGCATAGCTAGGCATTGTGTCTGTATTAGATCATACATTCTAGCATAGCTAGGCATTGTGTCTGTATTAGATCATACATTCTAGCATAGCTAGGCATTGTGTCTGTATTAGATCATACATTATAACATAGCTAGGCATTGTGTCTGTATTAGATCATACATTATAACATAGCTAGGCATTGTGTCTGTATTAGATCATACATTATAATATAGCTAGGCATTGTGTCTGTATTAGATCATACATTCTAACATAGATAGGCATTGTGTCTGTATTAGATCATACATTCTAGCATAGCTAGGCATTGTGTCTGTATTAGATCATACATTCTAACAGCTAGGCATTGTGTCTGTATTAGATCATACATTATAACATAGCTAGGCATTGTGTCTGTATTAGATCATACATTATAATATAGCTAGGCATTGTGTCTGTATTAGATCATACATTATAACATAGCTAGGCATTGTGTCTGTATTAGATCATACATTCTAGCATAGCTAGGCATTGTGTCTGTATTAGATCATACATTCTAACAGCTAGGCATTGTGTCTGTATTAGATCATACATTATAACATAGCTAGGCATTGTGTCTGTATTAGATCATACATTATAATATAGCTAGGCATTGTGTCTGTATTAGATCATACATTATAACATAGCTAGGCATTGTGTCTGTATTAGATCATACATTATAACATAGCTAGGCATTGTGTCTGTATTAGATCATACATTCTAGCATAGCTAGGCATTGTGTCTGTATTAGATCATACATTCTAGCATAGCTAGGCATTGTGTCTGTATTAGATCATACATTCTAACAGCTAGGCATTGTGTCTGTATTAGATCATACATTCTAACAGCTAGGCATTGTGTCTGTATTAGATCATACATTATAATATAGCTACGCATTGTGTCTGTATTAGATCATACATTATAACATAGCTAGGCATTGTGTCTGTATTAGATCATACATTATAACATAGCTAGGCATTGTGTCTGTATTAGATCATACATTCTAGCATAGCTAGGCATTGTGTCTGTATTAGATCATACATTCTAGCATAGCTAGGCATTGTGTCTGTATTAGATCATACATTATAACATAGCTAGGCATTGTGTCTGTATTAGATCATACATTCTAGCATAGCTAGGCATTGTGTCTGTATTAGATCATACATTCTAACATAGCTAGGCATTGTGTCTGTATTAGATCATACATTCTAGCATAGCTTGGCATTGTGTCTGTATTAGATCATACATTCTAGCATAGCTAGGCATTGTGTCTGTATTAGATCCTACATTCTAGCATAGCTAGGCATTGTGTCTGTATTAGATCATACATTCTAGCATAGCTAGGCATTGTGTCTGTATTATATCATACATTCTAGCATAGCTAGGCATTGTGTCTGTATTAGATCATACATTCTAGCATTGCTAGGCATTGTGTCTGTATTAGATCATACATTCTAGCATTGCTAGGCATTGTGTCTGTATTAGATCATACATTCTAGCATAGCTAGGCATTGTGTCTGTATTAGATCATACATTCTAGCATAGCTAGGCATTGTGTCTGTATTATACCATACATTCTAGCATAGCTAGGCATTGTGTCTGTATTAGATCCTACATTCTAGCATAGCTAGGCATTGTGTCTGTATTAGATCCTACATTCTAGCATAGCTAGGCATTGTGTCTGTATTATATCGTACATTCTAGCATAGCTAGGCATTGTGTCTGTATTAGATCATATATTCTAGCATTGCTAGGCATTGTGTCTGTATTAGATCATACATTCTAGCATAGCTAGGCATTGTGTCTGTATTAGATCATACATTCTAGCATAGCTAGGCATTGTGTCTGTATTATATCATACATTCTAGCATAGCTAGGCATTGTGTCTGTATTAGATCATACATTCTAGCATTGCTAGGCATTGTGTCTGTATTAGATCATACATTCTAGCATTGCTAGGCATTGTGTCTGTATTAGATCATACATTCTAGCATTGCTAGGCATTGTGTCTGTATTCACAAAGAAGAACATTAAATAAAACAGTGTTTAACGAGTTCCGTCAAACTACATGTATACGTCATTTTACAAGCATTATTGATTTGTGACGTCATTTACGCACTATATAATTAATACAAACTGTGCGCGCTAACTGTGAACTCCTAACCATTATTCATTCACCGTTAAATAACTCAAAAACAAATAGTATTTCTTAATCATAGTAGAATTGAAATATAATATACCTTAAATTTAATTTCTGACGGAAGATGTTTAAGCCATCATTTTAATGTAAGGATTCCGTTATCAAATATCAAAGGTTATGCAGTAAGTTATTCTTGCTCCATACATGGTAGGCTTTTATTATTATTATTATATTAGCAACTACACACATGTGGAAGTCGTGATAGCGCAGTGGTAGCACGTTCGCTTCAAGTGCGAAAGACCCGGAGTTCGAGCCACTCTGGAGCCGTTACGACTGTGCCCTTAGGCAATGCATTTAAAATCCACATTGCCTATACTCTCTCCCTCGTGGCGATGGATTCCATCAGGAATGAAGTCTGATTAATATAAGTTGTAAGTTTAAACTTTATTTACAACGATATCGAAGCATGTTCTAACAACTTATAGTAATCACTCTCGTTCGCACATATGAAAGCGTAACATTTTAATGTGATCATTCGTGTGGGAGGAAACCGGAGTACACGAAGAAAACCCACCTGTCCGAGCTGACGACCACCGTACCATCTCACATACTTCTCTGTCCGATGATCGAACCCGTGTTGCATTGGTGAGAAGCGAGTATGCTAACCACTGCGTCAATAAGTTGTAAGAAATGGTCACACAATCAAGCTAAAATAAATTTGTATAAAATAATTACAGTGAAACATGTGTTACTGGTTACCTCCATTACGAAACCAACCTCTATTAAGCAGCCAGTTTCCTGATTCCCAATATGTTGATTTAGTATAGAGTTGACCTCCATTAAGCAGCCACCCATGCTTAGTAGCCACTGTCTGTGATTTCCTTGACTGGCTGCTTAAGACAAGTTTGACTATACACGCATAGCCAATCAGTCTTGTAATCGTCAAAGAAAGATTTACTTTTGTTTCGCAATAATATCTTTCTTTTTAAGATAACAGTTCAAATTCCATGCCCCTCTCACCATTTGTGACATCATGGCGGTATTGACTGGCAGATATAACCACCGCGTGTCTGACGTTTACTCTCTTGGATTGGCATGTTCATTAATTCCCAGCATTTATTTCCTAGTCTTATTAGAAGTCCATGCCCGTTTTCAAGAAATTGAATCTTTATTCACATTATATGTGAGAAGAATGATTCTTCAATAGGCTTCTAAGTTGCACGCTGCTTCGCGTACTATTAGCTCTAGCTAAAAACTAAGTACTGGAATCAAATATAGAAATTGGGAATCAATAGCAAACAGTTCATTTAGGGGAATTGCTATTAAAAGCCCCTGAGACGTATTATTTATAAAGTTACTCCATAGAAACCGAGGTTATTGTTTTTTATTTTATAGCAGTGTCGTTCATCAGCGTGCAGTGTCCATTATTGCAAAGCAACGCGTAATTAATTGCTTTTGTTTAGAGAAAATTGTAACGAGAAACGATTGTTTTTTTGTGATCCTTGGAAAGAATTATAATTTCCAATTAATTAATTAATCCCAAGTGTCAAAGTGTAAAATTGTCAACTTAAATCTAAAATAAAAATTAATCCTTAATTATAGAACTTTACATGTTTTTGACTTTACAAAACTGGGTTGTCTGCCTTACACCGTTGCATTTATGTTGACCACACTACCTTGTACCACCAAATGCTCATGGGAAGCTAGTATGGAGAAAATTAACCCAAAACACAAGTAGATTGATACATGGGCTTTATTTACATTTATCAATAAGCTTTATGTATAAGCCATAAAAATTAACAGGTCTTCAAAGCACACACATTTCTGATTGAAACACAATAGTTACATACATAAACGTAGTTGGCACTAAATTTCGATATATCTGGGCGACAAGAAGTGCCGTACACTCTTGTAAGAAGAAGTGCCAACTAATCGTTAAACTGGGTGGACCCAAGGTGCCACCGTGAATAAAAAAAACAGAACCTAGTTAAAACAACAAATCAAATTACTAATAAAATTCGCATACTGATAATAAAAAGAAACTAACAACATTCGCATACTGATAATAAAAAGAAACTAATAACATTCGCATACTGATAATAAAAAGAAACTGTCTGCCCTACACCGTTGTAGTTGTGCTCATACTGGAACTATCCGTGGCCTAGTGGTTAAGGCGTCCGAAGATTCGAACCTCTTCAGGGGTTCGTTCTGATATGGCCGCAAGCTAATTAAATAATGGTTACCGATTGCATATCAGCCTGGCGCTTGGTCTACAAGGATGAGATTCAAGAAGTTCTGATGTACATAAGAAGTGGCCCTTTCAATAGGGTTGACACTATACTAACCAATGATGATTGAGCTTATTTACCCTATAATAAACAAGTGTGTGTTTTATGTTTATTTATCGTCGCTACCGGTTGCCCATATGAGCGACGCCTCCTGAAGAGATTAGTCAGTTTAGATGTTCGGAGGATACTGCAATGATACAGACATATACCCATTCCAGAGTCTCTTCTGGTTCTTTTATGTACACGGTGTAAAGCACCGACACGAGACCTCGGTTTAACGTCCCATCTGAAATAATGTTAATTTTATTATGGTCAGATATTACCAGTCTATTACCAGTCCAGTGGTAACACCAGTCCAGTGTGTTACCACTGGACTACAGATCCGTCTGTATATAATAAACAAACACTTTATGTTCTTTATATACAGTCAATCCGTCTAGACTGACTGCCGGTTGGACTTATAAAATATGATCTCTATTGATTAACAGTTCGTACCTATAACTGGGCTTGATAATATTTGAAGAATAAAACAGCTTATAACTCTAGCTGATAAACATGGCGGCCTTTAGGGACAGTGCTTTAAAGATTGGTTCGTAGTTGGTCCTTACAGCAGATTAAAACTGTACATCCAAATAATTATGAAAGTGGAACACAATTATTCATGTCTGACAGTTTTCACATCAAAAGTATTGTTTCAGTTATCATCGGTTACCCTGGAGACAACTAAATACGTTTGCAAAGTATATTAAACGATTGAACGATATAGGGATGTCTGCATCGTCTTTCATTTCATTCAACAAAACTCAAGCTAGCGATATTGTAGCTGTATTTAGATATATATAGATGATTTATAATAAGCAAACTTCTTAGAACAGAACGATCTATCAATACTTGTGATTTAAAAACAAATTGTTCTGTGAATTATATGGAAGACTCATTGCCATGCGCTAAGCAAAGCGTTTAATTTCTAGCTTCGGCAGTTGAAACGCTAATGTCTAGTCTGCTACACTATATCGGGATAGTTCTGTAATCTGACAATATGTTAGTTTAGACGTTATTTATTTTACAACGATTGCGAAGCAAGTTCTAACAACTTATATTAATCACTCTCGTTGGCGCGGATGAAAGCGTAAACAATTATGTGGTCATTCGTGTGGGAGGAAACAGGAGTACCCGGAGAAAACCCACCTGACAGATCTGGCGATCACCGTACCATCTCACATACTACCCGGTCCGAGGTTCGAACCAGGGTTGCATTGGCGAGAAGTGAGCACGTGCTAACCACTGCGCTAATCGGACAGTAGTAGGTAGTACTAGCTTATTTAAGAACTAATATTTGTGTTTCCGTTATTTATTGGCGAATAAAACATGTTAAAAACGAGAACAAAAAGTTCTGACGCGTAGGAATTAACAACATTTGCGTTAGGCCTAAGCTGTTAACTCCGGCGCTCAGAACGACACATATGTTAGTATTAATTCTATTCTAACATGACCAGAATATTCAATCTGGCTCACCTTTGCTTTGTTACTTAGTTTTCACTGTATACGTTTACTACGATTTATAGCCAGTAAACGTTACAATTATATATCGTGAAATTATACTTCAATTGTCATTTCAAAAAATACAATGACATTTTCACAATATGTGTGTTTGTAGCTTGAAAGCAAATATAACCAGTATCATAACAGTATGGGTGTTTTGTGTGTGGGGTGGGTGTTTATGTTTATTTATCGTCGCTACCGGTTGCCCATATGAGCGACGCCTCCCGAAGAGATTAGTCATTTTAGATGTTTGGAGGATAATGCAATGATACAGACAGAGACCCATTCAAGAGTCTCCTCTAGTTCTTTTACTTGCACGATGTACAGCACCGACACGATACCTCGGTTTAAAGTCCCATCTGAAAGACTGTTAATTTTATTAGTTCAGACGGGGGATCGATGTTGTTTATTATGTTTAGGCACCATTGGGATAGGGTGGTTCGGGGGTATATTACCCGGAATATTTGGAGTACGTCTTATATAATATCTCTGAACCTGCATTATTGTGCATTTTAAGGCATGTACATGTATTGGCGAGAAATAGCTTGATGGAACATATCTGTACAGTTATGAAAATCTTCTTTTATCATTTTAAAGTTAAAACGCAATGAACTACCGACGTCTTTTCATAGTCGACGGGTTCGTTGCTTACATACATCTCCGGTATCCTCATTGTCTATGCATTGTTCATATTTTAAATTCTAGAGGAAAATGTGTAGGCACGTTCCTGCAGTGTCTATATATTTGCTAATGAATGCTAATCGCTAAAACGTTGACAATATAACAGTTTCCGGCAGTATATATTCTCTTGTTTCATTCTCTTATTTCCGCCAAACCATTACCCGAATCTTCGGTTAGAGTTTTGAAATACAATACTCGTAGTAGCGAAATTCCAGACGCATTTAATATATAAATACTTAAACGGATGTTGTTTTATCTTCGGTGTGATAAGAATCCGTCTAAGAATGGGTTCCTCGGACTCATAATGCGAAACAAATAATTGCATCAGGATTGACGTCAGATTGCCAATCCAGTCTGGAAGAAAGTTTTGGAATTGGTAGCGATATAGTTATATATATACGTAAGAGTGTTGAATCGACATCTGCTTATTGTATTTGGAAAAACTATCTATCTTGTAATAAATGAACACGCTCCAATGTAATCAATAAATTGTAGCCAGTGTTTCGTCCATTCTGGAGTTTATCGGGAATACGAAAAACATGTATGACGTCATAAATGTAATGTGACGTCATTGACGTCAAATGCCGTTAAAATGATTGACGTTCTCTAGGCATGTCAATAAGATGGATATGTATGCCCTACTCTAACTAAATTTAGAAATGAAAAAAAAAAAAAGTATTGATAAAGAAAGACATGAGAAATCTCACACATAATTTTATGTCCATATAGTTGTATGGCATTTTAATGGGAATTGATAGAGACAATGAATCACTGAGAAAATAACACCAGACATCTCGCTAATCAACGTTATCACTTCAGAAAGTGTTCCATTACCGTGTAAGGTTTCTGTTGAATTTTGCATTGACAGTCAGTCTGGTTATGCCGCATATGGCTTGGTACATGTAACCTATATTGTGATTGTCGCGAAGTATATGTAGTTCTTAGCGGAACCACATACACATTCAAACTATGTTTGCAATGGGCAAGACTTGCGATCGTTTATTCACTGTAATGACGGGGTTAATTACAAGCACAACACAAATGTTTTCGAATATCTTTGACTGTTACTATGCTTATACGTACATACAGTCGAATACATGAAACATAGCCTCGACGCAGACCGAGATACACGGGACCAGGGTAAAAACCAGAGGTAAAAAATCATTAATGATAATGTAAAAAACTCTTGAAAACTGTATCCAACGTACCTCAGGGATGTTTCATATATCTTACTAACAATGGAAAACTCTACACAATGTACCACACTGATATTTCATATATTTTACTAACAACATATCTTGGCAGCGAAATCCGATAAGCCAATCAGAGATCGATAAAGCGACACACATTCAGTAATCCTAAGCATTATTAAACAGCAGTCATTTTCCTCGACAACTCGAGGTAAAATATCATTAATGTAAAAAAAACTCTGGAAAACTGTATCCAATGTACCTCAGGGATAGTTCATATATTTTACTAACAACATATCTGTGATTGTTTGTAGATTAAAATGTGTTCCAAACAATAACATATTCGTATTCGGTATTGCGATATATTGCCTGCTACTCATAACGATGACGAATCTGAATTCAATTTAATTTAACATTTAAATCAATATGGAAACCCGTTCATAGATCTCATTCCCGAAACAATTCGAATTTGAATAACGAAATTGCTTGCGAAACGATCTAAGCCTTGTGTGGAACTGGTGATCAATCGCACCATATCACATGACCAAACACACACTGAGAGTCATGTGATTATCTTTATACATGTATGCACCAATAATTCGCACACACAATTGTGTGCAAAGTATCGATAAGACATACATTCTGAACTATGCTAACGTAGTGCACAGAACAGAACAGAACTTGACTGCAGAGTTTTCATTAATACAGATTATTCACGGATTATTTTTTATTCTTTTCAAAATTTCAGAAATTATTTATATATAGAGAAATAACAAAATGTATAAAAAAATCAGGACTTTTCTTTAATCAATATCGACATTTTCTGGGAGTATTGTAAGGTCAAACCCTTTTAGTGACAGTACAGAGACTTGACTTGA